>OZ010591.1:38977969-39120469 GCA_963932145.1 Acanthosepion lycidas
TCTCTCTCCTCTCCTTTCTCTCTCTTATCTCAGTCTGATAAATAATGTTTAACCTTTTCGTTGTTAATTCTTGAGATAAAAAATGGTTACAATGTAGATTCTCAGTACCTCTTTAGTGAATTGGTGTGGCGAGAGTAAATAAAATAATGGCTCGGAAAATGTATGTTTTGAAATTTTTTTTTTTAATGTACCTCCTCCTTTATTTAAATATTTTTTACACTATCTACATCGTTCTGACTATTGTCCTTATCTTCATTGTCATATTCACGGCGTTTCGTCTGTTGTATGATTTGGCCTTCTTCAGGTGATATAAATTGGAATTTCGAACCGAACACTTTATTTAGTCCACGGGGTAGATTGTTCTATTTCCACGTGCCATATTTTTTCTAGATATTTCAGTTTCAGTTAATTGTCTTTAGTTACTCAACTCCAAATTTTTGTTCACTTCTGCTGTGGCCAGGTATCGAACTCACAACTTTTTGAGTCAAGTCACTTTTGGATTACTTCAAAGAATGCTTTTATCCACTGGTCCATGATGTAAATTTAGTGTACTAAGCTACGCACCCTGGTAAAACCAAATGTACTTTGTACCCCTTACTTGTTTGCACTTCTCTCCAAAATTTGGTTTCATTCGATCAATATATGGCTATTTTAGAGGATGTGACGGACGGACAGACAGACTAACGAAAGTCCCAAAATTCTATATATAGATTCTTGTACCTAAACAGTTTTCGTCTGAATTTATGAGAAGTTATCATTACTTACATTTTTTACATACAAACTGTTGTCGTCGTCTTTGTTGTTATCTCAACGTTTCGAACATTGTGCCCACCAAACTTCATCAGATGCATGTCGATCCGGTTAAACCTACAGGGAATTCCGAACTGAATGCTTTATTTAATCTACGGAGGTAGACTGTTCTTGTTCCACTGCCCATGTCTAGGGATATCTCATCTAGTTCTTATTTTACATTTCTGTCTGAATTTATGGGAGGAGGAGTTACTAATTTGAATTCCAGTCAAGTTCATTACATTCACTTAGGTGCTAATACCCTTAGGGAAAGGTATGAATCCATCTCTTCTCCCTCCAGCTATGGGTTAAATATCAGGATAGACTGGGTCATATAACCTTCTTTGGAAACCGATGTAGGAGAAGTACAACATTGGATTCAATATTTAATTACCCAATATACAGACTGAGAGATCCGCACAATATTCTGTAGTTTTCGGCTGTCGGTCAAGAGTTTGGAGAGGAGATAGGCGCCGCTGAGGTATCTGAAAGCCCAAGGAAGGTATCATGAAAAGACTGTTTCTTCTGCACTCCGTCCCCCATTAACGATTGAAGTAATCAAAGGACAAAAAAAAAAAACAACCTTGCTAATCTCTCTCTCTCTCTCTCTCTCTCTCTCTCTCTATATATATATATATATATATATATATATATATATATATATATATATATATGGGCACTGAGGTTGTCACACAGTTGCGACAGTCTTTCATGCGTGAACACAATCATCAGGCCATGTACGTTTTTGTGGTAAGTCAACTATTTATATATCAACACACATGGCCTGGAGACTGCGTTCAAGCTCCACTTTTACGCATATTTACGCATGCTCTATCCCTGACACAGCACTTTATCCATAAATATAGAATACCTTAAAACTTCCCTTTTTTTATTATATGGATCGTAATTAAGATGATATTGAATTAATGGTCGAATGTTTTTGACAGCCTCTTCTATCTGCACGAGATTCTATGAGCACGTCTGTGTAGATGATTAATTATCGGAAAGGCACACATCTCTGTACAGTCTGCTGAACGTAGCACAACCTGAGGCGTTTCTTATCGCATTGAATTTCACTGATAAGACAAAAAAAAAAAATGTTCTGACGAATTTTGAGAGAAATTACTGGAAATGTAATACAAGAAATCGGGTTACCACTGCCCTTCCCCAATTCTAATCCGTTTGGGAACAGAAAGAAAGAAAAGAAAAAATTGCCAAAATTAGAGTCAGACACGGTCTTTAAGTCCTTTTGGTAGATCGTGAAATGTCAAAAGTTAATTGCTGCTATTATCTTGAAGATGGTTTTCCCTCTTTTCAGTTACAATGAGGTGACGTTTCGGTTAATCTAAAATGAATATTTTTCGACGAAAATGTATTTTTACGATGGCGTTTCGTAGGCACTTTCTGAAAATGACCTTTTATTTCGTCGGGAACCTGTTCATTTTCGAGAAAATGGAAGTATAGAGGCGAAAGCAAATTTCGACTGTATGTTTTTTCTTTTTCTTTTTTTTTTTAATTTACAGTGAGCCCGGTAGCCACTCAAGGTATAGGGTTACAGAGGGATAGGCACTGTTTAGTCGCATATGTGTGGAAGATATTAGTTAATCCTAGACTTGAACAGGGTAAGATTGTAGTGATCAGGGTAAGTAGAACTTACTTCTCACCCATAGAATATTAAGGGAATGTGTGTGGTTCGCTACAATGGGCGTGGCATGGCGGGTTTTAGCTGTTAAGGTTAGAACTGGTGGGACTAAGCAATGTAGTTCGTCTGAGCACTTTCCATGGAAATTAGCGATAGAGCAGGGTGAGACATTCGGCGTTTCGTCTGTGAGGCACGGGCTGTATAGTGAAAATAATTTGTTATGCACAAGGACGGGTAGATACTTTTGGACTCTCTATCGAGAGTGGAAAGTAATGCTCTTGCCCATATGTGGCAGTTTTTTTTTATCTTATGTGCCCTGACCATTCAGGACGTAGGCGATCATGACTCTCCACTTCTCCCTATCTCTTATAGCTCTCAATAAGTTTCGTGCCTCTGCTAACTCCCCCAGACCACGTTCTGTCTTCCACTTAAGTCCGCCAGGTATGTCATGCGTTGTTTTCCCTGTATTCGACCTGTGAGTATCAGATTCTCCAGACCCTCCTTTCTCATTATGTGTCCCAGAAATTTCATCTGCCTCTCCCTGATGTTAAGTATAAGCTTCCTCCTTGTTTGCATCCTCTCCAAGGCCTCATCGTTGCTCACACGCCCGTTTCATGATATCTTTAGCGTCCTTCTGTAGAAGAACCATATCTCCACTGCCTCGAGTCTTTTCTTCATCTTTGGGGAGACCGCCCAACATTCGCTGCCGTATAGTAGGACAGATATCACGTAGCAGCTCAGTACTCTTTGCTTTGGCACCAAAGAAATCCTCCTGTCTCTCAATACTCTGCCCATCTTTTGGAATGCATCCTTGGCCATCCCAATCCGTCTTCGGATCTCAGTGTCGCAACTACCGTCCTCCGTGAAAACACTTCCGCTCATGCTTGATCTTAGTGTCCCCGACTTGCAAATCGCATTTAGGGCTCATTCTTTTACTGATGACTATGCATTCTGTCTTCTTGTATTTTATGCTTAGTCCCTTCTTCTCGCTCTCCTTCGCTACCATCTGTGGGAGGTTTTGTAATTTCTTTTCCGTGTCTGCTATCAGTATTGTGTCATCTGCGTATCTTATATCGGTAAGATTATGGCTGACATTCAATAATCCATTTTCGACCTGATCTGGCGCTTGTAAATGTGGTTCCGTTTTCCCGGCCATCGCGTTTTTTTCCGGTTGTAACTGTACGCTTTAGAAGCTGGTTTCTAGAGGCGAATTTCTGGAAGGAATAGATTCTAAGTGTTAATGTTAAAAAGAAAGAAGGTTGGAATATGTCAAAGAATTTCTTAAGATAATTTCTCTCCATTTCAAAGTAATCAGAATTAGTTATTTGTATTAAAAGATTAAAAAAAAAAATCAAAATTTAAATCTCAAACGCCTTGTAATGGAAGATGATAGCAGGAAAAGTCAGCTTATCGCTGGAGCAATACAGGGAACTGACATTTTTTTTTTTTTTTTTTTTTTTTTTTTCGGCATTTTTAGTAATCGATCGTACTAGTTCCACTTGATGTCTGGGTTGAGTTTGAGTCCCAATCGTCACTCAAGGCACGAGTTCTCTCCGAGGGAACAACGTTCGTCGTGATTAGTGATAGTTCAGGGTCCGACTGGAAATGATAGAATCTGAATTCTGACTTTGTATCCGACGTTATAATGTAGTTTGTTTATTTCGAAACATTCAATCTCGAAAATAAAGGTCAGTTTCATAAAGATCCGAGCTAACTACACCAATAAAACTGATTGAAGTTGATAAATATTCATTTTACATTAACCGAACCCTTAACCATAAAGCAATGGTTCGAAGATATGGCATGATTAAAGTATTGACCTTTTTTTCGTTTTCCTTTATTTGGCGGTATTTCATTTTTTTGTCACTGGCGAGTATATTACTGAATAACTTAAACGGCTTCCATTTAAGCTTCACGAGAATAATTCTGTCAGACAGCTGACCACATCACAGAACACATTTCTAAAACTCTACATATGCGTATATGCGTATAACCCGCTGTCCCTTATGAAGTCTTCATTATTTTCCCACCTAGTTTAACATCAAGATGGACCTCCTCATGAACCTCTCTCTCGCACACATATTTTCCGTTTGAAATTTTCCTTAATTCCACTTCAGGTTTTAGGGAATTTCGTTTTCAGTATAGATTTCTGTTTTTGCTTCATTATAATATTTAATGAGAAAATGAAACGATATATAAATGTTTATTAAAACAAAATAGAATTATTTAAATTTTTGTTTTGCCCCTTTTCCTAAAGAAAAAAAATCAGACGAACTTCGTAAACCTTGGTTTCTAAATATTGTAAACTGTAGGGAAATAGTACCGACTTTATCCTTTGATTTCTGTCAGACGAGTGAGTTAGGAAAGGCAAGCAAATAAAATGGCTGTTGGCAAATTTAATTGTTAGAGAAAAAAAAATACATTTCAAAATCGCGATTTCCGTTTCAAGTAGGCCATTCCGTTTTTCCATCGTTTCTTTTTCACGGAAAATAAGCCCCCCTCCCCTACATATATTTATTCAATGCCCGCACCGCGCATGCGCATATTTAGTCAGCAATCACTCTCTAATACATTTTTACATTAAAAGTGACTATTGCAAATGCTGTTTCATTTGCTGAAAGATACACATTTTTGTTTCATTCTCGAATAGAATCACTGCATTGATTCCTGAATAATTATGTCGGACATCCAGCGACTTGCTGTTCCAAGATGGCTGAGCCTATGTTTCTCGGACCATAGCTTCATATGGACCAATTTAATTTATCACGGAAATTCATCAATTTCTGCACGCAACATATTCGTCGAAAACATAATACACGACCCTAACTGAAATAAAAATGAGACCCTCATTATAAAAAAAAAAAAAAATTAAAAAAATAAATAAAAAAAGCACTCCGAACACGTCCATAGTTTACTGTCCATATGTGGGAATTAAAATGTTTACCTTTCAGCAACTTACATCCCATTTCCATATACAACCGAAAACCTTGAAAAGAGATTTTTTTTTAGTATACAAGAAAAAAACAAAACAAAAAACAAAGCTGTAAAAAGTAATAGGATAAATACTTTTCAACCATTTTTAATAAACGTTTCTCATAAGTGCAAGCTATAATATACACTACAGGGTGTAAAATACCACCCATATAATGGTAAGACATGTATTTCTGGGGGGTATATGTGGAAGGTATTTCTATTCAACCCTGTATAGTTTGAATTTTATTTGCTTATTTCTGTTTGGGGGAATTAGAGAAAACATCAGCGACTACATTTTGTTATGGAGAGAAACCCACTAACACTTTTGTATTAAAATGCATTTACTGACAACTACATCATACATTATAATTGCCCTCACCGAAAAAATCAAACCCCACAGAAAATTCTTTGAGGGTTAAAAATATCCATTTAATCCTTTTTCCTCTTCTATCATTTTATGTCGATGTTTTTAGCGGCTGAACGTGTCCTGAAATTCTCACTGACCATTGCACGCTTTAACTATCTTGCCTCTCCTGTCCGTCCAGTCGATAATATTCAGAAACCCTCAAGGTATATAGACATACCAGATGGACGGGCCGGTGTCCCTACTAATTAGTTACCCGAGCTTCTGTTTTCCTTGCCGGTGTCCACCTACCAACGCTCGACTACAACCCACACCCAATTCTGACCCACCTCTCAAAGTGAATTCGGGCACGATATCTCCCTCACTTCCTCCAAGCCGTTTTCAACCCTTGGATTGTAAGATTACCGCCATTTAATTTTGGCCTCTTTACCCACCAACTTATTTATTTGGAGGCTTCTCTTTTCTTATTTTTTTTTCCCCTTTCTGTTGAGATTTGATAACTTTTTTGCTTCTTGGGTGTTTGAGGACAGTGTGTGTCTCGCGGCGTCTCTTTCTCCCTCTTTCACTTTTTATATCTCGCTATTTGCTGTCTAGTATTTTATTTTCATCTTTGTCTTTTCCCTGGCGTTTCTCCGTCTTTGTCTTCTTTCTCCCTCCTCTCTCTCTGTCTTCTCCCCCTCTCTCTGTGTGTTTTCTCCCCTCTCTCTCCCTCTTTGTCTTCTTCCCCCTCTCTCTCCCTCTTTGTCTTCTTCCCCCTCTCTCTCCCTCTTTGTCTTCTTCCCCCTCTCTCTCCCTCTTTGTCTTCTTCCCCCTCTCTCTCCCTCTTTGTCTTCCCCCCTCTCTCACTCATATCAAAGAATAATCTATCCGTACGTCTACTTAAACACATAGACCAGAATACATTTGTCGTAACTGCTTTTTTTTCTCCTCCGTAAATCTGTTTCTCAAACGAGCAGCCATTGCTTTATTCCAATATTTACCTTTTTTGTGTTCGATTTTGCCCCAGCCGCAATACCACCTTCATTTATCTCTCTTTTTTTTTTTTTTCTTCATTTTTTTTTTTTTTATGTCATTACAATTCCGCCTTGTCTTTGACAATTTTATGCGCCACCCGTTTAAAATGCGGCAAACATTTTGGCTTGACGGCGTCTTACCCCCCCCCCCTACCAGACATATGAATGTTGTGAAAAGTTTATATTGCGATTTTATATTTTTTTTTTTAGTTTAAATACGCATTCCTGGCTATTGTCCATTTTTTTTTGTCTCTCCAAAAGCCCCCACACAGCCGCGTCCACAGTTATTCTTTGGATTCCGTCTTCCTAACACCTTAATTTATTTCTTACATTCTCCTCCCACTACAACCCTATGTTACTCATGTCGATACTCACTCTCTCACAGTCTCTCACACTCTCACTCTTACTTTCTCTCACACTCTCACTCTTACTTTCTCTCACACTCTCACTCTTACTTTCTCTCACACTCTCACTCTTACTTTCTCTCACACTCTCACTCTTACTTTCTCTCTTACTCTCTCTCACACTCTCTCTCTTTCTCTCACACTCTCTCTCTTACTCTCTCTCACACACTCTCTCTCACACTCTCTCTCTTACTCTCTCACACACTCTCTCACACACTCTCTCTCCCTCACACACTCTCTCACACTCTCTCTTACTCTCTCTGTCTTACTCTTTCTCTCACTCTTTTTCTCTCTTACACTCTCTCTCTCTCACTCTTTTTCTCTCTTACACTCTCCCTCTCTCACTCTTTTTCTCTCTTACACTCTCTCTTTTTCTCTCTTACACTCTCTCTTTTTCTCTCACTCTCTTTTTTCTCTCACTCTCTCTCTCTCTTACTCTCACTCTCTCTCTCTCTTACTCTCACTCTCTCTCTCTTACTCTCACTCTCTCTCTCTCACTCTTTCTCACACAGCTTCCGAATTATTTTCCTATATCTCTCAACTCCTTTCTTCCTCCTCTTCTCTCTCACTCCCCCTTTCCTCATTGTTTCTTTCTCTCTCTTTCTATCCTCCACTTCTCCAACTCTTTGTTTACTTTCAATCATTTCCGTATGACAAAACACGCACCTGTTCAGCTTTTCGCTAATTGCTATTCGCCTACATTTAATTACCGTGCGCCCGATGACGCCAAAGGTGAATGGGACGGGGGGGTACATTAGGTCGGGTGGGGCTTATTAAAGAGTGGGTGGGAGGCTCGTAATGAACAAAAGATTCGAATACATGCGCGCATCCCAAATTCAGGGAAACACACACATATTTCGGGCTCATCATAAAAAAAAAAAAACAGCATCAGCTACGCATTTCGAAAATTAATTGAAGACTTGTCTGTTCTCGTAAACACACAAACACACAATGAAGTCGGGTGTTTGTAGAAAAGTCAGCCAGGGGCGACAAAAAAATTAGGAAGACTGCACGATGCTACGATCTTTTTCACTTGCTGTGTATGCAAGTTTAGTGTTTACTGCACTTTGCTTTGGCTGGCACAAGGCCATAAATCCAGTCTTCCCACTGATGAAAAATGTCCCCCAAATCTTTCTTTTGATTTGTTTATATTTAAAAAAAAAAAAAAAAAAAAAAAAAAAAATTCAATACGCGAAACGTTTAAAGAATTTAAAGAAATATCAAACACCGACAAGTTTCAGATCAAATTTAAATTGGAACAGACAGTTACCGGCTGCAACATCATGGGTTTTTCATAGTAATGGTTGGATTTAGAGACCGATTTAAAGTATTTCGAATTTGACGAACCATATTCCTTTCAAAATATGGACGATCATTTCCTTCCACAACTCTCTATCCCACAATATCTGCCCCTTTATCGATCCCTAATCTTTAATGCCATCCATCCACATATGCATATTAGGTAGGCAACGCGCTATTTCCTCTTGTTCTTTCTCTCTTTCTTTCTCTCTCTTTCTCTTTTATCTTTTCTTTCTCTTTTATCTTTTCTTTCTCTTTTATCTTTTCTTTCTCTTTTATCTTTTCTTTCTCTTTTATCTTTTCTTTCTTTTTTATCTTTTCTCTCTTCTCTTTTTCTTTCTCTCTTTATCTTTTCTTTTTTTCTTTCTCTCTTTATCTTTTCTCTTTTTCTTTCTCTCTTTATCTTTTCTCTTTTTCTTTCTCTCTTTATCTTTTCTCTTTTTCTTTCTCTCTTTATCTTTTCTCTTTTTCTTTCTCTCTCTTTATCTTTTTCTCTCTCTTTATCTTTTTCTCTCTCTTTATCTTTTTCTCTTCTTTTTCTCTCTCTTTATCTTTTTCTCTTCTTTTTCTCTATCTTTTTTCTTTTTCTGTTTTTTCTCTTTTTCTTTTTCTCTCTTTTTCTTTTTCTCTCTCTTTCTCCCTCTCTCTATTTCTCTCTCTTTCTCCCTCTCTCTATTTCTCTCTCTCTTTCTCTTTTCTTTTTCTCTTTTTTCTTTCTCTTTTTTCTTTCTCTTTTCTTTTTCTCTTTGTTCTTTCTCTTTTCTTTTTTCTCTTTTTTCTTTCTCTTTTCTTTTTCTCTTTGTTCTTTCCCTTTTCTTTTTTCTCTTTTTTCTTTCTCTTTTCTTTTTTCTCTTTTTTCTTTTTTCTCTTTTTTCTTTTTTCTCTTTTTTCTTTTTTCTCTTTTTTCTTTTTTCTCTTTTTTCTTTCTTTCTTTCGCTCTCACTCTCTCAAAATTATTTGATAAACACATGACATTACAGCCAATAACGATCTGAAATTTTTAAATGTTCGAAATTTCTTTAAATTCTGGGCGTTTCGCGTGTTGAAATCTTTTGGCCTTGTGAGTGCCAAATTATCTAAGCCTTATTTCTTCATTTTGTCTTATCTGATTCTAAGTGTAACTAGTTTTTTTTTTTTTTCATTTTCCTTAAAACGCGCTACTTGCTTACCTGCTACATCCATGATATACCCAACATCCTTATATAGAATCTATCAAGAGAGGGGTAACCAATGTAACTGGATTTGGGTTAGGCCTGATCTTAGATCGAGTTCAGACTTTATGAAAAAAATAAAAAATGAAATAATATTCCTAAAGTTTCAAAAGAATTGTTATTGGTTGGGTAATGCTACCACTAAGTAGTGTATGTGTATGAGTAGACGTATGTATAGGCTCCCTACGTAAGGTAAAGAGCACGGTCTTTGGACTGTTATCATCTCTCAGTTGCGTCTTTCAAGGCGGACACAGCGCAATTCAGTTGCGTCTCTCTAGGCCGACAGTGCAATTGAAAAATATTGAGAGGTGCCCGGTCCCGGGGAACAGTTACCTGCAGCAGTGCCCATCTCATTTCACTAAAGAGGGAGTTCGGTATTAATAGCGATGATCGCGCAAATGACGGCTGAGGGGTCTAGGCAGTTTTTGAGCCCTGGTCTCTCTGCACTGAGACGAGATCCCTACGTTAAACCGACATTGTGTCACATCCCGTCAACTTCGAGTAAATATATAGTCTTTGGACTCTTGTCAGTGGTGCGAGTAACGTCTTGTATCTTGAACATGCCAAGGATTTTGCTCACCTTTGTCCAGAAGAATATTGCTCAAGCCTCAAGGGATTGGAGGCGGTGAACCCACAGGCAGTACCTCTCTTTCGGAAGTTGGCTGGGTTTATAAAAAGCAGGGAAAATGCCGAGATGACTTGAGGAATTTTTTTCCCCACTATATTGCAGATAAACCGACATTAAACTCCGCCTTTGAGTTACATTTCGTTGCGTCGTGAGCACCCGTCTGAATACTATGATGCCTGGACTGCTATATAGCTAACACTGACCGCCATGTTTACGTTGAATATCCTAACAAGAATAACTATTGAAATGATTGTCCGAATTTAATAAATGTTTCCTCCGATTAAAACCGCCGAACAACACAATAAGATGATCATGTGTGGAAACCGTTTTATTACAAAACAGCTGACAGATTTCACGCTCGGATACAATTTTTTCTTAATCATTTCATCTCAAGCAAGGCGATAACGCCCCTAAGACGCATGGAGTACAAGAAGTGAAAGAGAATGAGAAAACTTTAGTGAGAAGTGAGGAAAGTGCAACTAGGAAACTGGAAGACAGAAGATGGCGATTGACATTACATTTAAGTTTTTTTTTTTTTTTTTAAGTTTCTGGGTGGCAAGGAAGAAATGGTGGGGGTGGGGGTCCACGGGCGAGAAGTGTGAGAAATTAAACTCTTAGAATAGAAGAGACGGTTGCATCTCGCTAGTTCATAGTAAAACAGTGAAACCTATTTACTAATCTTGTAGCACGCTTAAATGTATGCAGACGAGGCACTAAGTGGGAGGGGAAAAAAGCTCGTCAGTGCAGTTGCCATGAAAATATTTGTAGAAAAGACAGAGGGAAGCTACGTTAGGTCGGTGAGAAAGTGACTGAAGTAGAGATGCCAGGTCAGGATCGATTACATTATATACCAGTGGTTCTCAGTCGGTATCTATATGGACCCAAGAGGTCAATATAACATTACTGGGGGTCCACACAAAAAACATAGAAGATTGGGGTGGTGGGTTTACAGTAATATTTAAGGATCCATAGAGCAATTTCACTTCGGAGCGGTTGTCACAAATGAGATTTAGAATTTTTGCAGTAATCTACACTATATTAAAATACTAAAGAAAAGAAAAAAGACTACTCTAAAACTAACAGAAAAAAATGATCAAGTAATGTAAATTAACGTCCCTTTAACGCTAACGGATTTTTTGATTGTAAAAGTTGAATAAAAAAAAATGAGGATATATAAAAAAAGAATTAGGTTGGTGCAAAAATAATGTCGTTTACTCACATAGTAACATATGTGAGAAAACGACATTATTTTTGCACCAACCTAATATATATGTTATAATTTATTATATAAATGAATTTAATATATTAATAATAAATACTATAATTTTAAATATTAATAAAATAAAATATTAATATAAATTAATCAATATAAAATATTAATAATAAAATTAATTTAATATATATGTTGTATAAGGTTTTCATCAAATAATTATTGGGGTCCACCAAAAACAAGAGTAAAAGTGGCCCATGGGTAAAAAATGGTTGAGAACCTTTTTTGAAAATGGTAACGACCTTAGTTAATCCCATTTTATGAGTAACCGGAAGTAAGCCATGTTTGTATTTTTAATAGTAAGTTGTGAAAATTATTATTCATTACAAAAGGTGTCGTACAAGTAGTATACGACTAGAAAAGGGTTTAACGCTACCGAGTTGCCTTAATAGCGATAATATTGTGAATACCATAAACAAATATCTCTGAGAAACCACTTTATAATGGTCTATTTTGTTTAGGTAAGTATGGCTCTAATTTGGGACCAGAGAAAATCTCTCTTATATCCAGGTTACACTGTAGTTGATTAATGAAATCGTCGGGTATGTTTGCCAGTTATCATATGCATGTAATTTGTGTTCATTATATGTATTTATAGATTCCTATATTCTTTACTATTCGGACCAGCATAACTATATTGGTTTTTATAATTACTACTTTATCGACTGTCGTCTCTTCCAGCCAATCTTATGTGTCTGTCGTCATAGAATCCCAGCTTGATTTTTAAGGCCCCCAAATAGACCACTGAATTGTCGAAGAGACACCTGGGCTTGGGATTTGAAGTGTTGGTTAAAACATACATTATATGGCCAAATTTTGGGACCAGCCTGTGTATTTCGAAGAAAGGACTAAAAGTGCCTATTTTTAATAGTTTTCAAAATTATTATTGTAAACTGTACAGTGTATAAAATAAACGACTGGAAAATTGTTTAATACTGTCGGATTGCCTTAATGGTATCTCCTTTTTTCGTGGAAAAAACTGCATATATCACGATGAAAAAAAAGGTCCTAAACTTAATAAAAACAGTTTTTTCGTCAAAATTTTTTTATTATTAAGATGAAGACCAAAGTATTTTTTAAAAATATTTTATAACTTTTTTTTTTTTTTTTTTTTTTTTAATCCTTCCTAGCACGTTCGAAATTTTGGCTAATTTTTTTTGCGTTAGCTGTGGACGTAATATTTTGGTATGTGTGTGTGATATATATAATATATATATATATATATATGCGCCCCCCCCACACACATACGTAATTTCATGAAATTTCCAGAATTTAAATTTTTTAAAAAGTTGGGTTTTTTTTTTGTTTTTTTTTGTTTTTGTCTGAAATACACCCGAGTATTTTTGCTTACTGGAATTAAAGCTAAAATAAAAGCTTCAAGGAAGCTCTTTCATTTATAAAAATTAATCTTAAACCGTAGATATCGAAAATTAGTAGCGGTAACTATTTAAAGGCAACAATATTTCTGATGCACAAATCTGAGATAGGGTGTCGGATAAAAACTGAGCCCATTCTACGTCGGGCATGTTTTGGTAGTATCATAATGCAGATTGTTTGTGTTCATTGTTTATTTATTGCCTATGGTAGTCTTTAAATAATGTCGTTCCTTACATAACTCAAATATTTTCTTGTCTTCCTCGCATCCTGTCCATAATAGATAAAAATACAAGTAAATATTCATGTTAGAATTCAAAGCGCCTTTGATTTTTTAGCATTTTTTTTTTTTTTAATTTGCGATCTTTTTACGCATTGTGTGAAAGTCGGGACGTGTTTTCAACTAACAGTCGGCTCACGATTAATTTGCCTAACACATAATAAGCAACTAAGTGTTTTACTTACGTCCGCCTACAACCGCTCGCTGTTTTAAGCGTCGATAAAAATCATTTTAGCGATTTTTCATTTTTATATCTTTTTTTTTTTTTTTTTTAATGCTATTTACAAAAGCCATTTTTATCATCATTATAACACTCTTATCTTTATCTTTTTTTTTTTTTTTTCTTTGTCTGGCTTACAAATGTCGATATACGTACATATACGTAACACGACCTCCCATCCCGACCCGTCTGCCAAATTTCGTCTTTTCGCTGTTCGTCATTCTCGCTATGGCCTCTTTTCTGCAATCATTGGCATTTACGAAATTTTTCATTACCTTTCTTCTCACTTCTTTGCCATTTACAATGCCTCAAACGTTCGGCGTAACCAATTACATCGTTGACGTAGAAAGCTTACTCCATTACCCTGTCTTTCTCTCTTTTCTCGTGTTTGTTATGGGACCGATACTTTAGCCTACTTTATCGTTAATCTGTGAATCTATTTATAACATCCTATAAACTCTGAGTTGGGGATTCGACCATACATAGTCGCATTTCTTTAACATCACTGACTCCCAAGTTAAGTACAGTGTAGCCATTTAACAGCCTTAGTATTTATTTAGTCCGGCATTTTGGTTGTAATGGTCACTATTTTTGAAACGGTCGTCTCTTCCAGCCAACCATAGTGCCTACCGTCATACAACCCCACTTTTGGTTTAACCCCATCCCCACCAAAATATATATATACACACGATTGAATTGTCCATGAGATACCGAAGCGTTTGTTTTTAAGATGTCCATAAATGTCTTTCTTTTAATTCCATGCGTGATACACGCTTAGGCGATCATGTATCTTTCAGGCAGATTTTTTTTCCCGCAGTAGGTTGCCATTTCTTTCTGTGTTAGATCAATTGCCATCCAAGGCTATAGAACCCGGTCTGTCCTACTATTTATCCAGAGCTGCGAGAAGAGGATTCATACCTTTCTCAAGCGTATGAGCATTACCCTCTAACATTTATTTTAAAGGGTAAGCTAAAATATTAATGCAATACTTAATAAATGCAGCGATCAATTTTGAATTCTTCTGTAGTTTGTTACCTATCGCATCTACACCTCTCTAGCCATTGTGCTGAAGGTCCAATCAAGAACCCCCTGCAAGAGTTAGCTTAAATGCCGCATGATAAGGTGGCTTTTAAGATTATAGAGAGAGAGGGGGGTAATGTATAAGTGCTCGGTATGAGAGCCGAATTTGGATTCCAGTTTGGTCTGTACATTCGCCTGGGAAAGTTTTGACTCCTATATCGCTTTTCCCCATGGGTCAAATAGTTATTTTCGTATCTAGAAAAAAATGTTATTTTCAAGAAATTGTTTGTGATATTCACTTGCAAAAAAAAATATTATTCTTAAAATCGAAGCTATAGTTCAGGTTTTAAAAAACTCGCAAATATTTGATAAACCGTTTAAAAAAAAATAATTCGGTGATTTTTATATAGCAGAGGTAATCTCGTCAATTTTATATTTTTGGAAATCAAAAACTGCTAAAAGGTAATTCGAAAATATTAGCTTATTGAATAGTGAAATTGGCAATTTATAAATTTTTCTTACATTTGTCTGTCTTTCCTTATTTAATTCTGACACTATATCTACTTGGCCTCTTCTTTTTCTCTCTCTCTCTCTGTCTGTCTCTCTCTCTGCCCTCTTCTCCCTTCTCTTTCTGTCCCCCTTTTCTCTCTTTCTATCCCCTTTTTCTCTCCCTCTCTCTCTCTGTCCCCCTTTTTTCTCTCTCTCTCTCTGTCCCCCTTTTTCTCTCTCTCTCTCTCTGTCCCCCTTTTTCTCTCTCTCTCTCTCTGTCCCCCTTTTTCTCTCTCTCTCTTTCTGTCCCCCTTTTTTTTCTCTCTCTCTCTTTCTGTCTCCCTTTTTTCTCTCTCTCTCTTTCTGTCTCCCTTTTTTCTCTCTCTCTCTCTTTCTGTCTCCCTTTTTTCTCTCTCTCTCTCTTTCTGTCTCCCTTTTTCTCTCTCTCTCTCTTTCTGTCTCCCTTTTTTTTCTCTCTCTCTCTCTTTCTGTCCCCCTTTTTTCTCTCTCTCTCTTTCTGTCCCCCTTTTTTCTCTCTCTCTCTTTCTGTCCCCCTTTTTTCTCTCTCTCTCTTTCTGTCCCCCTTTTTTCTCTCTCTCTCTATTTCTGCCCCTCTCTTTCTCATTCTCGCTGCACTCATGAGATAAAGTGAATTAGCAAGCTACAATATCGATGCTACTTCTGATGACTTTTAATCTACATAGTTTAATTAATCCCCTTAATGAAGTGTCACAAACACGAACCTCCCACCTACACCCGGTTCTTTTTGTTGTTTTCCCATCTGCAATTCTTTCTTCTAATAAACCGGTACCTGTACAGGTATCAGTTGTCGGCCTGTTGTATCCGTTGGCCGTTCGAAATGAGCTTAACACTCTCGTAAAAAGGAGACATATTTGTCCTTTACACAAGCATTTTAACAAAATGTGTTGATCTGATTCACCTTCGTGGTTATCTCTGTTGTGCATATGTCAGAATTGAGATTTTATAGATTTCGTTTCCTCACTCAGAAGATTTCAGTTAATCTACTTTTCTATGTGCCGTGTTTCTTTACGAGGTTGGCGATCATGGCTCTCCACATTTTCCTGTCTTTTGTCCTTTTTCCGCTATCTCTCTTAAACCCTCTTCTGCTATCCATTTACACAAGCTCATTCTTTCCTCTGTCTTTCAATATGTCCTGTGAGTGTCATATTTTCCAAGTACTCTTTTCACATTATGTGCTCTAGAAATTTAAGGTGTCTATTTTTGAAATTACGTATATATCTTTGGTGTTACTTTCTCTAAAAGTTTGTTGTTGTTGTTCGCATGGTTTTCTCAGCACGAATGCACTGGTCGAAAGTGAAGATGGCATCCTTTTTGAGGAACACGGACAAAATGATTCTGTGGACATGTGCTACACTATACACACTGCCTACTATGCTAAGCGAGCCTTTGTTTCTAAGAAACGACAGTACGCATCGACAGATCGACATTCTCATAGTTGAGACACTAACGTTCTTTATATTTATTGCAAAAATTACAATAAGTGTGGCACAAGGCCAAAAGGGGAAGTGGAGTGAAGCTGGTCATCATTAACTATCCTATACCTAGCTAATTCGGTTCAGGACCCATCACTCATTACAAGTAACATATATGTCACAAGAAGTCATCCTTCACCATTTACTCCTACGTATACCACAATACATCATAAACAAAGGGAACCTACAGAAACACCCCGTGACATAAAAATGTATGTAGAAATGTTTGTTTATATATATATATATATATATATATATATATATATATAATGGAGAGGATATTAAATAATTTTGTTCAATGGTAAATCTTCAAGAATAAAATGAGGTGTGTCCGCCTGGAGAGACGCCACTGAATTGCCCTGTGTCCGCCTAGAGACACAACTGAGATATGATAACAGTCCAAAGACCGTGCTATTTACCTTACGTAGGGAGCCTATAGATACGTCTACACATACACTACTTAGTGGTAGCATTACCCAACCAATAACAACAATTCTTTTGAAACTTTAGGAATATTATTTCATTTTTTATTTTTTTCATAAAGGCTGAACTCTATCTACGATCAAGCCTAACCCAATTCCAGTTACACTGCCCCCCCTCACTATTGTAAACGAAGAGAAAACTTGATACAACAGCAAAAGGGTTCTACATAAGGATGTTGGGTATATCATGAATATAGCAGGTGAGCAAGTAACACGTTTTAAGGAAATTGAAAATAAAACGACCACTTATATTTAGAATCAGAAAAGAAGACAAAAGGCTTGGAAAATTTGACGCTCACAAGGCCATAAATCCAGTCTTCCATGAGGAGAATAAAATTAATTCCTCAACATCCGTTTGACTCTTATTTTTTTTTTTTTTTAATCATCTCGCCCCAAGCGGTGCGATAATCTCCTTAGGACGCAAGCGTGAAAGAGAACGAGAAGACAACCTGCGCATTGGATGAAATCCAGTAAAGAAAATGCCCCCCACCCCTCACCTGGGAATAAAGTTGTCATCCTCCCGTAGGAAGGGAATACCGTTTGATCCGATATGCTTTATCACTCGGCCACGACGGATGATTTCGCAGTAACCAAGGCCCTCTTTTTTTCTTTTTTTTTTTTTTTCTTTTTTATTTAAGGAAAACAGACTTCTCCCCCCCTCCCTTCACCAAGATTATTTTTCTCGAGATATATCTGAGGACTAGTTTGGATTTCATAGAGACTTGGCGTATTATGCTGGGTGTAGTAAGAATGTGGTGTTTTGGTGCAAGGAATATTGTATAGTTTGCTTGAGTCCGTGATTAGCTAAGTTTACGATAAGACAGACTGGTGACCAGCCTTCCACATCCCTCTTTTTTTGGCAGTATGCCAACTTTTCTGTTTTAACAGAAAGAAATTATTTTTCTCGAGAGTATACAAAACGTAAACAAGTTTCTAAAGAATTTATTCTAGGCTTCTTTTTTTATTAATTTAAACGTTATTATAGTATCTACTTTGTATTTGGAAATATTTCAAAATTTAAACCCCCATAATTTAAATTTATTAAACAGCGTATATTATGTCTATCAACCTGCGCAATTAAGAAATCCTAGTAATAAATATATGTCCTCTACTCTATAAATAATAACTGGCCACTCGTATTCGAAGATAACCGTCTACTAGGGCAGCTAGCCAAACCCTATTACAGACGCCTGCTCTCTGTGGTTTATACTGTAACTATGCTGAGCAGACCTTAGTCACAGTTTCTGGGAATTGGCGTGTTATCTAGCGCGATCAACAATGTGAACAAGGCTCAAGCCCTCGGTCACGATGAGTTCAGGCAAGCATAGCTATCAACGGCCCCCCAATTTCATTCACAAGGCTTGGGTCAACCGGTGGTATGGTTTTCAGGCACTTTCCAAAAGGTGCTGCATACTGAGATCGACCCCTCCAGTCCGATAACATCAGGAAGTCTTGGTAAACTTCTCTCGCGAGTAGTTTATAACGCGTTGATACTTACCGGGTGCAGGGATCCGTCCTTGCGCTGGTAGTATCACGGCTATAGCTAGCTTGGACCGGCTCTGATCAGCCCACGTTAAAAAAAAAAAAAACAAAAAAAAAAAAAAACGACCTTGTCACAACCTGACTCTATATATGTGTGTGTATGTATGTGGCGGGGGTCAATTAAATACAAACATCAGGAAGTTTTATTTCTGACACAAATCGACCATAGTGAGATTCGAACCTGAATTTCATGGTCATATATATATATATATATATTAGGTTAGTGCAAAAATAATGTCGTTTACTCACATAGTAACATATGTGAGAAAACGACATTATTTTTGCACCACCCTGTCGTTTTCTCACATATGTTACTATGTGAGTAAACGACATTATATATATATAATTTGTTGAATTTGTGATTAATTACCTTGTTTATCCGAAATTAATGGGTTTTTTTAAACTATTTTCCTTATTAATAAATTATTTAAAGAAAATTCCGTGAATTATTTTTTCTAGAGTGTTTGATTTTGTTAAATCGCTGAATATTTTTTTTTTTTTTTTTTTCGAAATGTAACACTGTTTTTGTTTTGTTGTTTTTGTTGTTGATTTTTTGTTGTTGATTTTTTTTTTTTTTTTTTTTTTTTTTTAAGGGGAAATTAAATTAAATTTTTTTAAAAAGAAAAATGAATTTAATTAAACAGCCGATCGATATGCAATTCGCATTTTTCCGCTATTTGTTCTGATGTCTTAATTAAATTCTTTCTGTTTAAACCCTAAAGTTTTGTTTTACTGTGAAAATCCGATGGAAACGGTGTCTTAATAAAAGTTGCTAACCTCACCACACCCCACAATCTGATTCTTCAAAATCAAGCCACCTTTTGAAAATATTTTCATTCAATAAAATCATCGTAAAGTTTCCCGAAAAGAAAATCTATAAAAAATAATTGTTCTCACGAAGCTGCAACCAACGCAGTTTTGTGTGCATTCGGATTAATGGTAAAACGAACGAACGAACTTGTGTAGTACTGTATTTCTTAAACATCTACAGCAGCATCGTTTACCTTCGAATTTAATCGCAATACTCGACTACAATTCCTTCTGGTTTTTTACCAATTTATTTCCTTTTTCTTTTCCTAAGTAAAAACAACCCATAAATTTTTGTTTTTTGTTTTCTTTAAAGTTTTTGAACATCTGTCCTTATTTCTGAAATGAGGTAACTATTTACATTTTATTGTTGTCCTTGTTGTCACATTCAGTCCCTTCCGGCCGTTATACGCTCCGGCCTTCTTCAGGTGATATTTGGAATTTCTAGCCGAATCTTTTATTTAGTCTACTGGGGTAGATTGTTGTAATTCCACGTGCCACGCCTTTGGCTATTTCTGTGTTGGTTAGTTCCTCTTGATAGCTCAAATCACTAACTCATTAACTTTTTGTCCTCTTTGGTGTGACCAGAGATTGAACTCTCAACACTTTGGGCAAAGTCTCTTCTGATTGGGGATAAACGTCGTGAATACTGCAAAAAGACGTAGACAACATTCTGAATAATGTAAATAGTTTAAATAAGTTTTCGAAGTTCCCAAAATCGTTAAAAATAAAATTAAGGGATCTTTTTATATATATATATATATATATATATATATATATATATATATATATATATGTGTGTGTGTGTGCATATATTAATGCTTATTTTAAAAAATGGTATGTAATTTTCTAAATTCACCTAATACAAGACCCAAAGCTATTCAGGATAGTGTAACTGAAGGAGCTGTTTGATATGAACGTGAGAGGAGGAAATAGAAAACAACGATTACGAGGATATGGTGCATATACTCTAGAGTCAATGACGTTAAGATTGTAGCGTTCGAGGAAGCATCTAGGCTGGAGTCTGCTTCACAAAGTATCGGTTCTTGGAAAGAAGCTTTCGTAGAGTAGCGGCCTTCTAAACAAAAGGGAATTGGGTGTGGGGGGGGTCTAAAGGTCTGAGCTGGTAGTATTAAAAAATGAAGTTCGTCGAAAAATTTTCCATGGAAGCAAGGATAGACTTTC
Source organism: Acanthosepion lycidas (assembly GCA_963932145.1). Lineage (NCBI taxonomy): Eukaryota > Metazoa > Mollusca > Cephalopoda > Sepiida > Sepiidae > Acanthosepion > Acanthosepion lycidas. The sequence goes on from OZ010591.1 coordinate 38,998,476, forward strand.
AACTTAACGTCTTTGGGGAAAGAGGTTGTATGGTAGAAAAACAAATAATCCCCAACAAGGCCGGGTAAATGATTTTGAACTCCGTCAAGGATGGTAAGTGAAGATTAGATAGCTCCAACTCAGTTATGGCAGCCATACTGCATTTTTGGTCTGATCTGATCCAGTCGAGTTCATTGCATTCATTTACATTCAAATACACTTGTGCGATCGCCATGTGCCGTGTCTCTTCAGGACGTAGGAGATTGTGGCTCTCCACTATTTCCTGTCCTTCGTAGCTCTTAATAAATGTTGTCTTTTTGTTATTTCTCTTAAACCTTGCCCTATCATCTATTTACTCAAGCTCACTATCTGTCCTTGGGAGTATAAGATTTTCCAGGACCTCTTCTCTCATTATGTGGCCTAGAAATTTCAACTGTCTCTTCCTGATATTAAGTATGTTTCCTTTTTGTTTTCATTTTCTCTAAAAACTTCTGTAGAAAGGCGACATGATTGCCCAAGCCTGTCAAATCCTTCCCTATCAACACGCATTGGATCAGCGCGGTCGGTTAATGGTTCATTCCTGCCTATGAATGTGGAGAAGGACTGCATCCAATCTTCACATGCTAAGAAGACTCTTGTTTTTTAGCAATCTTAGTGATGGATCATATATGAGAGTTCCACTTGGGGTCTCGGGTAAGCTTGAGTCCCAATAGATTGTCATTAAGTGTTAAGGGAGAGTTATTCATCACTACACAAGCATAACATTAAATTTCATTCTGCGCTCCGCGTTTGTTGCCTCATGCTTTTAAATATCTAAATTGTATCTTGGAGAAACCAGAATCTCGCTTTAATTATTCACACATAAAACCAATTTTGGTTTGGTTTGGTTTACGGCATATCACCCTTAATAGGTTATTTAATGCCGACAAGATTTTTATTGCTGGTAATAATTTTTTTACAAAGTATTTCTGGTATTAAAACATATTTTTAAAATTTCTATAGTGTTTTGACCCAGATTTGGGGTTAACTATTTGCCCATAGCTGGGACCCTAACAGGTGCTATCACCCGGGTTAGGGTAAACCTGGAAACGTCAGCAATTGAGAGGTGGTTCCACGCTCCTCAAAACCTCCTGATTAGAGGCCTTGCTGCTGGGCGTAGTTTATCGTCTTACCCAGGACGCTAATGAATTTTGGCCATAACGTGCGTATGGACCAACAATTGACGGTTGTATACTAATGTTGATTGTGTAGGAAATCTGTTTTTTGGTATGGTCCCGGCTTTTCTTATCACTCAGAAATAACCAGTAAAATAAATATTTTTTGCCAATTTGGTAATTTTTACTGTATTTGTAAGAGTTATTTGAGCACTACTTAAATTTCCTATTTCGCTCGTAAAACAATTTATGGCAAAATTTATCTTACGGGCCCGCAATAAAATACCGTCTCAGAAGGACGGTTTTTCCCTTAACACCGCTATTATTACCTTCGGCAATGTTTATTTTAAAAAGCGATCACTAAATTTTTTATATGAATGTGAATTTATACCTTTTCTTTGCTCTTTGAGAATTTACGCCAAAAATATGAAAGGTTATTTATTATATTGTTTATTTACAAGAATAATTTTATACTTACAATATTCTAAAAGTGCGAGTCAACAAATACAATGTTTATCATTTACCAATTTAGAAAACAACAAATATTAACATTTTTTTTTATTCTTAAATTTATAAGAATTTGATAAATCATAAAAATATATGAATAGATTATTAAGAATTTTTTTTTACTATTTACCATAATTTCGGATCGATTGGCCATTCGCCGATATTTTGTGAATCATTCCAAAGAACATAATTCGTTGAAATTTTGTAGGTTTTTATGAACTTTTGAATAAAAAGATTTCTTTTCAAATGTATTTCTTTATAAGATGGTAAATAATAAATATTTATAAAATGCTGAAGAATAAATATGGCATTGTACAGAGTTCGGTTTTTCACGCCATACAAACCGCACAGGTAATTTGGCAAAGAAATAAATCTAGGTATTTGAAGATTAATTTGGTTTTCCAAGTGAATGCTTTATAATAGGCTATATTTAATTCTGGGGGTCATCTAGGGACTACTGTGTTAAACGCGGTGTTTACAATGGTACGCGTAAAACCGACTATCGAGTTTACGCACTAAAGTGAGGTCGTTTGAAACTGTTCACGCGAACCGTTTAGTAAAATAACGCAAAATCACAGAAATTGTTTGTTTCTACTGAAGAAAAAAGATGTAAAAACGAAAAAGAACGGGTCTTTAACTTCAGAGATAAAAAAAAAATGGACTGTAAGAAGAGAATCATTTACAGAAAAAAATATGAATATCTCTCTCTTTATATATATATATATATATATATATATATATATATATATATATATATATTTAAAAAAATATAAATTTCCCTGACTATCCGCTTAGGTGAAACCCGGACAGGTTTGCCTGGCTCACTAGTTTTATCTAGGTCTGCTCTACGTTTGTATTGAGCTCTTTTTATTATAGTTAGTTGTTTACTCGTGTCGGTTTTTTTTCTTTGGGCTTTAAACCTGTATCTGCGATTTTTTTCGACAGACTTTCATGTTTCTAGCTCTTTCTTTTTTTAAAACCCTTTTTTCCTTCGAGATTGCTTTGATTACTAGCAAATCAAAAATTCGAAGGTTTTTCGAAACGAGTATAGTTGTATATATATATATATATATATATATATATATATATATATATATATATATATATATATATATATATATATATATATATATATATATAATTCTCAAAATGTGTATGTGTGATCGGATGTTGTTTATGTATTTCCAGTTTTCATCCGATTTCGATAATTTTTTTTTTTTTTTTTTTTTTTTTTTTTTTTTTTTTGTTGGTTGATAATTCTTCAGTGCCGCTTTGAGTTCAAATTGTTGGCGACAATGGCTCTCCATTACTTCCTTTCTATTTTATAACTCTCACCAACGTTTTACTATTTACTATCTATTCTTGGATATATATCTTTCATAAAAACTTTAATAAAAATAAATAGTTTAAATTATTACAATAATATTATTTATTATTATACAGTTCCCTTTTCAGACACCCCCATTCAAATTGCCCCCCCCCCGCATTTCAAGATATGCCTCAGTTGCTCCAAATTGTTGTTACTAATATTGATTTTCAGGTAGGCTGACTTTAAAGTTAAACTGCTCCAATTGAACGGCAAAAAATTTCCTGTAATGAAAGACCCGGCCGAAGACTGGTTATATATATATATATATATATATATATATATATATATATATAATGATGTATTGTACCTAATGCGGCCTACTGCTCGAAAAACGTTGCCCATGCCTGGCGCATATATATTACATAAAGGCCCGGAAAGTCACACGCAGACATTGTGTGACCAACTGAGAATCGCCTATCGTTTTATACTCAAGATTAGTCGCCAAGACTCTGAACCACGGTCTCTTCCGTATCTGTCTGTTCCTTGGCTTTTAATTAGATTCCAGACAAGTCTTTTCAAGCCCCGATGCTTATTGTATCGTCTTTTTTTTCATGTACGTTCTTGCAAACAAAATTAGGCAAACAGATATGACAAGGAAAATTGATGTTTGAATAGCAATGTCAGTACGACTATGACTATGATGCTATTGTCAATAATATCAGAGCGTACAAAAGAAATGACAGTATAAAAAAATTAAATGGCAAAGAACAACGAAATGTACCAGCGAGTTGTAAAAAGTTCTCAGAAGAGGATCCCCTATTTTTTTTTTTTTTTTTTTTTTTTCACCCAATAAGACTCAAGAGCCACTCGAGTCAGAGGTTCATTAAATGAAGTTATTATCCAGGAGTCAAAGTAACTGAACTTTTGGAGTCGCAAACCTCATACGGAGTCGGATTTTGCGAAGCAGATCGAGCAAATCACTTTTCAGCACCCCCGTATGACAAATGAATGTGTATCTATAAAAAGAATACCCGCTCGGCCCGGTGGCTAGGATCAAAGTGTAGTATCTGCGCTTTGTGAGCTGCCGGGTCGGGTGTTTGTCGAACTCTCTGCTTGCAGAGAGGAACCTGGACGACGCTCCGCCGAAGGGTAGGGTTTCGTTGGGGGAAGTTGACGGAACTGGTCCGCCTCGGCGGGTTTGGATGGTTATTTATTTTTGGCTCGGCCTACGGGCTCGGAGATACCCACATTAAAAAGGCCTTGTGCCACATTCGATCCCCGTGGGTGGATTGATAAATACCATCTATGTATGCATGCATGCGTGTGTTCAGTATCACATTTCCTGAAGTGTGGATGTGATTCTATGAAGCTCATAGTAGACTTTCTCCAGCAAAGTGAACAAATTTATTTTACGTGTGTCGTGCGGGTGGTGCATAGGTTATCGGTACTGAAAGTGAAATCGCCGAGACTTCCTGTCGATTCTGTTTCGTTCAGTTTGTCCAAATGGCCTGGGGAATTGCACGTATCCGATTGCTTAATGGAGTATAATCAACAGGAACATCCTGACGTGCACGGTCATAGACTGATTGATTTGTCACTACCTGCACACAAAATGCGTGGCGATTCTCAGAATTAAAAAAAAAAAAAAAAAAAAGAGAACACTCTTCGCTTTCAGCTGTATCAGATTTCTTTGAGAAGAAGCAATGTATCGGCTTACGTTCCAAGAAATTAATAATGCGTTGTCTCTTCATCGACTTGAATAACTTCAATGAGAATAGTTTTGTGGGTATATCTATCTAGGTATATCCCAGGATTGCCTGTAACTTAGTACTTTTAGTGTGGGTGGTAATAACTTCATTAGTATTGTAGAGCGCACGCACGCACACACATATGTATTTGCGTTTAATGTGAGTAAAAGTTTGTCACTTAGCTGATTGATGTTACCTTCAGCATCCCGACTCTAGAGACATGAAGACTCTATCTGAAGAGTGGACATGTCCGTCCACTCTTCAGAGAGTATCAGCAGTTTACTGCTTATATTTTTTTCGATTTTCCCTTTTTTTCTATACATATAAGATTGGTGTAGGTTAACTCTCTCTCTCTCTCTCTCTCTCTCTCTCTATATATATATATATATATATATATATATATATATATATATATATAGAGAGAGAGAGAGGGAGACTCCTGATGAGTGGACCGAGCGATTAAAAAAATGTTCGTTTACGAAACTGTGGGGTCGAGGTGCTGAATTTATCAAATCAGCTAAGTGACAAATTCATATTTGTATTAATCCTCTGGGGGGGTGTGTATATATATATATATATATATATATATATATATATATATATATATGTGTGTGTGTGTGTGCTTTGTTTTTAACAATCTCTCGTATAAAATATGGACCACCAATACGCACCACTGCGATAATTCCACATATTTTTTACCATATTTAAATAATGTAACGATTAGTCTCAGTTAAGCACCTGAAGATTGCGTTGTGCATGAAACTCAGTCGTGCTACAGGTGAGCAATATATATGAGAGAGAGAGGGAGAATGTGTTTGTGTGTGTGTTAGCAGTGACAGACTGGCAAAGGTTAGCAATTTCGGTTTTCAAAAGTTGATCTTGTTGACCAACATTATTACCATTGGGATTTTCGCTTAGAAAACGTTTTTTATATGCTTGCCTCTCTCGTGTCAGCCAACTCTTTTGACTGTCAACCCAACCTTCCTGTTTTTCTCTCTCCTGTCAGCATTTCTGCGTGTGGATCTCTCTCTCTCTCTCTCTCTCTCCCTCTCTTTTTCTATCTATCTCTCCTTGGCTCTCCTGAGTGCGTGTAAATTTCTGCTTCCTCATAGTAAATTAATTTCTTTTTACAATTCATTTTGAGTAAACAGTCATTATTAAATCGAGCAGTACAGACAGACTGACACTGTTTTCAAGTTGTTTTCTTTTTCTTTTCTTTTTTTCTGGCTATAGACTCTAAACCGCCTTAAAGTTAAATGTTTATTTAAGTCGTCTCAGGTAGGACAAAAATGTTTTCAAAGACTTCATGTCTGGTCGACATGACACATTTCTTTTCCAGTTTTCTCAAACTCTTTCTCTCAACGTTTTCCCCATTTTTTTTTCTCGCTTCGTCTTGTTTTGCGTTCTTGTTTTTATTGTTTCAGTCTTTTATTTATTTATTTTTTAGTGGCCTTGATATTTCTTTCGATTTTAGTCCGGTTTTGTTAAGACGTTGAAAATTGTTGGCATTACTTAAATTCACTTAAATTCGCTCGTTAAAAAGAAAAAAAAAATATGGACAATTTTTGGCAGGGAATAATTTTTATAAATTAGCATTCATTATATCTTGAAACCATATCGTTTGTCAGAATTGAAGAAAATATTGACTTTTTAGTTTGTTTTTAATTATTCGATTCTGACAAATGTCGTGGCTTAAGGAAGTTGTAATGAATGCTAATTTATAAAAATTCTTCCCCACTATTCCCAATTGATAGCTTCGTATTATTACGAAATGAGCGAATAACAATATCAGTACTACGCAGTTGTCAATGACGTAAGCACAGTTTCAACTCTGACATTCGTAAATATATAAAGAGTATAGGTAACTATTTATGAAGTCCGGGATCGATTTGACACTTTATTTATAATATGGACAAGAGATCGCATCTAAAATGATAGAAAAAAAAATCCATATTTTATATTCTGATAACTTCTGTGGTCAGCAAAATATTTACAAAAATGGTTCAAAAAAAGAATTCGCTGCATTTTACGGGTGGACCAGTCAATTTAAGTTGATCTGATTTTGAGTTTGTTTTTTTTTTTTTTTTTTTGGCATTTTTTCTGTTCCTTACTGAAAATGGGTGAAAAAAGTATTCGTACAATACAAAAAAAAAATGTAGCTTCCCGGTGTCTTTTCTAGATACACGCTTGTACTTTGATCGTAATTGTTCTAATGAACTTTAATCTATAATACCTAGATTATGAATTTAAACTCATTACGAGATTGGTAAACGGGTCTCCTCATTTTACAGCTGAATTGACTAGAGGTAGCCGTAAGTACTTTTTTTTTTTTTTTTTTTTTTTCTCGCCTGTGGAACTCTCTTCCGTCTTCGTGCTTTCCAGCAAACTGTGATCTTCAAAAATATAATATTTCCACTATTTGCATTGTTCGGGCCGTTTTCTTCATTGTTGTCGTATTCACGACGTTTCGGCCGTTGTAAGCTGCGTCTTCTTCACGTGATTGGAATTTCGAACCGAGCCCTTTATTTCGTTCATCGAAGTAGATTGTTCTAGTTCCACATGCCAAGCCTCTTCTAAATATCTCAGTTTCAGTTGTTTCTCGTTGGTAATTCAACTCTCCAAGGTTTTGTGCTCCTTTGCTGTGGCCAGGTACTGAACACACAACTCTTTGGGTCAAGTCACTGGATTACTTCAGCCAACGCTTTTATCCACTGGGCCATTAGTCCTTGGGGGAGATATCTGGAAGAGGCACGGCACGTGGAACAACTTACTCCCGTAAGCGAAATAAAGGATTGGGTTTTAAATTTCAAATATCACCTGAAGAAAACCAGAGCGCACAACAGCCGAAACGTCGGTGATATAACAATGTAAATAGTCTCAATACCGCATCTCAAAAATATAGCCAAAAATTTAAATGCAATGTCGATCGCTATCTTGTCTTCCTGATTCCACATTTCTTCAACTATCGTCATGGGTCTGACGATAAAGTACATCCGGTAGCAAGGCGGCGTCTGATCCGGAGGTTTTGAGGAGCGTGGAACAACCTCTTAATTGCTAGTGTTTCCAGATCCACCCTAACCCGGGGTGGTAGCATCTGTTATTGCCCAGCAATAACCTTCAAACTGGGGTCGAAACACTGAAAGTATAAAATACATTTTTCTTGTAAAAATAGCAATACATTTTTTTTTTTTTTTTTAAATCATTACCAGCGATACATTTGACTCTCGGCAAAAATTCTCTATATAAAGATACGGCAATGAAACCTAATCTGCAAACTGATTTCTTACAAAGAATACATACGAACCTATTCTAAAGATTTTATCGGTATTAAATAACGCACTGAGGTTGATAAGCCGTAAAACAAAATAAACCAAACCAAACCAAACTAATCTAAACCATCACCAAGTCAGAAAATAGTTTGGCTTTAGAGCGATAGGATTCGGTTTTAAAATAACCACAACCACTGTAACTCGGATATAAGAGAGATTTTCTTTGGTCTCAAATTAGAGCCTGTGTTAATGTATATAAAATAGACCAAACCCGGATGTAAGAGAAACCCGGATATAAGAGACTTCTTCCCCGGTCCCGACAACTTTCTTATATCCGGGTTACACTGTATATATTTTGGGAATTTTGAACTGTGCGTAGTAATCCAATGTAAGTACACACTTTTGTTGTTAATATCTGTGTACATATTACCCAATTGGTCCACCTCTATGGAGATAACAGAATATAAGTCTTAGAGTAGGTAATAATTAATTATAGATTCGACCTAATTACTCTACATAAGCCCATGGCGTTGTTACCGAGATGAAGAGTTAGCAGAAGTCGGTCTTTATCGCTTAAACGGCGGTCATCTGTAATAGATGATTCACAGGTGATCAATTAAGGATTTACACCTTTTTTTTTTTTTTTTTTTTTTTCTTTTTTCTCTTCTCCCAGTGATAGGCATCATTCATTCATGGTTAGTCTAAATGAGGAATTGTCAATTATTGTATGCCCGTCTTCTGGAATATTTTCCCGTAAATAAAGCTGGAAAAACAAACTAAAAAACAGTGCTACCGTATAAGCGTACTTCATGTATAGCGCCGCCCCCCCTTTGTGAAAAACCTTATATATAGATAACCATGAAAGGAAATTAATAACACTCAACATCAACTGAAAATGTCTAAAGAAGTGTCCGAAAAGCTCTTGGGACAATGGACATTCATTATGTGCGATATGTGATACACGCTTAGGCGATCTTTCTGACAAGATAGTTATTTTTGTTTTTTTTTCAGCAGTAGGTTGCTATTTCTTTCTGAGGTAGACCAGTTGCCATCCAAGGCTATAGAAACCAAGCCTAGTTACCAAAGTAGTGGGGGGGGGGAAAGGAGGATTCATTACCATTCCCAAGGGTATTAGCACAGAAGTGAATATAATGGATTCAACTGGAATTCGAACTCAGGTCTCCGATTCTTCAATCCGAGCAGCTATCCATTGCTCCACCTAGACATTACGGACAATTTTTACACTCCTTTATCCCCAGCAAGCGGGAAAATGTAAGAATATTAGAAAATATAAAAATAAAAAAATTAAAATTTTCCTTGTCTGTGATTCAGTGAAATGTGTGTGAAAGTAAGGTTGAGATATATATATATATATATATATATATATAGAGAGAGAGAGAGAGAGAGACAATTGTTTGTCACTACTAAGCCGAGTAATATATTTAGTTTCCAGTCAGTATACTTATAATATAAGCCATAGGTTGTGTGTCTGAGCAGGTGTATGCATCAGGGATTATTAGCTAGCTACTCTGGCAGAGGTAGAAACAATTAGTCAGACATTATATATATATATACATACATACATATACATATATATACATATATATATATATATATATATATATATATATATATATATATATATATATATATATATATATATATGAATGAGAAATTGAGAGACAAAAATCAGGAAGTGCTGAAAAGTAATTTGCGCTACCAAAAAGTTGTTTACAAAAAAAAAAAAAATAATAATAATGAACTAGGTCAGTGTGATAACGTTTCGAACCTTCACATTGTGTGTGTATATATATATATATATATATATATATATATATATATTAAATTCCTAAGAGGATTTAATCCAGGTAGAACTCAATGTCCAGGACACAGCAAGAATATAATATAAAAGCCTCAAACACTAATATTCCATGGTTATAATTTATAACATTGGAATCGTAATCACGATCCAATTCCACTGTACGTAACATTTAATTTAAGACTGCTAAATGCATAGTAGAGCTAAATAGTATTTATTTTAGGATGTTAAAACAATAAAATCGTTACACAATTACTATTATGTTTCAACACCATAAATGCGTCTCTTCAGGCGATGTTAAACTAACTACTAGCGAGGTTCACATCACATGAAGAGACACATTTATAATGTTGAAACATAATTGTAATTGTGTAGCGATTTTCAACATGTTTGAAAATCCTAATATATATATATGTGTGTGTGTATATATATATATATATATATATATATATATATAGCGCGTCTTTGCCTCCTCTTTATTTTCCACATATCATTTATCCGCCATTTCAACACTTGCCACCCGCTGAATCTATTTCGCTCTTCGTAGACGCCATTTCGTCTTCTCTTTCAATTTCCTTTTCATTGAAAAGCCTTAGCAAGAAATCCTGATGCATAAGAGTTGCAATAAATTACACCCCCAAATTGACATCCTCCATCTTTTCCCTCCGTTCCTCTTACCCCCACCATCAAACCCCAACTTCCCTTAACGCCATTTCATGTCTCTTCCCCGTCATCTTATTTATATATTGATTACCTTACATTAAGTGTAAATATGGGCTTTAAAAATCCCCAAAAGGCTTCTTGATTTCTTTTTTTTTCTTTTTCACCCTTTTCATAGCTATTCATGCTTTTTCCTAAATTTGGAGTGTTTTAATGGTTGTTAAACGTTATTGATTTGTTGTATATCCACCCGCCTCAAAGTCGAACATACTGGCGCTCTCTTTGTTTCTAATATGTCAAAATTGTCCTTATTTTCTTCAATTTTCAATGTTTTCTCAAAATGCACGCAGATTTAACCAGAGAATCAAAATTGATCGCGCTATATATATATATATATATATATATATATATATATATATATATATATATATATATATATATATATATATATATATATATATATAGCACAATAAATAAAGTTGTTGGTTAGATCCAGTGACAGGACCCAAAGAGTGTGAGTTCAATACCCGGTTAAGGCAGTGGAGAACTTTTAGAGGGAAAATTAACAGGAGATAACTGATAACTGACATGCATCAAACATGGCACGTGGAACTAGAAAAGTCTACCCCAGTGAGCGAAATAAAGGGTTCAGTTCGACATTCCAACCACCTGCAGAAGGCCGGAGCGTACATCGGCCGAAACGTTGTAATAAATATGGCGACAAAGATGAGGACAATAGTCGGAATAATGTAAATAATGTACATAATACCTCACCTCAGCAATATAGACAGACTCAGACATTTTTATGTTTAACATTCTTTTTATACATACAAATATTTAAGTAAATGCTCTGTTTATAATAAACAGTATTAAACAACATTTGCCGGCCTGAACGTCCGAGAAATTTTCACAGAAAATATTCGTCCTCCGACAGGATTCGAACCTGTATCCTATACGGAACCGTCATTTAGCTTGACGTGCGTTTATATATATATATATATATATATAAACCCACCTTTAAGTTAAGTGGGCTTTATACTTCTAAGCCATAACACCGTACAGCAATAACAGATATAGTGTTCGAGATGTTTCGACGAGAGGTATGCTTCCTTAAAAGGGGTAACAGATTTTTCGTCATCCGTGCATTTCTCTCTCTCTCTCTCTCTCTCTCTCTCCGTATGCGTGTGTCTCTCTCTCTCTCTCTCTCTCCGTATGCGTGTGTCTCTCTCTCTCTCTCTCTCTCCGTATGCGTGTGTCTCTCTCTCTCTCTCTCTCTCCGTATGCGTGTGTCTCTCTCTCTCTCTCTCTCCGTATGCGTGTGCCTCTCTCTCTTTCTCTCCGTATGCGTGTGCCTCTCTCTCTTTCTCTCCGTATGCGTGTGCCTCTCTCTCTTTCTCTCCGTATGCGTATGCCTCTCTCTCTCTAATATAAAACTAGATTTAACGTGCATATAGACTTATTTATACAGGGTGAGACAAAAGTCGCGCGCCATAGGGATAATTAATGAAAAGCATAATTACACATTAGATTTATTTACTTGCCACTTAATTATTATATGTGCTGTTCAAAATGTCATCCTCGTTTTTCAAAATACACTTCAATGCTGTGCCTTAACACGCCGGACAGTTTCCTCTCACATTTTACTGCATTCACATTTAATCCTTTCTTTAAGCACCTCCATATTTCTTTGGCGCGTCTGATAAGCAACACATTTCAAATTGCCGCAGAAAAAAAAATCCAAAACCTGACCTATGGTCCGCGACTTTTACCTCACCTCGTGTTTGTGCATATATATATATATATATAATTCTAAAGAATTAATGGACTTATTTTTAATCCGATATTCTTATTACGTGAAACGGTATTATTTTTAATCGATACTCGTATTTGAAATAGATGCGCCATTTTATTTCTTACATTTAACCGTGTATTACGTCTATCGGATACGAAACTAAGATATGAAATTTCGAGAAAAATTACTGAGGAGGAGGAGGCGTGCTTTACTTCAAATAGGAATACAGTCATGCCATGTCGTGACGCTCTACGTAGTCAGGTGGTAAAGCACTCTTGTTCAAACGGCGGTTCCTCCCGACAAAATCGGACGCAGGTTCGATTCCTACCGGAGAGCATAATTTCATTGATTTCGCGAATTTGACAACGACGTTTCGGCCAAGTTCCCTCTGGTCATCTTCCATATTTTGGATCTGGGATATCGTGTGTGGTGATTTTTCTAAGCGTTGCTTAGATGTGACACAAGGCCGAAAATATGGAACACCTAGTGAGAATCGAATCGTCATAACTGATCTAGCGAGACAAGCTTGCTAACCATTCATTACACGACGTCGAAGTGCCCCGACCTGTCAACTATTTTCATTGTCCTGGCGCATTGATTATTAAAACCTGTTGGTGGAGGGGTGCCATACGCTTTGGTCTAACGTAGGTATTTACACATTCTTACATTCGTCTGATGCTAAACCCCTCAGTATCGAACTCACTCGAGCAGTAATCTACGTGGCTAAACGATGTTCTAGAGGAGCCACTTCTTTATTTCACTTATTATAGTCAGGCACAGGGCCACCAACAGAGCGGTTAAAACAATCGAAAACTCTTAATAACTATGCGACTCGCATAGTAGCGAACCCCCCCCCCCACGTTCCCTCCGCATTCCGCTGGTGAGAAGGAAATTCCTCTCGAGCAGCTTCTTCCCGTGAACTATTGCTCTGTGGAACCGACTCTCAAGGGGATGTTTTCGCCGATCAATACAATCTTATCCCGTTCAAGTCTTGGGTTAGCCGTTATTTTCCCCACATATCTGTATAAACTCTGCTCTTATCCTGTAGCTCTATTTCGAGTGGCTCCCCGGGCCTTGTACAGAGTGAACCTCAATATCAAAAAAAAAAAAAAAAAAAAAAAATGAACGTGTACTTATCTAGCTGGATTAAAAAATGCAAGCACGATATACTGAAAAGAGACACCCTTTAATTCTAAAACAAAATAAAGTCAGACGAACAGACTAAACTTTAGCCCCGAGTAGATGCGACTCTGTTTCTTTGCTCTAGAATTATATCTCTCCTCTGCCCCCATTTTCACAAATAAATAAATAAATAAATAAAAACAAAAAAAACATATTCGCCAACCACCTGATGAATGCATGAAAACTCATGAAACTTTTAGTTGTGGCCGGCCACTGTTCATCAGGAAGTTGTTTATGAAATTATATAATTTATTAAGGAATGTTTTTCTCTTCTAACGTTTTTCAGATTTTCAGGCTGGTAGTCGAAAATTAATATACCGTTTAATAAATAAACGGAGCGACTACTTAAATATGTGTATCCACTAAAAATAGCGTTTAAATGATAAAGTCTGCCGGATAATTAAATTTTAAAAAATCCATTACTTCTTTAGAAATTGCTCTGTTTACGTTGGAATACGAAACTCTGTAGATATGAAATGTTTCGAGAATCTGAGAAACTTTTACGTTTATAAACCACTATTTGACTTTGCTTGAGCGGCGATGTGTGTCAACCCCTTTCATTTCAAGGTGCACTTGTAGAAAACTATGGTGGGTGCACACATTAAATTTTAATAAGGAAAAAAATTAGTCATGAAATTTGAAAATAGTACAATAATATTTGTCCATATTTCGGTGATGACGTATTGAACTCATTTACGTTATTTTACATTTGGTCGGACAGTTGTCTTCATTCTTGTTGCCAATTCACGACGTTTTGAGCGTTGTACGCTATAGGCTTCTTCAGGTGATTGGAATTTCGAATCGAACCCTTTATTTCATCCTCAAGGACACATAGTCCAGAGAACAAAAGTGTTTGTTGGAGTAATCGAGTGACTTGATCCAAAGAGTTGAGTTCAATACCTGGCCATCGAAGAAGTGAACAAACACTTAGAGTTGAGTTAGAAAAGGGAATTAAGAAAAGACTGAGACACCCGGAAAGGGTATGGCACGTGGAACTAGAAGAATCTGCTTCAGTGGACGAAATGATGGGTTCGATTCAAAATTCCAATCATTTGACAAAGGCCGAAGAGTACAATGATCGAAACGTCGTGAATATGACAACAAAGATGAGGACAACTGTCCGAACAATCCTATTCATTTAAAGGAATTCATGAAGAATTTGCCATTTTATTCTTTTCTTGGAGAGGCCGATAATGACTGAAACACGGTTATAATCCTTTCATTCAAAGGATTATCCAATCCTTAAAGATTAAGGGATTTAACATCCAGTTTAGAATATCAAATGACAAAGACTTAAACATCGAAACCATGTGCTTGATGTCTCTTAGCTACTTTTTCTTTTCTTTTTTTTTTTTTCAAATATAAAAGTAATTCATAAATTACCTGTAGGCTTGGGGTGCACCTAGCTACCTCTTAAGGAATGTTGATTTATATTTTTACGGGAATGGAAAGTATTATGCTTTCTGTATATTTGCCTCGCAAACAATATTTGACGAACTCTTGTGAGTCCGGATAAAAAAAGACTGGAATTCAAACAAACTGCAATTAATAAATGTATTAACATGTTACAGAAGAATAAAGAAAGAAATGAGGTTGAAGTTATGAACAGTTCAATACAATCTTCAGTGTATGTCTCTGAAGTACAGTGTAACCCTGATATAAGAGAAACCCGGATATAAGAGAGATTATCTCTGGTCCCAAATTAGAGCCATACTTACCTAAACAAAATAGACCAAACCCGGATATAAGAGACTTCTTCCCCGGTCTTGACAACTCTCTTATATCCGGGTTACACTGTACTTAACATGCTTCGTGTCTGTCGGAGCGAAAACAAACGAGTTTCCGCTCCAAAAATCAAAGAAAATTATCACGCCTCCTGTGATTATTGTCAGGGGGCTGTTAATCCAACAATATATATATATATATATATATATATATATATATGAATCTCTACGATATTCAAGGGAACAAAGCATGAATTCAGATGCAAATACATGCTCTTGCGCAAGCTCTTCATTTACTTTCTTAAAGGACTAAAGATCAGTTGCAAGAAGACAAAATGCATGGTTGTTAACAAAAGGAAGAGCCCAACATGCAATTTAAATACCCGGGAAGTGTTTTAAGAGAGGATACAGAGAAAGTGGGACACGGTGATCTGAATGCGCATTTGGATAGCGAAAGATGCCTTCCAAAAGCTAAGCAAAGCATTAAGAAACAGAAAAAAATCGTTAGAAAGAAATGAAAAAAAGTACTTAACTGTTATGTAATATTAGTCCTCTTATATAGCACTGAATGCTGGACAATCTCCTCACAGCTGAAGAGGCTTGAAACAACAGAAATGCAGTTCTAAATGAGGATGCTGAAAATACCATGGACCGAGCATGTGAGCAACGGCGAAGTTTTAGAGAAAACAGAAGCAAAAAGGACACATACTTAACATCAGAAAGAGGCAGTTGAAATTTCTGCGGCGTATAATGAGGAAAGAGTGCTTGGAAAAATCGATACTCACAGGACAGATTGAAGGCAAGAGGGGCATATGAAAACAATGCATAACCTCTCTAGCGAACATGAATAAATGGCGTATCAAGATTTAGGAGAGATAACAAAAAGACAATATCTATTAAGAGCTACAAAGGACAAGAAATTGTGGAGAGCCATTATCGTCAACATCCTGAAGGGACAGGACACATAGATATCACTGGGCCGTTTCCTAATTCTTACTGGTCGGTGTGCGAGGCCAGCTTAAAAATATCTTCAATGTTGATTTTTCTAAGCATGCTGTCTCCATATCGTTTTTACTTCTCTTTGGCCTTGTGCCTTACTGAGCCATAGATTGTAAATAAGAGTCCCCTTGAACGTGTTTATTTTGGTACCAGCGAGATTTGAACAAACATGGATGCCTTGTTGGACGTAGTGGCTATTACGCGCGCCCTTTATCGTAAATGGCATAGCTCATATTTCAATTAATAATTTATAAGGATTTGTGCACGATGAGGGTGTTTATAAAACCGATAATCGACGCTGGAAAACGAAATACATTAGGCTAATGTATTTCTAAATACTGCTGCTTCTCTTTCATTTGTTTAATGAAACGACACCTGCCTGACAAAATCAATGCTTCACAGTGGCGCTGAACATTAAGCTTACATTGCCATGACTGATGCGAAAGAGTCCATTAGGGACGATAAATACCGAATGAAGGGGATGAAAAAAAAAATGGCTTACCGCTTTGTACGGCACGAGTACAGATGACGCTGGGATGCTTGTGTTGCACAAATATCAAAGAATGGTATTGTTGGTTTAAAATCCAACATTTAAAATCCTCTATTCTGATTTTTTTTTTTTATTTAAATTATTTAAATCCTGTTTTGATTTTTTTCGTTTTTTGTTTCTTTTTTTCAACTCTGCATATATCCTAACAAGTCTTGAAATCTTTATTTCGTCCCTCCATATTTGTACATATAATATTCGTGTCTCAAATTCACCCAGACTACCTTTTGTAATGTTGACCGCTTCGCTTGTCACTTTTGCTATGTCAAGCGAAAGCTCGTTATCACTTCCAAAAATACTCGTTATATTCGAGACTTCATAGACGCCGAAACTAGCAGTAACGCCTTAATAATAATGATATAATAATATATAATATCTACACTAGTAATACTTGTTCAAGTAGTAATTGCCAAATAGTATAATGATCAGAAGAGAATCGTAATCCCTATAGTAGTAGAGTAGAGAGAATGAAGGTATAGCAATAGTGGATTGACAAAAAGAGTGATCAGTGATAATAATTATTGTACAAAGTACAAGTGTGGCACAAGGCAAAAAAAGGGAATGAAAGAAAAGGATGGTCTTAGCTAGCCACAAACACTGACCCAAACATACAAACAATATTCCTTCCACCAAAACAACGCCTTCTTATTTACCATTCTTACCTCATCCACCATAATGCCTCAGAAACTCTATGACGACCTAATTATCCAAATATGTACAATTCGTTGTCTATGGGGGAGGGGAATAAAATAACGATTTTAAAATCTAACAGACCCAATGAGTATTTACAATATGCGTACAAAAAAAAACAAAAAAAAAAAACAAAAAAAATCTATATACAAGAAACTAAACAAAATAGTATTAATAATAAACCCTCCCTCGACACTAAATGTGTTAGAAACGTCAGTTAACTGGACGAAATCAATGCGGGACCTTTAAAAAAAACAAAAAAACATTCGTACATGCTTTGTACTAGCTTCAAGCACGCACTCATTCAATCACAACAACAATTACAAAAATCACAAAAAGTGATAAGTGATCGTATAGTCATCATGCTACTTCCTATTTATTCACTTCCTTTACGATCACGTGATCTATTAATAATGGAATCTCCCGTGTTACTTACTAACAATCTAGTCTCAAACCCGTGTCAGCAATGACACTTACTTTTATACAAGACTATTGAATGGAGGAAAGGTTGCTTAAGTGCTGAATATATATATATATATATATATATATATATATATATATATATATATATATATATATACACACACATATACTCTCAACTTTTTGTACCAACTACAGTAGGACCTACGCACCATTTATGATACAAAGATCTCTCACATAACAGTAAGACATTAGCTTGATGAAGACACCATTGCCAGTTATGTCCTATCATTGTCGTCGAGGTGTTTCTGTCGCATCCTATAGTAGTAGTAAAACAAAAATAATCACTTTAGCCGAAATTTGATAATTTTTACATTCATTGACTTCAAATAGAAGACACTTGTATGCATAGGAGAAAAACATAAAAATAAACAAAAATGTAGCTTATTATTAGGCCTGTTCAAGGAAATATGTATTAAAGATGAACCCACTGCCGAAATACGCAAATATATAAGTAAACAATAAAATCCAAAATTACCTCATATGAGGAATAGACTTAAATTCATTGATCCCTTTTTGTGGATCTGTTTTAATATTTTATACTACTAGGATCCACTTGGATTATACACCAACGAATTTATTACCTTTACTATATATATATATATATATATATATATATATATATATATATATATATATATGGTAAGTTTCAAACTTTTAGGCGCCTCCTTTCTATTTATTAAACAATGTTTATTATAAGCACTGTCTAATAAATAATAATACGGTTTTTTTTTTTTCAAATACAAAGTATCCACTAATAACGTTTGAAGCAATAAAAATGGATTAAAAATAAACCCGTTAATTCTTATATATATAAGAGAGAGAGATTAATTTTTGTATGCTATGTCCATTCAGGAGGGGGGTAACACCTGTTAGGATTTCGGCTATGGGCAAATAGTACACCCCCCAAACAACAATAAAACACTATGAAACTATAAAAAATACATTTTTTATAGTAAAAATACCAGCAATTCATTTTTATATGAGAACAATGAATTTTATCTGGAGTTAAAGGCATACAATTGTGCTGAAAGTTTAATTATTTGAAGTCATAAAATTACCAACCATGTTCATTCAGACGTAGACATTCATGGTTTTTTTACAGATTTTGTTTTTACTTCTTGTGAAACATTGTCGAGTGCTTTCCTGTTCCCATCTTCACAGTCTTAAATTTAAAATACCTCTTCTTTCCGACTGGCTTTCATCCTATTTAAACTGGAGCGGGCAAGAATCAAAGAAATGGTTTTATATTCTTTCTCACGGGCATTTGTGCAAAAGTAAACGCAGCAGACGAGACAGGAATTTGAACTCTACTCGTCAATTTCATTTTCCGCGCCACTAACTGCTACTTTATTCGTACATATAAACGCAATATAGTGTTTAATTTCCTTGAAATGCTTGCTTTAGAATTTGTTTTCTTTTTAAGTTAAGATTTGTCAAGGAGTATCCAGAGCAGACAAACTTGATATAAAACGTTATTCATTGTTGTAAAGGAAAAAAAGCGAAATTAAGGTCTAATATAATGAATTAAAGCTAAGAGTATTTTTGACTTAATTTCGTTCGTCTTTTTGTTTTTAATTTACACTTTTCAAAAGGGGGGAAAAATCCCTCTCTTCTTCAATGTTTTTCTTTCAGAGCCATTTTCTTTCATTTTAATTTGAAATGCTACGAACGAAAGAGCAGTCTAAACGACAGTGTTTGTCTGCTTATTCTCCCAATCCAGTTCGAAGTTAACTTGCTGTAGCTTCCAGCAAATCGGAATTTTCCATTTTCTATCAATTTTCGACCTGAACTCCACACAAAGGAATCGCGTTTATCGCTGCCTTTTCACTGCTCGCTTCTCTCTCGCAAGAAAAGGGGCAAAGACAATGATGCAATCATCAAAAATAATGTAATACAAAGACGAAAAATTCTCTTAATTATCAGCTTTCAGGAATATTTAGCTAAATACGGCACAAGACAAAATGATGGGAGGGGCTATAGGAAGATTGTTACGTCACTAGTCTCTCTCGCTATATATATATATATATATATATATATATATATATACATACACACTCACATTTATAGTTACTGAATGCTAATATGAAGTGTGCAATGCGGAGATTATTTTAAATTTACATAAAATTATAAAATATGAATATTTTAGCTACACGTGTTTCTTACTTTCGCTTAGGGATCATCAGGCCGGGTTATAATTTTATAATTGCAAATTGCCCGCATCCTCCGTGTTTAAATATATATTAACGCTAAATTAAAAAAAAATTCAGTTCCGGATCTGCATGTCTATATAATAAATGCGAATGTCACTCTGTTACAGTTTTTCAATTAAAGGGACACAACTCTCTAACTTTCAATAGCGCTTGTTACAGACATTTTAGATTCCCAAGTTTACATTACTGCGATTTTTTTCGGCGAATTTTTACGTGATATTTGCGACATTTTTTTTTTTTTTTTTTTTTTTTTTTTTACGATAATTTTCATAACTTGGAAATAAATTTCGGAATAAAAGAAATTAATAGGGAAATCTAGCAAAAGTCATCCATGGACTAAAAATAATTGTTTGTACGGAAAGTAAGGACCTACGTACATTAAATTCTTTTTAAAATAAATGGCGGCAGAAGCGTTACCGTTTAACTTTTAAAAAGTAAGCTTAAATATTAATGCATTACTTGAATGCAGCCATCAATTTTGAGTTCTCTATAATTTTTTGTTGTCTATCGCATACGGCAGCATTATGCCTCGCAAGAAGACATCTCCGACAACAGAGGACCAGATTGCAATGAAAAGTGCTAAGGCTGCAGCGAGGAAAAGAAAGTCCCGGGCAAATGAAAACCCAGATTAAACGCCAGTCAGGAGAGCTTCCAATGCTGAGGATATGCTAAATCTTAAACTTCTGAACAAGCCAAAGGGTCAATCAAGAGCCTTCTGCAGGAGGTAGGTTAAATGCCGTCCGATAGGTCTGCTTTTCAGCTAGTAATATATGAATTATAAAATGGACTATCCGATAATTATTTAATATATTTTCTCTTTATACGTTATGTTCTTGTAAATACAAATATTCAAGTAAATGCTCTGTGCATAATAAACAGTATTAACAACATTTACTGACCTGAAATTCCGAGAAATATCATAGAAAATGTTTCCTCCGACAGGAATCGAATCTGTACCCAACATGGAACCTTCATATAGCCTGATGTGCTATACCATTTAGCTACAGAGGAAACGTCTTGTTAGCAAAGTGGTATTAAGTTGGTACAAAAATAATGACGTAATAATGTCGTTTTTTGACGTATTTTTTAACGTCAAAAAACGACATTATTACGTCATTTTTGCATCGACCTAATAGTACGGTTTTTAAACAATAAATTTCCCATGATTTTTCTCGAACGAGATCTGCTTGAGGCGAATCTTAATGTCAACAAATGAGAACGTATGCTTAGCTAAATGGTATAGCATCCATTAAGCATTTAATTAGGCTTTTGTATCTCTAAAAATAACGTACAAACAGAATATATATATATATATATATATATATATATATATATATATATATATAATCCGCCAGTTTTAATGCTTCAAACGTTATTATAGGGAAAGCACACTGGATCAGACTGTGATTTTCCCCTACAAAGGAGGACAGATGTTCGACCAGTGCAGGAGAACACATTTTTCTTTACAAACATATCTCGAATGCGAAGGGTGGTAGATGTAATACACTTTTTAATAAATAAAAATGTAGCAGCTATTTCAAATATGGAGCCTTCGCTGTAATACCGTTTGAAGTAATATATAATGTCTGATCTCCTAAGGCGTAAAACTACCAATCGTCATGTAGTGTCCATTTCTGCGTTCATATTGCTTTATAGTTACTTACCCTCTATCTCCGATATTAAACACCCTTCTTCCATAAATATACCAAAATTTAAACAATATGCTTAAACACATACACACACCTACTTTAAAAGTATGCCATATTTATGTGTAAAAGTGCTCAATGTCCGAGACCGTGTGTGTTTGTGTGTAAATATGAGTGAACACAGGTCAACAGAGGCCTTGTTTAGGTGTTGACCTCTGTGTCCATACGTACCCTTACTGTGAGCTTCGTGAAGATTACAGCCACTCACCAACGGGATAAAATGTATAATTTTCCACTCTAACTGTAATCCCCATGAAATTCAATATCAAGATAAATGAATGTTTAAATTTATTTATAAATTTTAATATTCCATCTCTTGAGAATAACAATTCAAGAAGAGAGAAATATACTTCAGTGTGTAATATCTGAAAAATGAAGAAAAACATCTATAATCTTTTCTGTAAGAAAAAGTGTCTGTGAATGTGATGCGCTACGTGGCTGGTTGAAATTTAGAAGACGGCCTGCCGATGTAAGAATCTCCTCTTGCAGAGAGAATTCCTGTTTTCGTTTTTGCATTCCGGTGCAAAAGAGAATGAGGCTGATGTCTGGTCTTATAGTTTGGAATAGCAGGGTGAGGATAATCCCCACTCAATAAGGTATGCCTTTGCCTGATATTTGTACACTGGTTCACTAAGTATGTGCTACATCCAAATTTCTCGAACTTTTGGGCTGTATCTCACGCACATGTACTCGTGGCTTTCTATGATAGAAATCTAACTGGCGTCTCATCAAAAATTCGTGGTCGCTAACATTGAGTGAGGAGAGAATCAGGTTGAAAATTAATTTTGTGGATATAATTTAACAATGTTACAACCAGAAAGAAAACGCGGAGATTTAAATGGGGAAACATGTCTCCTCTTGCTAATAGTTTTGACAGGCTTTCTTTAGATATAAAAGAAATTAAAAAATATTGACTAAAACCAGTTTAGTACGTGTATTTCTGTGCATCTTAGACAAATTATTTGCTTATATGTCTATATACAAAACTGTCCTCTTGTCTACTACGGGTTAAATATGTGCGCATGCGTCCGTCTCCCGGGGGCAAACTGCATAAGCGTTAGAAAAAAAAATCATCTGTTTTAGGTGATTTTAATTAGACTAAACATCGACAAATTGCATTTCTGGACGAAAAGTGAGAAAGAGAAAATCTGCTGTAGGTACAATGATTACAACCTTTTCTCTTAGCTCAATTTTGATTTTTTTTTTTTTTTTTTTTTTTTTTTTTTTTTAAAGATCTTTTTATTTATTTATTTATTTTTGGTGGAGATGCGACTTTCCGGGGGTGGCGGTGAAAGCGACTCGTTTTATTGGCATGAAAAAAAAAATCAGACGCGACTTGTCTTTATTTATTGTCTTTACTTCTTGTCTTTAAAGTTTAGCCTGTCTCAGGAAGCGTCTCTTTCTGTCTCTCTCATGCACTGTCCGTGTCTACATCTCTCTCTCTTTCTCTACTACTACTACTACAACTACTACTACTATTATCCCAACGACTTTCGCCTGCTCTCTCTCTCTCTCTCTAAATGCTTTTTCAGAGTCCGTCATCCTATCCCTACGGTTGTTTCCATCGTCAAAGAAATGGTAAACATTTTGCTAACATTCCTTTCTGTTGAAAGTCGGAAGAGATAAGATCATTAATTTGGGCGCATGCGCGCGCGCACACACTCGCACACAAAGCAATATGCATCTTATATTATGTTTTCTCTCTCTCTCTCTCTTTCTTGTCTCCCCCTCTCTTTCTTGTCTCCCCCTCTCTTTCTTGTCTCCCCCCTCTCTCTCTCTCATTCCCCCTCTCTCTTATCCGCCTATTCCCCTCTATCCTCTTCTCTCTCTCTTGGTCTGTCAGTCTCTCTCTCTATCTCCCTCTCTCTTGGTCTGTCCGCCCCTCTCTCTCTCTCTCTCGGCCTCTCCACATCTCTCTTGATACAAGGTAAAACTTAAACACACTGACACGTCCATATAGATATACAGATATTTTAGTTTTATCTTTCATCTTCTGAAAGGATCAGTTTTCCTGATTAATTTGATTGAGTTTTTATTTCTGAAATGCGACATCGCCAATCCCTCTTCCCGCTCCCAACTCCTCTCTCTCTCCCTCCCCCTCTCTCTCTCTCTCTCTCTCTATTTTACTTTCCCCTATACACAAGCTTATCGTTGGATGGTTGAATTTTGGTTGAGGAAGAAAAAAGATAAAGAAACCTCTCACTTTAATAGTACCTCTTGGATATCTACGTGTTTTTTTTTCTGTTTCAGGACAAATTTATTTCCATCCTCTAAGGCTTACAACATTCTAAACAGGGTTTATCTTAGCCCAGATCTTTTTTTGGAGGAGGAGGAATCTCTACTGAAAGGCGTTTTCCTTTCTGGCTTGATGTTTTTTGCCCCTCTCACAATTCCCTTATCTTAATTCGTTAATTTACTTATTTTTACCTACATATATCCACACCACCACATCTCAGTTTCTATAATATTCTGTATTCTCTCTCTCTCTTCTTCATCCCTCTGTATCTCTCTCGTCTTCCTTCCTTCCTTCCTTCCCAGTGTCTCTCGTCTTCCTTCCTTCCTTCCCAGTGTCTCTCGTCTTCCTTCCTTCCTTTCCACTGTCTCTCGTCTTCCTTCTTTCCTTCCCACTGTCTCTCATCTTCCTTCCTTCTATCCTTCTCACTCTCTCTCTCGTCTTCCTTCCTTCCATCCTTCTCACTTTCTCTCTCTCTCGTCTTCCTTCCATCCTTCTCACTCTCTCTCTCTCTCTCGTCTTCCTTCCTTCCATCCTTCTCACTCTCTCTCTCTCGTCTTCCTTCCTTCCATCCTTCTCACTCTCTCTCTCTCTCGTCTTCCTTCCTTCCATCCTTCTCACTCTCTCTCTCTCTCGTCTTCCTTCCTTCCATCCTTCTCACTCTCTCTCTCTCTCGTCTTCCTTCCTTCCATCCTTCTCACTCTCTCTCTCTCTCGTCTTCCTTCCTTCCATCCTTCTCACTCTCTCTCTCTCTCGTCTTCCTTCCTTCCATCCTTCTCACTCTCTCTCTCGTCATCCTTCCTTCCATCCTTCTCACTCTCTCTCTCTCGTCTTCCTTCCTTCCATCCTTCTCACTCTCTCTCTCTCTCTCTCTCGTCTTCCTTCCTTCCCACTCTCTCTCTCTCTCTCTCTCTCTCGTCTTCCTTCCTTCCCACTCTCTCTCTCTCGTCTTTCTTCCTTCCATCCTTCTCACTCTCTCTCTCCCCCTCCCCCTCTCTCTCGCGCCATCTCCTCTCTCTCGCTCCTCCTCCCCCCCCTCTCTCTCTCTCTCTCGCTCCTCCTCCCCCCTCTCTCTCTCTCGTCTGTTCTAACCCAAGTAATAAAAACAGTTCAATTTTTATATAAAGCAGTTTCTTTCATTGTGCATGAATTTCATTGGGAAACACATAAGTTTTATTGACATATCTTTCGGAAAGATCTCTTCACTGGCATGCCACGACGAGGGAATATTAGGGAAAACGTTTCTCTCAGAACGCCTTCACATAATGAGAGATGTTGTTTTCTTCCGTTTTTGAATAGCATCTGCGTCCATTATCCCACTCTTAAGCTTATAGCTTCCTTTTATTTTCTTCTTTTTAAAAATTTTGCTTTTATTAATAAAAGAACAATAGACAAACATTTATCAAATACAATCTTAAAAACTGAAAAAGAAAAAAAAGAAAAAGCAGGTCTGCAATTATCTTACAAGCTCTGCATTTAGCATGATTGCTTCCATACCCAGAGAGATGTTAATAAGTTAATATGGCGAAGGAAGTCGTTATTTTTACCCTGGGAGTGGAGATTGAAAAATGCTTCTCTTAAATATGAGAAACGGCTACCCATCCCGCGAATTGTTTAAAGCCTTGCTTTTATTGTTCGTACATTTGTTTTTAACATTTTTTTTTTTTTTGTTCATGCTTGTTCTTTCCTTACGTCATTCATTTTCTGTATGTGAACGATTGCATGCAAGTCAATTTATTTATAGAGTAGATAAAGAAACGTAGATAATTACTATTTCTGTTAAATTGATCAAGAGGTGAGATTTCAGCATGAAATGCTGCTGTCTTGGTCATTTCTAATTTATACAGCGAGAAGGTACAGTAACGTAGACACAGCTTACATTTCGTAAAATGTCTCTTAGTATATTTTCCCGACTAGTTCAAGTGTTCTTAATGTATTAATATATTTTCTTAAGTATATATTTGAAGGGAAAAATTCAGATCCTGATGGCACTGAGTGGTTGGGGTTGGGATGTCATATATTGAACTTGATCCAATTTTTTTTTTTTTTTTTTTTAACTTTTTATACATTTTCAATTGCCAACTTAATATT
The DNA here is from genome assembly GCA_963932145.1 of Acanthosepion lycidas. Classification (NCBI taxonomy): domain Eukaryota; kingdom Metazoa; phylum Mollusca; class Cephalopoda; order Sepiida; family Sepiidae; genus Acanthosepion; species Acanthosepion lycidas. The sequence continues at coordinate 39,024,578 of OZ010591.1, forward strand.
TCAATTACCAACTGGAACCTTAAAAGTTGCACTAAAGTGCGAGTTTTAAGGTTCCAAGATATTTTAAATGGGGGGGGTGTCGCTGGGGAAGGAAGAGAAAGGAAAGGAGATCGCTGGTCGAAAAAGTTTGAAGCCCCACCCCCCTCCTTGGAACTAGGCAGAAGATTTTTCCGCAGTAAGTTACCGTTTATTTCTGCGGTAGACGAGTTACCAACTGAGGCTGGTGGGGTGTGTGGGGAGAAGAGATGTGTTAGTACCTTTTCCCAATGGTATTTGTGCGTAAGTGAATGTAACGAACCCTACTGGGTTCTGAACTCGGCTCTCTGATTTCTCATTCCAAGCCGATATTCATTACACCTCCCACACATCCCTCCTACTTGAATGGTGGCCGGTATCTGCACTTACGATTGTTATTGCAATACTTTCTTAAAGATGTTAAGCTGAAATATTTAACAATGGAATTTGGGAATTTCCATGGCTATTTTATAGTGTGAGCCTTTGTGATCAGTCTTTTATGCAAAAAAATAGGGTTGGAGCGTACTATACACAGGTTATTTATTATTAATTATTAATTTTTTTTTTTTTTTTTTTTTTTTTTTTTTTGAAGAGGTTAAAATCGTGTATTTTCAGTATCCGGTTGCCCTAGTAATTAAAATAAAATTTCTAAAGGGGTTAAAATTCATGCCCTAAAGTCTAGAGGTCACACTATACATGAAAATACGGAAATTCTTTCACAGTGACATTGCGGTTATAGTTTATTGATAACCGATTCATGTGATGGGGACCCTTTCTTTTCCTTTTTTACTTTTTTTTTGGGGGGCGGGGGTCATATTCCGTGCCAATAGGAATATATAAGTTTTCCTGTATTCCTGATCAATCCAAATTCTTAAATAACTATATTGAATATACTACAACATGTTTAACAAGAAGACTCACATTACATCTCACTGACCATAGCTCAATTAAGTCTCATTTAAATACACATGGGGAACTGCAAAACTCTATCCGTAACATACTCGTTGCTAATACAAATACAATAGCATGATCCATATGTACAAAAAGGCTAAAAATAATGGAAGTATTATTAATAAAAAAATAAAAAGCCACCACTCACTAATATCAACTATGAACACGGCCACTATGTACTGGCCTTATTTGGAAATGTCGGTCCTTGAATTAACTAGCACTTAGTGTTATTTTCAAACCAGTATAAACAGATCATAGCATACAATATGACCTGTTTTGTGACAGTTATTATATTCTCTATTAGATTAGTCTGTATTGTAGAGAATTTGATGGAAAGTGAAAGGGCGGTGCCCATAAGAAATCACCATCAGTCTTTTTTTTTTTTTTTTTAATCATTTGTTTCCAGTAACTGGGAATTTTCTATTTTCCCAAAATTGCACAGCCAGGCAACAATGCAGCTGTGAATGTGTTTATATCAGTAAGTTATTAAAATTCTGATTTTGTTTTAACCATATTTTTTCTTTCTTTCAGGTAAGCATGCTTAATGAACATTTCCTACATCGTTATTCTGTGAGTATACATTTTTTTTTTAAATACTGGCCATATTATAACTCTACCTATAATTCTCCATCGTTATTTAATAGTTAGCACGTGCGTTACGTCGTCATTACCGTCGGTAAATAATTAACCGTTCCTACGTGACTGCTAGATAAACGGAAGAAAAAGCTACCGTTAATTCTGTTTGTTTTTAGTGAAAAAACGAAAGCATACATAACAAGAATTAAACGTGCGTTTAACGTCTGCTTCGGTGAAATGGAAAAAACATCGTCAGATTTGACTCTTTTATTTTATTTTATTTTTTTTTTGTCCTTTTCACTCTGTTAAGTGCAAACCAAGGTCTTTAGAACCTTCCATATTTGTGCTGACATGGCCTAATGGTTACTTAAATTATTCGGATTGGTATCCTCATCTTCATTACCATATTCACAACGTTTCGGCCGTTGTATGCCTCTGTCTCTTCTGGTGATTGCTTACATTATTCTGACTGTTATCCAATCATCATACCTCATCTCAGGTATATAGACAGATATGGTCTCGTGGTTAATTGCTGATTAAGATGGTACTTAGCCGTTATAAGTTCAATCTCTCGGACGGTAGGTAGGTAGGGCAAAGAACGAAAACAATTTACCCCGATGGACTGATTATAGGTTACCATGCGTTCTGACGAGGGCTGAAAACTTTGGTGACTACATTCCTCTGCGTAAAGCAGTAGTTTTATAATGATTCCTCGTGTCAAAAATTCAGATAGAAAGAAATCAAATTATTTCAAAATGAATATTGACATTGCTTCAACTCAGAAATCTGAAAATTGATCAAGAGGAGATTGTGGAACGTCATTTCTGCCAGATGACAATTATAATCTGCAAAAGCGAGAGATATTTCAGTGTCGAGTGAGTGGATAATGAATGGAATTCAATTGCGTTTAGTCATGTGCGGTTAGTCATCGTAATTTAATAGTTTCTCCTTTCAAAAGGTCCTATTTTGTTTTCGACAATATCTTATTGGCCCAAACATTTATGTGTTAGATTATTAAATGTCCCGGACCAGTTTGAAATTTGATAAATGAATTTATTAGCATCATTTATTATCTCTACTTGGTGATATTGTCTGGTTTTTTGTTTGTCTTTTTTCTCTCTCTTTTCAATCTTTTCTCTCTCTTTTCAATCTTTTCTCGCTCTCTCGTTTCTTTCTCTTTCTCGCTCTCTCGTTTCTTTCTCTTTCTCGCTCTCTCGTTTCTTTCTCTTTCTCGCTCTCTCGTTTCTTTCTCTTTCTCGCTCTCTCGTTTCTTCTCGCTCTCTCGTTTCTTCTCGCTCTCTCGTTTCTTCTCGCTCTCTCGTTTCTTCTTCTTCTCTCTCTCCCTCGTTTCTTCTTCTCTCTCTTTCTCTCTCCCTCGTTTCTTCTTCTCTCTTTCTCTCTCCCTCGTTTCTTCTTCTCTCTTTCTCTCTCTCCCTCGTTTCTTCTTCTCTCTCTCTCTCTCCCTCGTTTCTTCTTCTCTCTCTCTCTCTCCCTCGTTTCTTCTTCTCTCTCTCTCTCTCCCTCGTTTCTTCTTCTCTCTCTCTCTCTCTCCCTCGTTTCTTCTTCTCTCTCTCTCTCACCCTCGTTTCTTCTTCTCTCTCTCTCTCTCTCTCTCTCGTTTCTTCTTCTCTCTCTCTCTCGTTTCTTCTTCTCTCTCTCTCTCGTTTCTTCTTCTCTCTCTCTCTCGTTTCTTCTTCTCTCTCTCTCTCGTTTCTTCTTTTCTCTCTCTCTCGTTTCTTCTTTTTTCTCTCTCTCGTTTCTTCTCTCTCTCTCGTTTCTTCTTCTCTCTCTCTCTCTCTCTCGTTTCTTCTTCTCTCTCTCTCTCTCGTTTCTTCTTCTCTCTCTCTCTCTCGTTTCTTCTTCTTCTCTCTCTCTCGTTTCTTCTTCTTCTCTCTCTCTCGTTTCTTCTTCTCTCTCTCGTTTCTTCTTCTTCTCTCTCTCTCGTTTCTTCTTCTTCTCTCTCTCTCGTTTCTTCTTCTTCTCTCTCTCTCGTTTCTTCTTCTTCTCTCTCTCTCGTTTCTTCTTCTCTCTCTCTCGTTTCTTCTTCTCTCTCTCTCGTTTCTTCTTCTCTCTCTCTCGTTTCTTCTTCTCTCTCTCTCGTTTCTTTTTCTCTCTCTCTCGTTTCTTTTTCTTCTCTCTCTCTCTCTCGTTTCTTTTTCTTCTCTCTCTCTCTCGTTTCTTCTCTCTCTCTCTCTCTCTCGTTTCTTCTTCTTCTCTCTCTCGTTTCTTCTCTCTCTCTCGTTTCTTCTTCTCTCTCGTTTCTTCTCTCTCTTTCTCTCGTTTCTTCTCTCTTTCTCTCGTTTCTTCTCTCTCTCTCTCGTTTCTTCTTCTTCTCTCTCTCGTTTCTTCTCTCTCTCTCTCGTTTCTTCTTCTCTCTCTCTCTCTCTCTCTCTCGTTTCTTTGCTCTTTTCTTGTTTTTTCTCTACGCTTTCCTCTCTCTTTTCTTCCAACATTTGTCAGTCTATTTTCTTTTTTTTTTTTTTCTTTTTTTTTTTTTTTTTTCTCTTTCCCTCTGTCTTACTCTATCACTCCCGCTGTAGGTATTCTGGCACAAGACAATTCGATGAGTATCTAACTGGCTATCAACGGGTCATTTGTGCTTCTGGAAGTTTATCCGTTTTTAAAAGCCCTCACGTACTTCCACTTCACTATCCATCGCCATTGTTTTCCAAACGCTTCTTCCTCGAACTTTCCACTTTCTTTCTCGCCCAACGATTCCTCTTCCAAATTGCTTAAAATTACGTCTGTTTGCAACGGATGCGATTTGCAGCTATTCAAATGATAAACTATAAACTCTTTACCCTATCTTCTTCGTATTTCTCCATATTTACGTAACCATTTGTATATACGTGTTTCGCTTTTTGCGTTTACATAATGAGTCATTTTTATCGCCTTGGACTTCTTTCTCAATCGATTTGCTTTTGCCTGGATTCAATCGTCGGCAAAAATAAGGAATAAGAAAATTCGTAGATAAAAATGGTATCTTTTAAGACAGCTCTCTTTCGTGAAGTTATTTTTTTAATCTCTCTCTCTCTCTCTCTCGCTCGCGCGCGCTTCCCGCTCTGTCTTTCTTCGTTTTATGAAGAAAATAAGAGAGAGAGAGAGAGAGAGAAGAAAATTTTCGAAAGTATCTGAAATTTTGGAAGTTTCTTTCTTTCTTTATCACGTAGGAAAATTGGCGCAACATAATCTTCCAAGTCGGGGAACGTCTGTCTGTTTTTAAAAATTCCAAATCCTTTTTCTTTTTTTTTTCTTTTAATTTTTTCTTTTACATTTGGTACATCAGCTTATATATCAACAACATTACATCATTCGCTCTTTATCGTACAAATGCGTTCCATAATCAATCTCGTTAAACATTACATTTTATTTTTATGAACTATTGTCCTTTTTTACTTTTTTCTTTCTTTTTTTTTTTTTTTTTTTTGTTTAATTTTTACAAATTCTTTCACTGTTTCTTTTTTAATTTACTTTTACTGAGTCGTTTTTTTTTTTTTCTGTATTTCTCACTAAAAGGAATATTTGTCTTTATAAGCGTTTCTCTGTCTATATTTCTTTTTTCATCTCTGTACCTCTCCTGAACCAATTCTTGTTTTCCTAAATTTCTCTATCGTTTTTTTTTCCTTTTTCAATGGAAATGATATGTTTGTCAGACACAGACAACTACTATCTGCTGCCTTTTTTCACTATTTTCATTACTGTCACCCAGAATCGAAAATGCAGACGACAGCACTAAATGAAAAGAATAAGTTGAATAAAGCCAATTAAAAATCTGTAGAATTAACAATTTTATTTTTTGTCAGATTTATTCAAACTCTACAGCAAAGCTATCCTTAGGGAGTTGTGGAGACCCAACACCGAATCATAAGGAGCTGTAATCTTAGGTGTGCGGGTGGTGTAATGGATAACAGCTTATAATTAGAAATCGAAGAGCCAAATACCATTGAGGAGGAGGGAGGCATGAATTCATCTCTTCCCGCTTAGCTATGGGTTAATTATCAGGACTTGTATCAGTAAATCATTATTATCCAAAAATACTCTTACGATCCAGAAATATTTTTTGGCTTTAAATAACCTGAACATGATAAACCGCAAAAAAATAAAATAAAAAAATGAAAAAAAAACTACATCGATTGATTAACGGCGGGCACAATCTTAACAACATAAAATACGCCAATGACACTGTATTGATGGTAGGTTACTCCTAGACAAGGGTATCTTCACCGATGGCACCTGCACGCATCCGATCATCGGGAGCGCCATCCTCTCTCCCTATTCTCTTTCTCTCTCCTGGTGACGGTAGTGATGTCTGTGAATTAAAGAATCTAACGAGGCCATTCGTGTGAATTTGATTTTGATGGTTACGTTTCCACACTTGGCCAGAAGCGCCTCCCTTGCGGCTCAAAGGGAACTGAGACGGTCAAGATTTGGCCAACCTCGTTGCATCGGGTTGTCGGATGCTTGATCTGTCAATGTTCGCCTTGATTACGCCAACCCGACTGGTGCTGACCTCTTCTGTCGTATAGATATTTGCCTATTCCGCGGTTGGGGTCTTCGTGCTTCCTCCTCTTCGACCTGGTGGGAAGAAGAGGTGGAAATATACCTATCCTATAAGGATTTGTACGTAAGTGAATATAACGAACCCAGCTGAAATTGGAACTCAGCTCTCTGATAAACGATTATCCATTACACCACTCGCATATAAAGCTTAGAGCACCTGGTACTGTCAAGCAGTTACCCATCTAGTTAACTGTTTGTTGTCTACCAAAATCTAGGTGATTTTGGTAGACAACTTTTCGCTGTGGAGAAGTCCCCACACTTGGCCAAACTTGAATTGAGAGAGGCGAGATCTGACAAACCTGGTTGCATCGGGCTGTCGATTACTTGGTCTGTCAAAGCCCTCCTTGATAAAGCCAACCCGACTGGCGCTCCCTTCTTTCGCCGTTTTGGCCATCGTGTACATCTTTGCCTATTCCGCTGTGGGGTCCTCACAAGGTAGTAGAGTGAGAAAAACAGACCATCAATTGTAAGAAGACAGAATGGACGGCTGTCAGCAAGAAAAAAAACAGCTAAAATCCGAACTACAAATTGGAGATACCAAACCCAAACAGTACATCTCGGAAGTGTTTTAACAAAGGATGGAGACTGTGTCACCAAAATCCCAAGATGCATTAGAATATCAAGAGATGCATTCAAAAAACTAAACAAAATACTAAGAAACACGAAAAATTCGCTATGAACAAAAGTGCTGATTTAACATGTAATGTTAATCCTTCTATGTAGCAATGAATGCTCGACAATTTCTATAGAGATAACTTCAGGTAACAGAGATATAGTTCTACAAAATCATGTTGAGAATACCATCGACGAAGCAACAAGAATTTTCAAGGATAATGAAAACGAAAACAGCTCTTATATTTAAAATCAGAAAATGTCAGTTGACCAAGTAACTGCCGGACATCAGAAAATGGCAGAAATCACGTCATTCTACACTGCTATATTATCAGAGATAGTGCAAAGCTTAAAGCAGGAAATAAAACGATCATTAATGATTTTTATTGTTTCAGGCAGCAACTCCACCTTTTCATAGTCCTGTGTGTGACAATAAACTACATCCGCGTCCTGGGTAGGACGATAAACTACATCTGGCAGCAAGGCCTCTGATCAGGAGGTTTTGAGGAGCTTCGAACCACCTCGTAACTGCAGGTGTTTCCAGGTCCGCCATGAGCCGGGGTGGTAGCAGCTGTTAGGGTTCCATCTATGGGCAAATAGTTAACCCCCATACTGTGGTCAAAAAACCATAAACATGTAAAAATAGGTTTTAATACCAGAATATTACCAGCAGTAAAAATTTTGTCGGCATTAAATTATCCATTGAGATTGATATGCCGTAAAATAGACCAAGCCAAATGACCAGCACATCCATGCTTACAGCACCTGGTATTCCTAAACGCTGACCAATCTAGGTGCTAACAGGACGTTTTTTAACTTCGATAATCGTACGGGAGCCGGTGTTTCAGCGTGATATGGCCGTTAGCTTCGGACTGCTTTAGCTTCAATAATTTGAACTCTTGTTTAAGGTTAATAAATGGAAGTACAATATATAACTTGATTACCCTATTCTGACTTTTATTGCGAGTACAAGGCTTGCCACTTCCATCGAGTCTAACCCGCCTTATTTCTGTGTTCCAAATGTGACAAGAAAGTTCTCTTCAGCCTTTTCTCAAGAACTGGCACCTTGTAGGACGGATTCCTGCAAGGTTAGTTCCCTAATCAATTTAATCTTACCTGTTCAAATCAAGTATCAATCTTTATATATCCTTATTATCTACAGTTCCTATAGCCTTCTCTTCTAGACATATTTCGCGCCTCATTTAACATTACAATTTCGGCTGTAGCCCCATGCATTAACTGGTTCTCTAGCTTTGCATTGGATCAGATTTAGTAGAAAAAATATCCTCCCCATATACTTTTGTTCCCTTACAACTGAATCTGTTATATTCGCTTTCTTAAAAATTTAGCAACGGCAGATTCCACAATTTCAGTTGCGGTTTCATTCGATGCTGGTCGATCTCACAACTAGTCGGCCTATCAAACGCTTTGCCGTCTAAAGCTGGCCTATCAAACGCTTTGCCGTCTAAAGCTGGCCTATCAAACGCTTTGCCGTCTAAAGCTGGCCTATCAAACGCTTTGCCGTCTAAAGCTGGCCTATCAAACGCTTTGCCGTCTAAAGCTGGCCTATCAAACGCTTTGCCGTCTAAAGCTGGCCTATCAAACGCTTTGCCGTCTAAAGCTGGCCTATCAAACGCTTTGCCGTCTAAAGCTGGCCTATCAAACGCTTTGCCGTCTAAAGCTGGCCTATCAAACGCTTTGCCGTCTAAAGCTGGCCTATCAAACGCTTTGCCGTCTAAAGCTGGCCTATCAAACGCTTTGCCGTCTAAAGCTGGCCTATCAAACGCTTTGCCGTCTAAAGCTGGCCTATCAAACGCTTTGCCGTCAAAAGACGGTGGATAAATGTCTGGAAGGTCAAATGGGGTGTAAATGGCTCTGCTCTCAAACAGATTCTTGATAAATGCTTAGGAGTCAATTAAAAAATGCAAACACCAATTTTCCCAATATAAACTCGTTGGTATGTGAAGCCTCAGTGACTATTGAAGTCATGTAAACCTGATTAATACAATTCATATCGTGCTGACAGATTTGTGTCCATCTAAACATTGTAAATAACGCAAATCGTAGATAGTAAGAACGATCTCATTTTTGCGGCAACAAGGAAAGCAATAATATAAAAATAAATTTATTTAACTTAGTTTTAATTTAACTTAGTTTGGCACGAGACCATCAATGCAGGGTACCCAATGAGGCTTCATATTAGTGATTTACAAGTCAACTTTATTGGATAGTTGTCCTATTTGCTAAACATAGAGGTTGTTTTTTTTTTTGTTAAATCATTACACTTCAAGCAAGGCGATAATAATAAGACATCGCATTAAAACTTTTGAAGATTGTCGATGACAGAGAAGAAACAATCCGGAAGAGAGTTCCACAGGTGAGAAGTGTGAGAAGAAACGAAACTATTAGGATTATATCGACTTCAACAGTAAAATAATGAGACCTAATTGCTAATCTAGTAGTACGCTTAAATTCATTCGTTCGAGGTACAGAGGAGAAGAGCTCATGAGAACAACTGCCATGAAAATACTTATGGAAAAGACAGAGGGAAGCCACGTCAAGGCGGTGTGAAAGTGACTGAAGCCGAGATGCCTGGTCAGGGCTAATAATATTACCAACCCTTCTTTGGATATTATTGAGAATCTCGAGATATATAACAGGATCAGTTTGACCAGATATGGCAGCAGTATCCAATGCACGGAAGAATTGTAGATTTATGTAGAAATGTGTTCGGTTTGGCGCAAGGTTGCATGTCTGTTGACATCCGGCTAGGATAAAACTCGCTGCTAAATAAAAATGGTCAACCAGACTAGTTCGTTAAATTTACCACAATGTTGAGGCATCCATGTTTTTACGGTTTCTCGTTTTCCTTCCCTCTCTTTCATGGCTGCTTTTATTCGAACTGTTTTATACGCAGTCACAGGTTAATTCAAACCATACACATTCCTTATTCTTTTTGATAAGATACGAACTGGAAACAGCTTTTCTGCCCTATTCGTTTTCGCTTTTGATAAAAATTATCATTCGGATATTTTTCCTTTTTTTAATATTCAATTTTAAATAACACATTTTCTCGTAGTTAATAGTAAAATGTATTGACACCAACACTACGTGCTTTTGCAAAGCACTGCGCCTCAAGTTTATATTAATTTCAATTTCTCTGATTCGTTTTTATCTGTTTCTTTTCATTTTTATTTTTTTTTTAAACCAAGATTAAAACCACTTAACAAAATTCTTATAACACTAAAAAGAAAAAAAAAACATGAACGCAGAACGGAAAAACGAAACGAAAGAAACAAAGCAAAAAACGAAACTATAAAAACGAAAAACGAAACGATTAAGAAAGGAAGGGGAGTGAAAAAAGAACGAACGAATGGTTGTTCCTAACACATGCAAACGAAGCAAAAAGAGGAGGCGGCAAAGGAAGAGGTGAAAGAGAAAAAACCAGTCACCGTACCCATTCCAATAATTGCTTTCTTTTATTAAGTATAGAGTACTTTTAATGTAATGGAATTCTTTAGAAAGACAAGTACGCAAGTGGAAAAGGCAGGCGTGCTATAAACTTGAGCAGACGGCTGCTGCTACTGCTGCTGCTCGTTTTTGGAGGGGGGATCGGGTTGTCGTTTCTTCCCGTTGCTGCTACACGTGGTACCTATCGCGGCTCAGTTCGTAAACACAGAGTTAAAGAATAATTGATAGTATCAAATTCCGCTCCGTAGCCAGAGGATCGAGTTCACGTTGGGCCAGATCTTTTATTTTTTTACTTATTTATTTTGTAGTGTTAATTAATTTAGCCCTTTTCCCTTGGAAACAATCTAGTTCTTTTATGTTCACTCTCCTTAATATTTTCCTCTTCTTTCGTTCTCTCACACTCAGTAACCCCTTTTTTGTGTCTTAGTGGTTTTATTGCCTTGCTTGGGATGAAATGATTAAAAAATAATGTAATAAATATTTCATTTGATTTTGTAATATTACCTGAGATTCTCAGTTTTAAACTCGTACTTGTTTTTTTTTTGTTTTTTGTTTTTTTTCTTCTTCTTCTTTTGTTCTCGTAACGCTCAGGTCGTTTTTACATTCTACGACCGTAGTAATATAAATTAAAAATAAACAATCTGTCAACAGCATTAGAACTAGCATACGTTATTCTGTCGAACCGGAGTAAAGTTTTTGTTATGGATTAGGCTACGGAAGCTAAGAAACTAACGTCATTCAAATTGATTCCTACAGCTACAAATAACTATTAATTATGACAATGTTTGACCTAAAACTTTGGAGAATGTAAGACAACCAGCTTAAAAGCTGTCCTATCGGGCGGCATTTCTACTAGCTACTGCGGAGGGTTCTTGATATATCTTCATCACATTAGGTAAGGAGGAGTAGATGTTATAGGCAACAATAAACAACATAAGAACACAAAATTAATCGCTGCATTTAAGTAATTCATTAATATTTAATCTTACCTTTTAAAAATTCAGCGATAATTCTTCTGCCGCCACTTAATTTAAAGACAATTGGATGTACGTAGGTCCTTACTTTCTGTACAAACACTTATTTTTATTTCATGGGTAACTTTCGCTGGATTTTGCAATTAATTTCTATTATTGCCAAATTTTTTTCCAAGGTATAAAAATTGTTATCATACAAAAAATTCGTCCCAAAGTATCATGTAAAAATTCACCAAAAACAAACACAGGAATGAAAAACTTTGGAATCAAAAATTTCAGGATTGCAGGTTCGGATTCGGCCCGGGATGTGTTATACATAATATATATATAATATATATTATATATAATATATATATATATATATATATATAATATTTGCTCAAGGAGTCGGCCTGATTCCAAAATGATAGATTTTTGGCTTCGGTATCTAGGAGTAAAGTTGAAAAAGTGACACACTGATATTGGCATTTATTATATAGAAGAAGCAGATGAGCTATTGAGAGTTGTCTCTTGAATTGAAAATGTGACACAGTGACATTGGAATTTATTATGCAGATTACCAAACGTTTATTGATCAGCATAACGCACTGTGTGGTTTACATTGTAAACATTGTAAAAGCAGATTAGTCTCCTCTCAGTGATAGATTATATTTAAAGTTGATGTTTATTTTCTCATTCTATATTTCATCTGTTCAGCAAAAATTTTATCTGTAGGAATAGATGTTAAGTAAAACTAATGAATTACTCCTTTCGGTAGTAGCACTGAGAACCTTTTCTGTCCTCGATCAACATGACTGATGCTAATTTTTGGTATAACTAGTCTTCACAATGTCTTGGCATCACGTTTTCCACTGACATGAAATGGAGTGTTTATACTGAAAGTTTGTTCACAGAAACCCGAATGTGTGTGTGTAAGTCTATTTGAACTCGGCATGTGTAAAAGCCTGGATAGCACAATTTTCAAATAAATTGGCATCCGAGGAAAAATAGAAAAAAAAAAAGCACCAGAAACCTTCGAACAGGGTGGAAGAAATCGTCCAGAACCTTAAATCTCTGGTACAATCCAAAAATAAAATAAAAAATAATAATAATAAAAAACAGTAACGAGTAATAAGTTAAAACGGAGAGTGATCAATACACTAAGTAGAGCAAAAGTAAAATTCACGTTGATGATCCCATGTGGTGAAACTTAGATAGATAGATAGGTAGGTAGTGTATGTGTATATATATATATATATATATATATATATATATATATATATATATATCCTCCCTGGTCTTTTGAATGAGAATAGAATTTTCTCTTGTTTCCTGTTTAGGATTGGGTTTCATGTTCTCCTGCATAGCCCCAAGAATTTCACTTCTCGCCCTTTCTTACAGTAATACAACACCACAAAGTTACCATCTACCTTGAGTGGCCCTTGGGCCTTTTATTAGGTGAAAGTAAAAAAAAAAAAATACCGTGATAGGCATTCATTTTGCACATTTATAAACCTACAATTTGTCCGTGCATTGAATACTTCTGCCATATCTGGTCTACTACTCCTGCTACGTATCTCGAGGCTCTCGACAAAATCCAAAGTATCTGTAATGTTAGAGTCCTGACCTGGCATCTCGGCTTGAGTTACTTTCTCACCGCCGTGCTGTGGTTTCACTCTTTCTTTTCTATAAATATTTTCAAGGCAGTCGTTCTGATCTTTCCTCCTTGTTAACCCGACCGCATAAATTTAAAGTTACGACTACGTTGGCAATTAGGTCTCATCGTTTTACTGTTGAACAAGTTAAATATAACCGTAATTTCTCTACTGGTGACTTGCTTCCCTATCAACTACAATCCGCGGATATTGAAATGCAGCACTAATAGCCACATGTCTTCCTGAATTTTATTCTTTATTCTCAATTCTTCTCACTAAAGTCTTATCATTCTCTTTCATTCCGAGTAGCCCACTTATATCTTAGTGGCATTATCGCCTTTCTTGGGTAGGAGGTTGAAATGATTTAAAAAAAAAAAAAATTCTAAACTCGCTTCCACTATATATATATATATATATATATATATATATATATATATATATATATAGATAGATAATAGACTCGTTTCGGAAAACCCTCAAATTTTTGATTTGCAAATAATCAAATCAATCTCGAAGGAAAAAAAGGTTTTAAAAAAAGAAAGAGCTACAAACATGAACTACTGCCGAAAAAAATCGCACAGATGCAGGTCTGAAGCCCAAAGAAAAAACCCCGATACGAGTAAACAACTAACTAACAAAAGAGCTCAATACAACCGTAGAGCAGACCTAGATACACCTAGTGAGCCAGACAAACCTACCTAGGTTTCACCTATAAATATGCGTTTCTCTTTGTCTCGTTAGCCGTACTTTCCTTGACGATCCGTTTAGGTGAAACCTAGGTAGGTTTGTCTGGCTCACTAGGTGTGTGTATATATATATATATATATATATATATATATATATACACACACACAAGTATAGGATTGGTATAGACGGAATAAAATTCCAATAACCAAAATCACTATTCTTAAAAGAGTGCTCAATACAATGGAGAGCAAATATTATTTATTCAAAAATTATAACATATACATGTTATAACTTCAATACAAAAATGGCAATTTTGTTTCAATACCTCTGATGTCTTGTCAAGTGATGGTGTTGATTGCAGAAGTGTACATTAAAGTCAACAGAAGTGAGTCTGATTCTTCAGAAAACAGATTGTCGCCTCTGGGTGTTGACATCAGTATTCACTTTTATATTTACATACGCTTTGTCCCTGGTTTTGAGCACTTTAACCCATAAATATAGCATACCTTAAAACATTATATATATATATATATATATATATATATATATATATATATATATATAGCAGGCCGATTAAAGAAATTCTAGAGGTAAAAAGGTAAACAAAATAACATTGAGTAATAAGACTATAGTATTTATTATGTATTACAAGGTTTTTTGACCAAATAGGAGCGTGTTAAAAATTGGAATGTTCGCAAACGTCTGTCTTTTCTTAACGAGGATAAAATGAAGTTGGACTGTTACTTTGAAATGGATAGATATAACCGTAAATTGTTTGCTAACAGTTTCTTTTCTCTGGCCTCTCTCTTGTGGAACTCTCTTCCGCCAACTTTGATATTCCAAAATTTGAATGCAATGCTAATCGTTATCTTCTGTCTGCTTAATTCCTGTGCATTTATTGTCCTCTCTCATTAATAGCAGTTTTCTCGTATTCTTTAACACTTAGCAACCTCTTGCGTCTTAGTGGCTTTATTGCCTTGCTTGGCTGATGTCTCTCTCTCTCTCTGTGTCTATCTCTGTCTGCGTCTCTCTCTCTGTCTCTCTTTCTGTCTACCTCTCTCTCTTTCTTTTTAATTTCACATCATAAACAACAGTATATATAGTGTTATGTTTATGATGTGAAATGTGGTTCCCCTTGATTATATTGATAAGAAGGTCCTTAATATGGGGCTGTGATTAATGATATATGCTCACAGACTACCCTGTGCTCTCCTCTCATTTGATCTTGTAACTAAGCTTGCTGAGTAATTCACTAAGTTCCGGGTTGTTTTAGTTTTAACCAATTATTATCCAAGATCTCTTTAAGGTGTGAAAAAAAAAATCGTTTCCATATTTTGACTACCTTAGCAGGCCAGGTATCGCGCAGGCTGTTGGAATTGTTCCTGGTTTTACTTTGGTGCTGTAAAATGCTGCACGGAATGCCTTCGATAAGCAGTGACTGCTTATAATGGCTTCCATCTACGCTGCCGCTGCTGCTTCGACCTTCTTTCAGTGAACCGGGTCATTCTAGTCTTGTTCGATTGTAGCGGTTCTATCTCTGATCCAAACGAGAAATAGCTTCTATTTTCGGACCAAAGACACACGTGTCTTTGTGACTGTGTGTCCGTCCGAAGTGTATCAATAAATATGTAGCCTATAACCGGTTGAATTTCAATCTTTCTTTCTTTTCATTTTTTTTTTTTCCTATAATGTTCGATATCTGTAATAAATATTCGCTACTGAAGTAAGCACATTGAAAACGAAAGAGATTATGTTGAAAAATAAAATAGTAAGTTAAATGCTTTATTCATAGTGTCGGCGAATCGAATCTTGCATCTGGTACTATGTCTCGACGGCTGATTTCCGAAGGTGAAAATTAGAGAAGGTAAACACTGAATTCAAAACCTGTGGAGGGTCGTTTGGGGACCTTATGACTTGTAGTGCACCAGATCTCTGTATTCAAAGAGTGTGGTTGGTTCTGTCCTTCAAAGAGTGTGGTTGGTTCTGCACATAGCCTTCACCACTATAATCAAATCATATATGCTGGTGTCTGGCTATCGACGGGAGAGTCCACTATATATAGAGTTGTGTGTGCGATTGACTATTTAGGTAATAGCATTTTGCAGCCATTGCCTTCTTAGGTTATGGGAAAGTGATTTATCCAAAAGCTCACACATCCACTATCTCACCTCTGTCAACCACAGCAGGATGACGATGACTTGACATTTTGTAGCGATATCAGAGAATTGAACAGTATAGGGAAGTGGATTCATGCCTTTCCTAATGGTATGAGTTGCATATTTTCCAAACAGTGTCGGAGGTTTGTGTTCGAACCCAGCTAGATTTTCAAAACAGACGCACTTTTTCTAGTTGTATTTACCTGTCACCTGGGTCTTCTGTTGTGTTAATGGAATCTGCTTATCTTCTTGGGGAAAGAAGACATGAATGTACTCCTCCCTGAACTTTGTCTTAAAATTATAGTTATTCTACTAAGCCTAGTGTTGTTTTAGCAAAAAGCCACAGTTGTTGGATATCCGGCCAGTCACAAAGTAATTTTCTTAAGTTTTCTTGGGTACGCAGACGGGTACACACCTTTTAAAATAAAAATAATAAGTAATAAGAGTAATGATCCTTAAGACCAAAACGCGAGCCATTAGATCATGGCAAATGTGTCCTCGCGATTTATTCATACTTGGAAGCTCTTTTTTTTTTTTTTTTTTTTTTTTTGCGTGTGTCCGTACTGCGATCTTGTTCAAACGATTGGATCCATTGACCTAATCAAGGAGCAGTATGTAATTTCTAGTTAAATGCAACAATTGTTAGGAAAATAGAATAAAATATTGATTTTGCCATGTTGGCGTGAAAGTGTGTGTGTGGCTTGCTAAAAATAAATCTTGTCTCTTCAATATATTGTTTTCCGGAATGTTTGCAACAAGACAGATCATCTTCGTTCGCGTCTCAGATTTAAACTACAACACCAGTTTTTAAAGATTGAATTTCGGATGGAATTTTCCCTTTTTGCGGGGCCCAACCTGCAAAGTGTAAACTTATCGCCACCCCTATCCACGCAACCCCCCCACCCACACACACACGCGTCATACTCGCCTCTCTTTCATGTCCCGACTTTGCGGCAATTTCTGCCCGGACTTGAAACATTGCTCACCCCCCCCCCTCGGCTGCTTCGTGATTCAGCCGCTTCAAGTATCAAACTTAAACCTCTTATAAACGACATTAATTATGTCTCGCAAATAATTAAAAAAATAAAATTACAAAAAATTAAAAAATTAGAGAGATGAGTAAAGTGTCAGAGAGAAATTGGAGAAACCCAGAATTCTGTGGATGGAGGCAAACAGAAATTGATCCAGATTTCCTTTATTTTTTTTTTTTTTTTTTTAAATAAATAATAAAAAAAAAAATGAAGCCCCATTTGGTTGTCTTTTCGCTTTTAATCGATTTTAACCTCCAACGTTCTTTTTGTAAACAGTGTGTATTTAATTTCCCCCTACCCACACTCCACGTCATCGCTCAGGACAGGTGTTATCCAAAAATGTCGGATCATATTTCGGGAATCTCACTTCTGACGTAATATCCGGCCTCTTTTTACCGGATTGACGTCATATCGGTGATGTTTCAACTCTTTGGCATTGCACTTTGTCAGGTTGGCTTTTTTTTGTATTGTTTAATTTATTTTTATTTTATTTTTTCTCGTGATAATTGTAAATTTTCTTGGAGAATTTAGAGTAAACCATCCTAAGTTTTCTCCTCACGTTTTTTTTTCTTTTTCTCTCTCTCTCGCTTTCTTTAATTTCTCTCTCTCTCTCTCACTTCATCTCTCATTTTTGACTCTCTCTCTATCAAATTCTTTCCTTTTCATTTTTCTCTCCTTTTCATTTTTCTTACCTCTCTCTCCTTTTTTGCTTCTCTCTCTCTTTGTTGCTTCTCTCTCTCTCTCTCTCTCTCTCTCTTTCGTTTTATTTTTCTCTTTTTCTTCTTTCTGTCTCTCTTTTTCCTCATATATATATATATATATATATATATATATATATATATATATATATATATATAAATCAGCGTAGGTATTGCCTTCATTTGATCTGACTTGGTGGCGCTGTTTAAAGACTATAAAACTTCGGACATAATCTTCCTCTTTCTCTCTTTACATCTAGAATAATATTAGTGCCGGACACTCCTTGCCCCTGCTGTGTTGGGGGACTTACTTTCCTCTGGGCAATTGAACATTTACACAAATATCCCGCTGTCTATACAGTAGTACATTTTCTCTTTCATTTATTAGTGATATGAAAATGTAAAATGTTGAAATTCATTCCTTTTCCTTTTACAAATGATGACAACCCGTCAGATAACATGTGTAAATTTGGGTTACCACTGCTTTTAGTTGAGCTAGAATCAGTCTCTGCAAGGCTGGGTTCGTCTAGCAACTTTCTTCATTTTACTTTTAAAATTTCCTGCCTGAATATTTTTTTTCTTGAATTTCACCATTTTTTATTTTATTTTATTTTTTTTTATTTATTTCGAACATTACATTTTTCGATTAAATTTTAATTATAATTTCTCCTCTACTTTGATTAATTTTTTTTTTTTTTTTTTTTTTTTACACTGTTTTGTGGTTTCTCCTTTTTGCCTCATTTCTTTCCCCAAAATATTTCAGCAATATGAAGCCGAACGTTAAACACATTAAACTCTTTCATCTTCCTCCTCATTTTTTTTTTTTTTTTTTTTTTTCTTGTTTTTCCTTAACTCCGGCAGCTTCTTTTTTTTTTCCCCACCTTGCATCACAACCTGCTATTCGCAAATTCTGATATCTTCAACTTGATAAATAAATACAATAATGCTAACAATAAGAAAAAGGATTCACGACTCTCTTTTCATTTTCTTTATTATTTAATTTTATTTAAACATCAATTTCGACCCTTGCTTCCCCAACGTTTCATTTAAATCAGGGTCGGGAGAGAATAAATGATAATTTCTTCCAGTAGTGAGGGTTGTCCTTTCGACAATTTTTCGGGTCCGTTGGCATTAGAAATCAGACAAAATGGCGCAAAATCAGAAAAATATTTCTCTTGAGGGCGGTGGGGGATAAAATAAATGGAAAAAAAGTTTTCTATCGTTTTTAAATAGTTTTAATTAAGTCTTTAATTTTAATTTTCTTTTTTTCATTTTCTTTCTTTTTTTTTCATTTTCTTTCTTTTTTTTTCATTTTCTTTCTTTTTTTTTTCATTTTCTTTCTTTTTTTTTCATTTTCTTTCTTTTTTTTTCATTTTCTTTTTTTCATTTTCTTTTTTTCATTTTCTTTTTTTCATTTTCTTTTTTTTCATTTTCTCTTTTTTTTTTTTTTTTTTTTTTTTTTTTATAAATTTTTTTGAGTTTGCAAATTAGAAAAAAAAATACAGCGCATTTGCACACACAAATTTTAGTACCTTATTCGTCCGTTTCATTCATACATATTTTATTCCAGTTTTTATATAATCTATTTTAAGTGTTTCGTTTTTCGTTTCTTTCTCAGTTTTGATTTTTTTCATTCTTCTCTCTTCACATTTCTTTGCGCTTTCTTTCAATTAACAATTTAAGACAAGCGTTTCTTTTCTTTTACGATTAAAAAAAAAAAATTTTTTAATTTCTTTTCATTCTGTTCTAGCATGAAATTTTAATCTCAAAAATTTCTATAGGCTTTTTTTTCACTCTCAGTGCATTGCAAAAAGAAAAAAAAATACTTTATTAATCTTTCAATTAGGATTTAGTTGACGGTGAAAATTTTTAATTGATTCCGATTTTCTTCAGAGGCTTCGAAAATATCGCGAAATTCTGAAAATGCCTACAGGAATAGCACCATGGTTATAAAACCGGATTAAAACTGTCAAGTCGTAATTCAAATGCCTTTATAGTACTGATGTGTGGTAGTCATAAATCCTTTGAAGGGTTGAAGTTGCAAGATAATAACTTTTAAGAAAAAAGTCAGATGTAACTATGCTGGGTCCCTCTCTTTGAAATATATTTTTCCGCGTATAAGACGATCGATCTTTAAATCCCAAAAATCACACTTAAAAATTGGGGATCGTCTTGTACTACAGTCCTAAAAAATAAACCTTAAATTCTAAGATGTTTGTTGGTAAGCTGACCTCGGCCTCAGTGCAATAACTAATGACGTACATGAAAAGATTTAACTTATCAAATAAACTGATAATAAAAGTAATAAAACCATTTCTGCCTTGTATATTGCTGACATAAATTCATAATAAATTGCCTGTTCGAAGAATAATTCCATATAAACGAAATCAACTTGTATCCATACAAGCTCAGCTGAGAAAGTGTAAACATCGAGTTATTGATTGCTTTCACAGCAATGGAATATACTATTTTCGTACATTATCGTTCTGTTATTAGCAATATTTTGTGATAGTCGATGAAGTATAAGTAAATGGCCATTAGTACACCGGGCTGTTAATGTTTAGATGTGAAGGAAGAAGTATTCGCAAGAGATCACGTGATACACTGTAAACAAAACAATTTAGGTGGACTTGTGCAGGAAAAACATGATATAGAAACGGTTTTGTTATTTCGTTTATTTTGAAATTTCTAAGTATAGAGTAACAACATTTCCAATAACATCATTTTTATATAATCAATAAGCTGTCCTCTTATACTACAAGCATAGGATAAATTCATACCAATTTGCTGTATTTCTTATCTCGTCTTATTTAAAGATCGCCTTATACGCGGAAATATACGGTGTGTATTTTACATACATACATATATATATATATATATATATATATATATATATATATACATACATGCACACTTACAATCGGAATATAATACTTAGTCCTTGCTGACGCGTTTCGACATCCGACTTTATCAAGGCAAGTCATGATAAGCAAAAGAGAAATGTCGTGTAGATACACGAAATAAAAAAATTTTAAGATGCTCATGTGTTAGCCTCTTCTTGGATTATACTAACTCTTTTTTTTTTCCCTTTTTTCTTTCTTTATTTTTTTCTTTTTTTAGTGTGTGTTTTTGTTTTTCATGTCGCCAATGTGTAAAAGTTGTTAGAATATAACTCCGATATATTCTGAGATCTTTAACATACATATATATATATATAATGTGTGTGTGTGTAATGTTGATAATATACTATAGTTTTGGGGCCACCATTTGTATTTTGAGTAATCGCCTAAAAACTGATGGATACGTGCCCTTTTCAAAACTATTTTACTAGCGCACTTTGTCTTATTATCATATCGATAATAACAATAAAATTAACCCATTACTTTATGATATGCCCGCGAAACTTTAGCTGTTTTTACCTAATCTACCTTGCTGGCTAATAGTAAAAAAAAAAAAAAAAATCACACTAAATTTGTTCACTTCTTTTATTTTCCAATAAATCATTGTACTGAAAAAAAGATGTATTTATTTTTTTTTTATTTTTATTTTTTTTTTTTTTCATTATAAATTTTCAATTTCGTTTTTCGTTTTTTTCACGAGGGTAGGCGGGTAAAATTGACGAGTGCGTCAGTTATTGACAGGAGTGTAAGGAGAAGCCGATACATCAATCGCTTGATCTGTAACCAAAGTTAATCAGAAAATAGATACCCCCGTTTAAAGATGGCATTTTCATCATATTACAAGTAAAATCCGATTAAATTTAATTAAAAATTAATTTAAGTGTTTTTGTAAAACTTATATTTGAAAGATATATATATATATATATATATATATATATATATATATATATATATATATATATATATATAATACAACTGTGAAATTTATCACGTAGCAGATGGATGTTGCTTTCAGCATCCCGACTAATATAATCAATGACTGGGTCCACTGGTTTTCCGAGCTCACCTATGTACTATGGCGGCTAGCCAGTCTCTATCGCCAACACCTGCTCAGCCCAAAGGTTTTAAGGTGATCGCCTCCCAAAACCGATAGCATAAAGAGGTCGCCTTCTTGACAATTTACTATGGTGAGATTAGAACCCGTATTTCTCTGTCTCCCCTCCCTGTCTCTTATATACACACACACACACACACACACACACACACATATATATATATATATATATATATATATATATATATATATATATATATATATATATATATATATATATATATATATATTAATCAGCTTCTATCTTTTATGCAAATATTGGTCGATTTTCGCATGTTTCATATTAACGTTTTTCTTATTGGCTCTTAATGTTTCACTTTAAAAATTCAAGGAATATTTTTTATGCTAAAAAAATCCCCAATTCTTGCTAAATCTCTCCCATTGAGGATATTCAATAAAAAAAACATTCCTACTTAATTCATTCTTTCCGGTTGCCATCTTTAACACCACCTGCAAAACACACGCACTAATATATATATATATATATATATATATATATATATATATATATATGTATAGTGTGTATGTGTAAAATATGAAAGGAATGTTTTAAGGGTTTTACACTTAAAATCTTTTTTTAATGTTTTTAAGGGTTTTACACTTAAAATCTTTTTATACTATATCTTCTAATATAATTTTCTTTTTACGTTTATAATTCGTTCAATAAACACTAAGAAAACTGCTGCTCTCAGCTTTATTCAATATATATGTCGTCAAATTACATACAGAATCGACAATTTTCTAATTTCCAGACTCACCCACTCTCCTATAAATTAAACAATAAAATAAATCTATACAAAAAATACGGCGCGTCACAAACACACACACACACACACATACATATATATATATATATATATATATATATATATATATATATATATATGTGTGTGTGTGTGTGTGTATAAAGGTGTGTGTAATACATCTAACTAGATTTCAATTAACTGCCATTCATTTTTCCTAGCTCGTTTTTACCCCCCCCTTTTTTTTTCCTTTTCTCTGACGTGTTTGACGCACTTAAGTCTTTTCAGGGTTGGCGAATTATGTTTGAAACGAGAGATTAAATCTTCCCAACCCGCCATCTTTCTACGATCGTGTCTTTATCAATTCCTACTTTTTAATGGAACATTTAAACGCCAGAATCGTGTGAATGGAAATCCGTTGTTTGATAATGGCGTCAGGATTTTGCATATTTTATTGGCTTTGGTGGGGACAGCCTTATTTCTTCTGAACTCATCTCTCTTTCTCGTCTCTCTCGTCACACGTCACTCATCTCTCTCTCGTCACTCGTCTCTTTCTCGCGTCTCTCTCTCGTCTCACGTCTCTGTCTCTCTCTCGTCTCGCGTCTCTCTCTCGTCTCGCGTCTCTCTCTCGTTTCGCGTCTCTCTCTCTCTCTCTCTCTCGTTTCGCGTCTCTCTCTCTCTCGTTTCGCGTCTCTCTCTCTCTCGTTTCGCGTCTCTCTTTCTCTCTCGTTTCGCGTCTCTCTCTCTCTCTCGTTTCGCGTCTCTCTCTCTCTCTCGTTTCGCGTCTCTCTCTCTCGTTTCGCGTCTCTCTCTCTCGTTTCGCGTCTCTCTCTCTCGTTTCGCGTCTCTCTCTCTCTCTCGTTTCGCGTCTCTCTCTCTCTCTCGTTTCGCGTCTCTCTCTCTCTCTCGTTTCGCGTCTCTCTCTCTCTCTCGTTTCGCGTCTCTCGTCTCCCCCTCTCTCTCGTGTCTCTCCCCCTCTCTCGTCTCTCCTCCCCTCTCGCATTCCCCCTCTCTCGTCTCTCCCCCTCTCGCATTCCCCCTCTCACTTCTCTCTCCTCTCGCATTCCCCCGCTTGCCTCCTCTCTCTCCCTTCCTGCTTCCCCTCTCTCTCACAGCTCCTCTTTCTTCCCTATCCTTTACCCTCTCTCTCTGTTCCCGCCTTCCTCCTTCTCTCTATCCTCAAACATTCTGTGTCTTCCACTTCTCTCCCCAAGCATTCTCTTTCTTCCTCTTCTCTCCTCCCCTCTCCATTTTTCTCCTCTCTTCTTTTTTTCTCTGCTCCACATTGCCTCCTCCTTTTCTCCACTCCCCAATGCTGCCTCTTTTTCTTTTTTTACTCTGCTTCCCACTTCAACCTCTTTTTCTTTCTCTCTCCTATCATCACTACCAGTCTTTTTTTTTTTCTCTGCCCCCTCTCTTTATCTGCCTCCTTCTTTCTTTTTCACCATTTTTCTTTTTCCCTTACTTCCATTTTATGTCCCCTCATTGCGTTCCTCCCTATCTGCTTCCTATCCTCTAACTGCCTGGAGACACTTAAAAAAAAAAAAACCCCAAAAAAAACTGAATAATGATAAAACTCTACTTTATGCTTCTACCTTTCCACCCACACACCCGACCTCATCATATTTTCATTTCCTGGTCACTAATTCATTTTTCGCTACAAGCTGTGACTTGTCCATTACGAATAAAAAGCACTTATTCTCTTTTTGTCCACTGCATTTTAAAATTTTCCCATTTGCTCTTTGTTAGAAAGACGACCTTTTCTTTCTTTTAATGTTTATCTTATCTATCTCAGGATTTCTTATTAGACTTTGTATTTTAAAAATGTTCTCTTTAAAGCTTTCAACTATATTTAGAATGTTTTTTTTTTTGTTTGTTTTTTTTTGTATTGCATACAATTATAAATAAGTAAAATATCTTTGAACAAGTTAGTTTTATTTCAAACCCATCTTACTTCACATTTGATATTTTTATTGACAGAATTCTGGCTTCCCAATGGGATCAACTCTTGGGGCTATATTAACATGTCTTTTCTTAAAGTTTCTAGAAACTGATCCTTTCCAAAACATTTATGTAAAATATATCTATAATATGATATGAACTGAAATATGTTTTAATAAATTTAACTGGAAAAGTCTATTTAAAAATTAAATATCGTTCCTTGAGTTTCATAAAACGTGTTTGATTAAATTCTTGCTATTAAGTATATATAGGATGCACCTTAAATGTATCATAATAATGAGCCTTTTTTTGGTAACTTCCCTACCATCAGTGGGTGACATTTCTACATTCATAATGCTACAACCACTGTCAGTCTTTACTTTCAATGGAAAGGAAGCAGGGTGATTTTAACTCACACTGATGCTCATACACATATATTTGCAAGGATTCATTAATTATCGTGCTGTGTGTGTGTGTATATATATATGTATATGTGTGTGTATATGTATATGTGTGTCTGTATATATGTGTATATGTATATGTGTGTCTGTATATATGTGTATATACATATATGTGTGTGTGTGTGTATATATGTGTGTATATATGTGTATATATATGTGTGTGTATATATGTGTATATATATGTGTGTGTGTGTGTATATATATGTGTATATATATATGTGTGTGTATATATATGTGTATATATATATGTGTGTGTGTGAATATATATATGTGTGTGTGTATATATATGTGTGTGTGTATACATATGTGTAAATAGGAAGCATTAATTATAGTGCTTTGTGTGTGTGTGTGTGTGTGTATATATATATATATATTATGTATATTATATATATTATGTATATTATATATATATATATTATGTATATTATATATATATATATAACCTGGGTTTTATAATAAGTATAACTCAATATGAGTTGTACCCCTTTCATTAATGCCTCTTAATCATGTTTTCAAATTGATTTTGTGCAAAAACAATTGTGTTTTTCCAATTTTTGGCATTGTCAGAATGACCGCAAGGTAATTTTACGTAGTTTTGTGAAGTTTTGTTGAAATTGGTTGAAAAATGTAGGAAATCCGATCCAATATACAAACACACACACACACACAATCTGCGTTTTATAATAAGTAAGATTTTAAAACATAGTCAACAGATGATGATTTTATACTCTTAGGATTTATTTCAAAGGACAAGACATCTGAAACTCATTTCCCGCAGTACAGACAAATAAAATTTTGTTTCTTTTGAATTTCTTGGCCAGTTGTCCTCATCTTTGTTTTTCTTATCACAATACTTCCAGCATTTTGCCCCACGTCTTTCTTCAGTTGTATATCAATCCAGGTAACCTTCAGGTAATTTCAAATTGAACCCTTTATTTCACCTGCAGGGGTAGATTGTTCTCTTCCATATTTAGGGATATCTTGTTCTTATTTAGTACAACTTAGTTATTGCTTGCCTTGTTTCCCCCCCCCCATGTCCAAGTACATTCTTCCTTTTCCAAAAGATTGAACTCACAAATGCCCCTAGACATGAACTACGGAACAAAAACAATCTATCCCAGTAGATCAAATAAGGGATTATGGCCAAAATTCCCTAGAAGTTGATATCCATCTGAAAATGTCCATAGAGCACAGGATCAAAATGTTGTCAAGAGTATAAAAGATGAAGATATTAGTCTGAATGTAAATAGGCCAGTGATAGTTCATGTTGACATTGTATGAGATTACTTTTTTTTTGACATTCTAAATGATTGATTGATTTTTATTTTTTATTTTTTTTTTATGGTTTATCAACCTTTTTCTTTTTGCGCTTTATCAACTTTTTTTCTTTTTTACAGTTTATCGACCATTTTCTTTTTAGGGTTTATCAGCCTTTTGCAAGTTATTTAAAGCCAGATAATATATTTTTTAGAGAATAGAAATTTTTGGGGTGTAATAATGATTTAATGATACATGTCCTCCTCATTAACCTATATCTGATGGGGTGGGGTGCAGAACACCTGGATTCATACCTTTACCAAGGATATTTGCATGTATATGAATATAATGAACATAACTGGAACTCAGTTCTCCAATCTTCAATTCTGAGCCACTATCCATTACACCACCTGCACATCCAAGCTTACAGTTCCTGGTATTTCCAAGTGGTTACCCATCTATGAACTGACTATACTCAACTTAATTTTGGTGATTGTATGGGAACCAATGTTTTAATATGATAGGGCTGTAATCTCGGCATAGCTCTAAAATCATACTGGGGACTTTTTTTTTTCTTTTTTTTTTCTTTTTTTTTTCTTTACAGTAAGGTTCTGTACAAGGCCCAGGGCTGCTCGAGGTAGAGGGATTAAATTAAAGAGTAGTTTATATGGATAGGAGTTGAAGATAACGGTTGACTCTAGA
Source organism: Acanthosepion lycidas (assembly GCA_963932145.1). Lineage (NCBI taxonomy): Eukaryota > Metazoa > Mollusca > Cephalopoda > Sepiida > Sepiidae > Acanthosepion > Acanthosepion lycidas. The sequence continues at coordinate 39,051,061 of OZ010591.1, forward strand.
CTTGAACAGGTTCAGATTATAGTGATTGGGGAAACATCCTCTAGGGCGTCTGTTCCACCGAGAAGTCGTTCACAGGAAGAAGCTGTTAAAGTGATTCTTACTTCTTGCCAATGGAATATGAAGGGAATGTTGTGGGTTTACAAGAATGAAAGTGGCATGGCAGGTCCTAGCCATGAAGGTTAGGCCTGGCAGAACCAAGGAATGTAGTTTGTCCGAGCACTTTCCATGGAATTAGTGATAGAGCAGCGAGAAACTTGCCACATCCCGCCTGTGAGAGAGATATCCGAGTGTGGATTCTTTTGAGCTTTATCGAGACTGGAAAATGAGGTCTGGCAACACGACTCCATTTCTGGCTGATCTGGGTAGAGGATAGCATGAGGAGTCAGGTACCTACTGGAGCAGTACAGTGATCCAATTATTTTACCTGCATATATAGTGATGGATCCCCTGTGAGGATATAATCAATTTTTTTTTTTTTTTTGTGAAGGTATTGATGGCAACTCTATCATTAAAAAAAACTTTTGTAATGCCAGTTTGTAGGAGAGACTTTGTAAATCACAGATACAATAGTAATGTCTTCGAGCAGTACTCAGACACTGCTAATTCCTATATATATATATAACGTCATCCACAGACAGACTGTTTTGCTGTTTCACAGCTCATCAGTGTGGCTAGACATCCGGTTGCCTCTAGTTAGGATCGAAACCCGACTGAATTGGTGTCAGTCGGAGATTCTACCACTAAGCCGTCGGCGCACGGCAGGGATGTAGGTGGATTTTTAGCGTATTTATTTTTAGAAACTCGCCCAGTGACCGACAGTGACTCAATTCGCTATGCGAAGAGTCTCGCTATATTAGCTATAATAGTCACTGTTTACAAACCCATACCTACTCCCTAGAGAGCTCAACTGGAATTAATTTTTATTTCAGGAGCCACTATAACATATAATATATATATATATATATTATTTCAGGAGCCAATATAACATATAATATATATATACATATATATATATATATAAATTTTTTTAGACATTTAGATTTATATCAAACTTTAACCCCCAAATATACCCTTTAAAGTAATGCGAAATAACAGCGTCTAAGAAATTGAGTGAAACCTTCTCTCATGATTTATTTTATTGTATCTTTTTCCTTTTATGTCGTTTTTTTCTTCTTTTTTTTCTTCTTCACCCCTTACCCATCTATATCTAGAGATAACATACGTTAAGTTAAGCGATGTCTGGCCCACACCAAGTGAGCTTAAGGATAAAGAATTGAAATGGTACATCTAACTCACTCATGTCTTCTCTTCTACCTCACTTCCTCACTTCGTTAATTTACATATGCTTCATACGGCTCGTAATGTGTAAATTTCTTTTCATTTTTCATTTCAACCTTTGGAAGTAAAGTCTTATGATCCAGAGCCTTTTAAAAGGGTTGTGGTGAAATAATTTATCACAAGGAACCTTAAAGTGATCTGTTTTTATTCAAACATATATATATATATATATATATTTTTCTTTACCTGTCACGTGATCTAATTATTTCAAGATAAGGTTGACTATGCTTGCTCTCTGGCATCCCATGTTCAAACCCAAGTATTAGCAGCAATACTTTAATCGTATATGGCATAAATATTATTTGTTTTTATGTACATTTCTGATATAATTCTGTGTTTGCTATTAAATCTAACCATTGTTTTCTTTTTATCTTTCAGGTAAGCCAACAAGCTGCTTCTTTCTGGTTGCGTGATTTATAGGTAGGGTTATCTCTAAACTTATTGACTGCTAACTGAAATAAAAAGAAAATTACCAAACTACACTTTCTTTATTATATCTGATGTCTGAAATGCCGAGCAATGGTGAAAAATAATTGAAAAGTACTTATTATTTAACATCAGTCCCCATGCCCGGGTGTGTCTATAGGGTCACTTGCACAGCTGGGATGCTCTCTTCACATATCTCTCAGCAAAGCTGGAGAGATATTCATTTAAACATAGTGTGTATTAGGTTCTGTAGACCTGTCAGTTGAAACCACAGATGATGTCCTCCAACTTGAGACCTCCCCTTGGGCACAGACAAATGACCGTTCATACCATTGGGAGGAACCCTCCATCCTTGCTGTTGATTTTAGTCTAGGGTGCCCTCCACCCAGTGATACCATCACTTCATTAGCTGAACTTAGCTTCTGAGCTAAGCTTACCTCATTCTGTTAAATGGCCATTAACACCTAAATGAATGTTCATCTGCTCATTGTTAGGTTTTGTTTTAATCCTGATGTATATTTAGCCCCCATTGCTTAGGGGTTGGGAGAAAAGATGGATTCACTCGTTACCCAAAGGTATTTGCTGTTCTGGGTATGATGATAAACTACATCTGCATCTAACAGCAAGGCCCTTGATCAGAAGGTTTTCATGTTAATTTATCGTTTAATTGTTCATGTTCCCAGATGGTAGCACCTGTCAGGGTTCCAGCTATGGATAAATAGTTAATCCCCGAAAAGATGTGAAAACATTATGAAAGTATAAAAATATGTATTAATACCAGCAATACATTTTTGAAAAAAAAAAGAATTACCAACAGTACACTTTTGAAAAGAAATATTACCAGCAATAAAAATCTTGTCGGCATTAAATAACTCATTGAGGTTGGTTTGTGTAAAACAACACAATCCAAACCAATATATACTGAGATAGATAGATAAAAAATATTACTAGCAATAAAAATCTTGTCAGCATTAAATAACCCATTGAGGTTGATATGCCGTAAACCAAACCAAACCAAACCAAAGGTAATTGTTTGAAAATAAATGTAAGAAACTTGGGTCGTTAATATTTACACCCACCTGTGCCTCAAATTTTTAAGAGAATTAATTTGTTTTTCATTTTGATACAACTTTCATTATACTATCTGGTCTAAAATGGTTTTATAGGATCAGTGACCTTATTTATTGATCAATCTTTTTAATTTTGAAGAGAACTAAAGTTACTTCATTTTGATAGTAGCTTCATTATTCTATTTGACCTAAAACTTGTTTTATCAGATTGGAGAATTTGTCGATCAACACACATGTATAAAAATTGGGGACTGAGATGTCTACTTTCTGACTTTGTGCGATCTTGTCAATGGTCCTGTTAAATTAAGGTATTCAAATAAGAGAGAAGATACATTTCTCAAGGGTATTTGTGCGTAAGTGAACGTAAAAAAATTCAACTGGAATTCGAACTTGGCTTTCCGATTTCTCTTTCCAGTGCTGTTACACCACTCGCACATCCAATACCTGGTATTTCAAAGTGGTCACCCATCTAGGTACTAATCAGGCTCGAAGTGATCAGATGCAGACCAGTGTTTTGACATGATATAGTGATTAGAAAAAAAAATATTTCATAACTCCAGTTAACAAATTATAATACTTGTAAAAAATTAACAAAATATGTTGTCATTTTTGATAGTATAGGTAAATTAGTATTAATATAAAACTTTACTGGATATAAAGTGGGGGGTCGGTTTTATGTTGTTATTAAGTAGTAAGCTGATACCCTATAATTACTGCACGTAAACATAATTATTAGGTTGGTGCAAAAATAATGACGTAATAATGTCGTTTTTTGACGTATTTTTTAACGTCAAAAACGACATTATTACGTCATTATTTTTGCACCAACCTAATAAAAATATATAAACACTTCTATCTCAAAGCCTAATAAAAGTAGACTTTTTTTTTTTTTTTTTTCTTTACTAAAAAGTTGTGTGATTGGTTTGAAAAATGAATTTGTTTCAGCCATACTTTTATATAGCCTTCTTCAGTTGCAGGAACTATAAAAATTGAAATTGTTTCAATCAAGCTTTTATACAGTCTTCTTCAGTTGTATGAACTACAAATAAATAGATTTGTTTTTTGTTTTGTTTTTTTTGGGTTTTTTTTTTTACGATCAGTCCAAATCTAAGTCAATCATTTGAAGGAAAGCCACACTGAAAAGAATTCAACAGACAGAGAGCTTGCTCTGCTTTCATTACGGATTATTACATCTGAATAAAAGATACACTGGATCAATAGCAATGTAAACAAACAACATATCTTTGACTTTTAACAACTCGTCTCAAAATTTACAGGCACTATCTTCTGAAAGATTTCTACATGTGAAGAAGGCTGTAGAATGGCTTGGCTGTAACATAAGCAACCTGTGAATCAAGTTCTCCCATTCAAAGAAATATGGGATTGTGAATGACCCTGTCTTAGACTTGTGATTCCCAAAATGCGTGATGGAATGATCCAGAAAGTTGGCAAATGACATAAAGGGAATTAAAAAAAAATTAGGATGGCAAACAGAAATTGGTTCTTTTTATAAATCACCTAGATCCTTTTGTACAAATGCAGGTGTCCCTCTTAAGCCCTAATATGTGCTTAATGGTCATCAGGGACCTTCCCAATGACATCCGTTCTCAATTTGGGATCTATGCTGAAGACAATACCATTTACTCCTGTCACAATAGTAAATCTGATCAGATCGATAAGGTGAGATTGGCGGCTTATGTCAAAAGTGACCTATAGTCTGTTGTTAACTGGTGCAAAGGATAGCTTGCCAAAACAAACTGCTCTCTATTGATCATCTGAGAGACCCCTTCTACCTTTCACCAGCATGGCTGATATTAATCTCTAGGAAAGTGACACATTGCACCTTCTTGGGCCTAACATCCTAGGCTAACATGAAGTGAAAATACTATATTGAATCCATTGTCAGACAATTTTTCTCTCCTGAATCTATCTTGCATATCTATGTCTACTAATCATCTTCGCTACCATATATAGTCTGGTGCTTCTGCCTTTTATTTAGAGACTAGCAGGAGAGCCCGGGGATGTAACAGTAAGATATAGATCAAGTATCGACCATCATAAAGACTGAAAAATAAAATTGACAAAGATTATTGTTTAAGGTTGACGGACACGCATGTCTTAATTAGTTTTATTTTATTTTTTTTTAAGAATTGGTCAAACCCAAACTCAAACAAAAACATTGTTTTCAATTGTTATGAGTCTACCGATTGAATAGAATTTTATTATAAACAATTGTCTTGTAAATGGAATTTTTAAAGCATACTGAATGTAAAAATAACGAAAAAAGTGTGCAAGACAATAAGAAACACTACCTGCCAAAAAAAAGTGAAGTTTTGTTGAAATCGGTTGAAAAATGTAGGAAATCCGATCCCATATATAAACGAACACACACACACACACACACATAAACAACCTGGGTTTTATAATTAGTATAACACGATATGAGTTGTCCCCCTTTCATTCTGGCGACAGAATCGTGTTTTCAAATTGATTTCGTACAAAGACAATTGTGTTTTTTCCAATTTTGGGCGCTGTCAGAACCACCGCAAGGTAATTTTACGCAGTCTTGTGAAGTTTTGTTGAAATCGGTTAAAAAATGTAGGAAATCCGATCCAATATATAAACGCACAGACACACACACAAAATCTGCGTTTTATAATAAGTAAGATTATTGATAAAATAAAAAGAACACTCCGCAATTATTATTGGTCCTGATCTGACAACTCGGCTTCAGTCACTTTTCCACCGCCATTAAGTTGCTTCTCTGTGCCTTTTCTATAAAAACTTTCATGGTGATTGTTTGGATGAACACTTTGTTATAGTACCAAGACTTTATGAATTTTAAGTACAGTACTAGATTCACAAGGTGTAATCAATTTACGGTTGAATTGGCTAAATGAAACCATGGTAACAGTTTCTTTCTCGCACTTTTCGATTGTGAGTCTCTCTTTCAGTTACATACTTTCCGGACAAGTTTGGATCTTCAAAAATTTAAGTGCAATGACAATTGTTATCTACTGTCTTTCGAATTACTTTTCTATTGCTCCCGCCCCTTCATAATGTTTCTGTTTTCTAATTCTTTCACACCCAGTAACCCCTTGTGTCTTAGTGGCTTTACTGCCTTGCTTGGCATGAATTCAATGAAAAAAAAGTGATTTAAGGGAAAAAAGAATAAAATAAAACTTGCATACCGGGTTTTCTTTTATTTGTTGTCCGAATTAAAACATTCAAATACATCTTACTGGCATTACCTGCACAGGACGCGGTACACATTAACCAGCCAGTGTTTGAATGCTTTTTTGTTTTTAGGTGTAGCGATATAGCCACAGATGTTTATCTGGCGGCATCTTATTTAATGGCATCTAACTAAAGCCAGAATAGCCATATTATATTGATTTCAATTTGTAGCATACCCCATACAAAGAAATGTGTTTTCATATTGATATGAGGAAGTGGTGCTGTAGCGAGTGAGCAAGGTTGTGGGGGCAGCTAGAAAAAATTTACGAACCACTGGGCATCAAATTGAACTTTAAAAATAAAAAAATGAAACAGTTTTACACGTTTTCTGCAGTTTGGCAGGGAATGTGTCAATCTAGAATAATTTTCTCTAGAAATAAAATATTTTTGTTTCTTTTTTTCTTTACAACTTTTCTCTAGAAATGATTTATGTTTCTTTGTTACACAACTTTTCTTTGACATCTTTTCTGTGGAAATAATATATTTTGTCTTTTTTTTTTACATCTTTTTGCTGTGAATAAGATATATTTGTTTCTTTTTTTTTTTTCTTTTTTTTTTTTACATCATTTCACTCAAAATATGGTTCTTGTTTCTTTGTTACACATATTTTCAATGGAAATATATTTTACTTTTTTTAAAACTTTTCTCTACATATCTATTTAATTTTTTTTTTTTTTTACATCTTTTCTCTGAGAATAGAATTTTTTAAAATTTTTATATATATTATCTGGAAGTATTTTTTTTTCTTTTACATCTTTTCTCTGGAAATAAGATATTTTGTCTTTTTTTTTTTTTTTTACATCTTTTCAGTGGAGGTAAGATATTTGTTTCTTTTTTTCTTTTTACATAGATATTTTCTCTGGAAATAGTAATTTCCTAAGCTTAGATTAGTGGTAGCAGAGGGCAGCCAGTATGGAACGCCCTGTGAGGAGCGAACTCCTCACCCAGTCATAATTGATCTAGCGGGACAAGCTTGTTAACCATTACACCACGGCGAGTTGCCCATCTTTCATTCGGAAATAAGACTTTATTTTTTCTTTTAAATCTTTTGTCAACTATTCGGCCCAACTCCAACTTTACCAATAGCATTCATTTTATTAATTCCATTTAACTGTCACGAGTCAAGCATTGCGAAAACCTCGGTCGACGCAGATCAAAGATTAAATATTTCAATCCTTTCTGACCAATTTCCGATCAATATTCGTTCAAATCCCAGAGGCCTCGGCTAAGTTAGGGACAACACATTTCTCTTACCCTTTTTAATAAGAATACTTAATTAATTAATCCAAAAGAAAGAAAAAAATATTGTTTTGATTTTATGTAGATACTCTTTTTATCACTGGGGATTAATATCTTCTCATTAATTTAAATTTTAATTAATCTTGTAATTAAAATCTGTATCCTATCTAATTACTAGTTCTATTTTAGGATACGATAGGATGTCCAAAACGGAAAAGTTTAAAATTAAAGACAAAAATTAAGTGCGATATATTTTTTTAATAATTATTTTCTTTCTCTGTTGCGAACAACCGAGTAAAATTAATTTCACTAATTTATTTTCTTTCCATTTCAAAAATCTCTCAAACCTGAACATAAAAAAAATATGTAGTGCATACACACACACGCACGCACGCGCGTGCGCACGCACACACACACACACAATGGCTGTTTGACTACTCTCGTTTTTCTGAGCACACCCGTCTGTGAGGCCGTTCTGGGTATGACGATAAACTACATCCGCGTCCTGGGCATGACGATAAACTACATCCGACAGCTAGGCCTCTGATCATGAAGCTTTGAAAGTGTAAAACTAGGTTTTAATACTAGAAATACTTTGTAAAATAAATTAATAAAAAATATTAACAGCAATAAGTTTTTTGGGGGGAAAAAAAAAAAAATTACCAGCAATAAAAAATTTGTTGGCATTAAATAACCCATTGAGGTTGATATACCGTAAAACAAAACAAACCGTCTGCGAGGACCGCTAACCAATCTCTACTGTATACACCCGCTCAGGCACATTTGCGTTTATACTGCCATTGTGGTGACCATGCTTTGGTTATTGTTTCTGAGAGATAGCGAAATTATGTGTCATGATCAGCAGTTTGAACAACGCAGGTACGCCCAAAACCTCTGGGTCACGGCAGCGCAGCCATTGACGGCTTTTAAACATTTTCGTCTGCTCATTTCCACTCACAAGTCCTGGGTTAACTCGTGGTATGCTTTTCAAAGGTGTTGAACACTGGGATCGCCTCTCCAAGAAACGATAACATCAAGATGTTTTCTTTCTAACGACATTCCGAGTGTTACATGGTTGGAAAGCGAACTTTCAATCCACTCGGCGACGTCCCCTTTTATATACGCTGCTGGCCCAAATCTTAAGGCCTGTAAGAATAAATAAAAAATAAAGCTTTTGCGGTGTTAGACTCAAACACTTATTTGCGTTGAGCTCAAAAAAATGAAAATAACGCAGGACAACCCTCGTTGATATTTTCAATTGTGCTCTGTCTGCAGACAGTCACAACTGAGAGATGAAATGTAGTTTATCCGCAGAACAAAAGGCCGAGAAAAACGATGTTAATATTAGGTTGGTGCAAAAATAATGACGTAATAATGTCGTTTTCTGACGTTAAAAAATAAGTCAAAAAACGCCATTATTACGTCATTATTTTTGCACCAACCTAATATAATATATTATCTGGTTGTATGTCGAAACCTTGGACTTGAAATACCTGTACTTTTCTTTCGAAATAAACTATGGACAATTTATGATAGATTTTCCCCCTTGTCTAAGCATTATTCGTAATTTGAAAAATGTCAATCTTTATTAAATGACACAAAATGTCTGTCGTGTTTAACATTATTAGCCTTATTGAACTTTTGCTGCCTAAATACAAAGAATATATATATATATATATATATATATATATATATATATATATATATAACATAATATATATATATAACAAAGACTTGTACCCACAGAAAAAGAAAATAGATTTAAATAAAATGGACGTCATTATTTAACCTTTCTCAAAAGATAAATCGTTGACGAAGCAGGAAACAATCGAAGACACTTCAAGAAATAACGAATGAAGAGGACAAATTAGAACACTATTAAAACAGATTTTAATTATACATAATTTAACGACTCAAAAAATGCGATGTTTCAAAAAGAGTATAAAATGGGGAAAAAAAATGTCACTCATAATCCCTCGATCAAACGTAAGGAACGAATAAAATATTCGTTTTGTTGACTGAAGCCCGGCTGATGAAACAGCCTCAAGGACTCTGAGTTGGTGAACCGAACGAGGAAAATGTAAGATGGAAAAAATACGTCACTATAATCGGCGGCATAATTGGGATTGTACAGAAAGTGATGTTCCAATGTTGCCCCCTCATTTGTTATTTATTAATTCGTCTTCGATTGTTTCTTGCTTCGCCAACGATTTACCTTTTGAGAAAGTGTAGGCCGAAAGTGTCTTAAAGGCTAAATAATGACGTCCATTTTAATTAAATCTCTCTCTCTCTCTCTCTCTCTCTCTATATATATATATATATATATATATATATATATATATATATAGTCATCCACAGGCAGATTGTTTTGCTCTATCATAGCTCATCAGTGTGGATAGACATCTGATTGCCTCAAGCCAGGATCGAAACCCGATTGATTTGGCATCAGTGGGAGATTTTTCCCCTAAGCTATCCCGACAGAGGAAGGTGAATTTTTACGTATTTATTTTTGAATAAACACGCCAGTAGCTCAGAATGCTCGATTCATAGAAGAGTTTTGCATTATCAGCTGTTGTAGTCACTGTTTACAATTCGCACTTTCCCTCTAAAGTGGTAGACTGAATATTTTTTTTCAGGATATATATATATATATATATATATATATATATATATATATATATATATATATATATATCTTGATATAGATATATATGGTTGAGTAATCTAGACATGTTTATTATTTTAAGCCTCATAAGTTCACAGATCAATTTCTTAGTCTTATTAAACTGATTAAGAAAGACGCCGTAGTTTTTCTCATTCCTTTTATTTTCCCAAGTAATCTGTCTTAATCGGTTTAATAATAACACTAAGAAATTGATCTGTGAATTTGAGAGGATTAGAATAAAATGAAAAGAAATAATATGTCTAGATTATTCAACCAAACCTGCTTGAATGAAGATATGCAGTCTAAATATACGTATAATACGTGCGTGTATTTACGAATATTTGTTGAAAAGCTCTCAACCCGCTTCCCAAAATGTGGCAAAACATCATCACGACTTTTTGGCGTTGTGGAATGGCTTCTTGCTCGGTCACTGATCCTTTTCAACGTGTACACGTATGTGTGAGAATAAATGCTTATATTTATATGAATGTTTGATACGCGCATAGGCGTGCGTATATAACGCATTGTGACATATTGTCATTAAAATCCAAGCCGTCACGTGACTATCACCAAAATTCGGACAACCCTCTTCTTATCGAGCTTCTGCACGCGAAAGCGTTATCGCTCACAGATATATTCAGCTTCCTCCTGACAGACACACCCCACAGACTTCTTCTTTGTTGGGCTCATTAATTCTGACTCTCTGCGAACTTTTCCCTCGCCCTTTCTTACAGGGCCTTCGTCTCTTGGAGCCGGGAATTTCCTTTTTTTTTTTTTTTTTTTTTTTTTTTTTTTTTTCCTCTTTTCTTTCTAGTCCTACTCTCTCCATTACGACGTCTCGACACCCATACATCCGGGTAACGAAGGGAATAGCTAACATTTGCATATAGATTGTGTTTTAAGGAAAGCCATACACGGACAGAAATCAGATCCCTTTATTTCGTCTGTGCCTTTATCTAATCACCTACGTCTTTGTTTCTTCTTTGTGTTTTTGGGAATACAAAAACACAAAGAAGAAACAGTTGTGTCGTTCCTCGTACTATTAAGTACGAGTAACGACACAACACATTATAGTGAGGATACACCATTAGTCAGTCGTTTTTGAAAGACCATTTATCATCTTATGATTCGGTTGTCAGATATTCTGTGACCACTTCGTTCTTTGTCGAATCTGGCAACATTTGAAAAATGCAAATAATCAGATATTAGCCTCACCCTGTCTTCAATCGGTAAAATTCATTGTAATATTCATTGTAAAATTTGCAATAAGGAACTTAGAAAGACAGTGTTAGCATAACAATAGATTTGGATCCTGTTGCCAAACTGGTTAAGGCGTTGAATGTGTAAGACGAGCTTCCCAGATACTATAGGCTTGGTTCGGTTAGTTCAGATGATCTTCAGTTTGGGTCCTCAAACGATATTTGATTCATTCGGCGGAGCAGGGGCGTATTCCACATTTGATAATTTTGCGCCAATACGCGCTTAAAGATTTTAAGCAGTTTTGATCAACATTTCTTTTTATGGTTAGCCATAAGGAATTGTAAATGTAGGATTATCTTACACTTAAGTAAAATAATAATAACAATAATAATATTTATTAAGAATTTATTACAGGAAATATTAACTTTTACGGAAACATTATTGACAATTATGTATTTAGTTACAGGACAAATAAATAAAAAATAAAATTTTGATGCTGTACTCGATATGTTGTTAGGCATTTTTCATTTTCTCCTTTTAGAATACTTTAGTTGCAATGCTAAGTTTCCTAAGATGAACAAACTGGGGCTATTTTATTTATGCTTTGTTACTTCTCTTTTCCATTGTTGTTTTTAGATCGTTTTCTTCCAGCCATTTTGATGGACAATAGCGAAATTTTGAAATTTAGAATGAGCTTATTCCATTTCAAAAATAAAGCCTGTAAAAAGAAATATTTTAAATTAATATACGACCAAAAATAAAATGCTTTTGACAATAAAAAACCTAAATGATTTCAATATCATTATGTATCAATACTGTAATGATATTCTACCGAGAAATCTAGTTTGTTACCTCATCTTATTGCTTAGTTACGAACTGTAAACCTAAATTGAGCTTGAAATATTGTGTAATCGACTCTAATCTTTTGTAAAATACTTGGATATGATATAATGGATAATTTGCAGCGAAAAAAGCAATTCTTTTTTTTTTTTTTTTTTTTTTTTTTTAATACACCCTCCTCCGTCGAACGCGTCATTTATCCAGTTAGCGGTTCCCTACAGATGTCACTGCTGTTACAAAACTGTACGGCTACATCCAGTAGCTTTTCCCTGTCTACTTTGATGAGATAAGACGTGTGTGTATAAAATTGCCAACAATATATAAATCGCTGCCTCTAGTAATTATGTTCACACAAACATGTATATGCACAAAAGCCGTGCATCATCTACCATGTATTCAAATGTGGAATCAGAATAACGTATATCATATTTTTATTACTTCAAAGCTCCCAAGAAAATTACATTTCGACATTAATTGACCCATAAGGAGTTGATATGCCGTTAAACCGAAAAAAATTAAATCAACCGTAAACACCCCGGACTTGCCGGGGTAGCGGTTTTATTTTATAGAGAGAAACTATTAGAAAAACAACCATTTGTTCCTTGCTCTCGATCCAATGTCCATTGGGGTTTCGAACATTAAAAGGGCATCCTCCTCCACCTGTTGGAGGATGAGTAAACGCCTGGCAAACTGCTCGTTCTTCTCTTCATCGACCGCCACCCAAATATCTTCTTATTCCATTCCTGTAAAATCTGTTCCCTTTAAAGTCGTTCAGTTTATCCCAACAAATCCCATGTTATTATTTTTACTTAAAAGTCTCCTTAAGTATTCTGATTATTTTTTTTTCACTTTGTCGTGTAGGGGGGGAGATTTGGAAGTTGGACGTAGTGCAAAGGGCCGGTCCTGTTGTTTGGGATGGAAGAAAAACAAGACAGGGCTCTTAGCGCTGAAACCATTTTAAAAACTTTTTCGCCTTTCCCCTAGTTCCGTCTCATTTCTTTACATCAAAGCTGAAATATCTGTCTATATCTCTGAATTTAGGTATTATCATTACTTGCATTATTTACATTATTTGTGCTGTTATCCTTATCTCCATTATCATATTCACAACGTTTCAGCCGTTGTATACTCCGACCTTCTTCAGGTGATTGGAACGTACGCTCGGATGGTGAGAGCTGTACTTAACATCGCTTGGAGACAGCATCTAAAGCCAGCTCTAGGAACCCATTCCTGATATTTCTACAATCTTATGCGAACGCAGAATACTCTTTGCGTTACAAGAACTCGTGAGTGATTAACTGATCCGGGCACCTAGCCGTGGAGCCAGACGGATGGACCGCTCATCAACCACATTAAGCAGGTTTGTTATGACACAGGATGCCACTCTAATAACCTTCCGACATTAATGCCGTGTTGGTTGGCGTAAAAGACTCATTAATGTCCGAGCTAACGCGACCGAACATAATAAAAAAAATATATTTCTTTTGTTTATAATGACAGTGTTGTAACTTAGGTAAGGTTACGGAATAGAATAATCACACAAAGGTTGGTAATGAACGATAATACTTAGGACATGAACAGCACATATAAGATTCGCCAGCGGCGCGTAGAAGTAGTAGTCAACTACTAGAAGTGAGTCAAGTGAATTCCACAATGAATCTCCAAGTGCAGGATATCTACCAACCACCCCACGCGGTCAGATGTGGCACAAGGCCGAATTTAATGTGGGATATCCAAGACCGTAGGCTCGACCAAAAATTCCTCGTAGACACCGTATAAAACGGGATCGGGTAGCTGTTTTCCGAAACGAGACTCTGCCCGGAGGCAGAGTTTGACCACAGCTGGAGACGAATGTCCAGCTGCAGACCAACATACAGTATATACTACTGTATGTTGAGTGGGGACATACCCATTATCGCCCATAGGTATGCTACAACAGAAAGTTTGTGCTCAAATGTCTTGTCTCTTTAGGAGGTAGGCGACCATGACTGGATGGGAGCTGAGGTCGACAACGACAGACGTTGAAGCATTGTCTGATAGACTAGATCTCAACGTTTATTATTCGCGTGGGTATTGTAATTGCTATATATTAACTAGTGTCGTTCTTTCATTAGACGTTTGTTTTCTTCTTTCTTTCTTTTTTCAATCGTTAAAATTTCAAAAAAAAAATTTGCGAAAGAAGTGCCACTTTTTTTTTTTTTTTATTTTTTTTTTTTTTATTCTTTAGGCCATTCGTCCGATCACCGCCAAAACCTACCTATTTCTTATTTGTCAATCAAATATTGATTATCTCCGAGCATGTTTTATGTAGTTAGCTCTATTTACTCCCATTTAATAAAAATAGCCTCTTCTGAATACCTTATAATTAGATAATGGCTTTTCAAAACAGTTCTTCTCGGTGAAATTCATTGACTGTATTGTTACTCTCAGCGCCTGTTTTATGAAGATAACGCCAATTCGGATTTCACGTGTGCAACTAACTTCTTGCTGACATAAGAACAGTTTGACGCTTGTAATAGCGTGTATAGATTCCAATAGTTTAATTATTATACACATTACTATTCGGATATCAATTATTTTATATGTACGTGAATGCTGGACAGTCTCCTAAAAGATGAAGAAGAGACATAAAGCAACATAAATGTGGTTCTATAGAAGGATGTTAATGATACCATGAGCCGAATATGTGAACAACGACGTATCCTCGTAATATTGCCCCCCCTTTTATTTTTGCTCTCATTGCTCAGTCGATACAAGGCCCAAGATCCACGCAATTTAGAGTCCGATAGAAAGAGGTTGCTTTATTACCGCATTGTGGAGTATTTGATGTGTGTGGGGAGGGGTTGATCTGCTGGTGACCACTCTCTGAAAACTGCTTGATGTTGAATTAATTATCTATCCTATATATCCTCATAACCTGCCCCCTCTTCGTCTTACAGTCATAAAACAACCTCATCATGCATCTTGTACCGATTGAACGATAGGGCAAAAAAAAAATGGTCGTGGGGGGGGGGTCATAAACATTTCACAGTTCAGTCCGTCCATATAGCATAATATCAGGTTTAATTTCTGAGATCGAAAACACCCCCCGAAAAGGTAAATGTCATTCTATCTATCTATATCTTTTCTCTCTCCTACGTATCGTCATAATTTACAATTCTTACATACAGAAAACGACCTTATTCACTAACCAACGACCTTGAGTGGTCCCCGGGCCTTCAGTTTGAGTGAACAGTAGCGTAAAAAAAAAAATTCAAACTTGGTGTCTTTGCGGCAAAAATCCCTCCCACATAACGGTCAGACATTAGGGGCAATGGTGTCTTCATCTAGCTTTTCAGTTATGTGTCATGCGTGATACATGCGTTGGCGATCATGTATCTTTCGATACATGACAAAAGAGGGAGAATTTTTCCTGCAGAAAAGGTTGCCATTTCTTTCTGCGGAAAGCTATAGAACCGGGTCTGTCCTGCTATTTACCCGTAGCTGCGCGGAGGGGAGAGAAGAGGATTCATTCCTTTCCCAAGCGCAAATAAGTGAATGTAATTCGACTGGAATTCGAACGCTGCTCTCCGATTCCATTACTCAACTGTGCCTTCCTCTTACTCCACCGTGCCGAAAAAGAATTAGACGGAAAATAGGACATGAACACCGGAACAAGAAACACGGTAGTCATGATTATTAAAAATTTGAAATCTTCTTACACTCAGAAGATCAGTTATGTTCCATGAGTGATACATGACTGACGAGGCAGATTTTTCCACGCAGTAGGTTGCCATTTTTTTCTGCGGTAGACTAGTTGCCATCCAATGCTATAGAACCCGGTTTGTCCTCCCATTTACCCATTGCCGGTGCGTGGGGGGGGGGGGAGCAGAAAGAGAGGAATCATAACTTTCCCAAACATAAGTGAATGTAATGGATTCGACTGGAATTCGAACTCGGCTTTCCGATTTCTCAATCCGAGCCGCTATCCATTACTCCACCGTGCCTCTTTTATCTTACCATTATGTGGGGGGTATTCCTGACACGCCCTTAATAACTTCCAATTTGTTTATTTCAGGAACAGATCTAACCTCATTTACGTCTCAGGTGGGGACAGTCTTGATGTCGTTCTCCTTACCGATTTTTTTTTTTTCTTTTTTTAAGCTTGACCGGCTCACGACCACTCCCTCAGGGCCGCTTGATGAATTGGTCGTTAAATCTGTTTGACTTGAAATGACTTACTGGGTCGGTTCTATAATCGGCTGGAGAATAGAAATTTCGCTGTGAACGCAAGATGGAAACGAAGCAGAAAATAGCATATATGTAAAAGTGTTCAAAATAAGGAATGGAAAAAGGGAGTCGGAATGAACAGATTGCAAAGAAACAATACAGTTTTGTCGTCTCCCTATTAATTTCAAGGACATTCCTATCGATTTGGGATGTGTAAATGACTAAACGAATGTACATTGTATGTTTATATTTGACAAATTAGGGAGAAAAGAAAAGGTACGGAATTAAATTAGCTCTGAGCAAGGCTTGATTAGCTGCTAAAATGAAACCGTTAGTTAATTTTTCAAAATCCTCAGGAGTTGTAAAACACATTGACAAGTTTAATTTCCGATAACCTTGTCCAGAAGAATAAGCCAAGGGGTTGAAATGAATTAGATCGAGTGACTGTGTATGTGTGTAAGTAAAACAGTGAGAGAAAAAGAAAACAGATATATTGCTACAATTTAACATTTTTTTCTACTTAAAAAAAAAAAAAAAATGACACTTGTCTATGCAGTCGTAAAGGTTGCCACTTTTTCACAATTTTTACGTTTTTTCGAATATAATTCTTTCGCACTCTTCCCATTTTATTTATTCTAATAAAGAGGTCGATTGCTTTCTGTTCTAGCTTCGACGATTTATGGGAGCATCATGGAAAAGCGATCTGCCGGCTTCTGTAAAGGGAAACCCAGAGGACCGGAAATGATTGGACTTGTCTCATTTTAACGACGAAAACAAATACTTATTAACTGGCTTCCGTTTGTCTCCCCAAATTTTCATTTTATTTCTTTGCTAGTTATAAAGCCCAGGCCTCTTTTCCTTCTCGCTTACATTTACGACACACTCCCCTTTTTTCTTCCCCCACCCACCAAAATAAATCCTCCCTCTCCATATACTTATTACTGCAAACCTTGTGTTTAATGGATACACGTATTTAAGTAGACATCCTGTTTATTTTAAACAGTCTGTCGGCCTACGTACTCGAGGAAATTTAATAAAGAAAATGTGTCCTCCGGTAGAAATTGAACCTGTGTTCCTCTTTGCAGGAGGAAAAGTTTCATAGGGAAATCTTTGTGTATTCCTGTGCGTCTCTTTATTAGTGGTTTCTGTTTTCTTTAGACCTTCCTCGTTACTTATTAGACCCGTGAAATTCTCCGTATATAGGTAGAATCATATGATCTGTTGATAAAATGAAGAAAAATAATGAAGGTTTTCTGTAAATTAGATGTCCGCTGAAAGTCACAGCGAAAATTCGGTGAGACCCGGATATAAGAGAGATTTTCTCTGGTCCAAAGTTAGAGCCATACTTACCTAAACAAAATAGACCAAACCCGGATATAAAAGACTTCTTCTCCGGTCCCGACAACTCTCTTATATCCGGGTTACACTGTTCGCAAGTGGAACGTACTTCATTTTTTAGCCTTTGTTTAAAAACCGTTCTCGTGTTGTTTCTGTCTGTCGATCTTATTCAACTTGCGTAATTATTAATTTCTTTTACATGTGTGGACATGACGCTTCTTTTCTTCTCGTGGCCTTTGTTTAGTGCAGGATATTTGAGCCAACCTTAAGATTTTAGTTTAAATATTTGATCAACATGTACTCAGACTGTATCATGTTTTAAATATATAAAGAGTGGATGACGCAATCTATATCTCTATCTCTCTCTCTCTCTCTCTCTGACTCCATCTATCTGTTTCTGTCTGTATCTGTCCCTCTATATCTCTCACTCATATATATATTAGGTTGGTGCAAAAATAATGACGTAATAATGTCGTTTTTTGACGTATTTTTTAACGTCAAAAAGCGACATTATTACGTCATTATTTTTGCACCAACCTAATATTTATGTGTGTGTGTGTGTGCGCGCGCTACTGTTTTATATCACATTGATAATTCTAATTGCTTCAGGTAAAAATATCATCTCGAATACCCGGTTTATTCTAACATAAAAGCGGACGACCTGCTTAGTCGCAAATCAAACGGTGAAAAGAAGCGAAGTCTCCAAGTAAACTAGGTCCGTTTTTAGAAGCGCTCGAGATTAGCGCCGTCCCGGGAATGGTAGCGAGTTATTTTGAGACGACTGTTTAGGATTTTCTTCATTAAAATTCCTTTATACTTATTATTCTAACAGCAACTAATTTCTTAAAATGAAAAATTCTTTCTTCTGGCGGGGTTTTAATGAACGAAAACACACACACACACACACACACACACACACACATACACACACACACACACACACACACCCAATAATAATTTATAATAAAATAAAAATAAACAAACAAAATTTAAGCCCTTCTTTTTCAACGGCTGAATGAAACCCGAATAACAAATGTAGGTTGGAGAACATCAAGTTAGACATTTGTGTTATTTATCTAAAGAATTAACAGAATTTCATTTCTAATCCGACATATTACGTTATTGCTAATGTTTAACTGTTAAGTTAAAATTTTTTAACTTAACAGTTAAACATTAGCAATAAACGTTTAAATAACGTTTTTAACTTAAAAACGTTATTTAAAGTAATAAAAAACAGTAACCACTATTTATCTCCAGATGGGAAAACAAACATTAATACATAATTGTGGAAAACTAATTTTGCATTAATAAACAAAGTAAGTAGATTAACTTTTCTGTCACGATTATTAGGTTAAAACATTAAAGAGTCTTAAACAACTTTTATGCGTGTTCTTATCATAAACTAATTTAAAAAAATACAAGGCGGGTATTTTTAAAAAATGCTAAACAAATTCTGGAAATATAATCACAACGCGAGGTAATTAATTGTAACTGAAACTTCTTTTAGGCATTCTAAAAAAAACCTTTTCGATTGCGAATAGTTGTAAGTAAAATATAAGGCGTTATCTTTTTATTTCCGACAATAAACATTATTTTTAGTGGGTACATATTTCCATTTCTTTTTCATTTTTTTTATTTCTTTAAACACAGAAGTAAATAACAAGTAGCCTAAATTGAGACGTCCGGTTAAGAGAAAAATCGAACTGGTATCCCCTTTTTTTATAAAGGAAATCGCCTCTGTCGCCGAAACACTCCTTTTTACCAATTTGACCACGGAGGCCGAGTTGAATGTTTGAAATGTCTATTTAAGGAATGCATATCACACGTTGTGATTTCTCCGTATCTATCGAATTTAATTTATATATATATATATATTATAATAATATTTTTTGTTTAAAAATATGATTCCTTCGCTACATAAGAGTTCTCATGTTTCATACTTCTGTATGGAGCACTGTCTTCTTAAAAATAAAAACAAAAATACTAAGGAACCCCGGATTATGCACCCAACGTGTTCTTTTCTATTTTCTGCATACCTGCACAATGATATATATATATATATATATATATATAAATTATAATAAAAAGATAGAACAGTAAGATATGTAATCCGGTATTCTTATTGATTTTTATTTTTATTTTTACAAAACGGTGCTCAGTGTAAATTTACAGAGCATAAATATTATAAATTAACTAATTTAAAATTATGGTTTCTTCGCTACACAGGAATTACCATGTTTCAAAAACCGAAGCTAAAAACTTCAAAATTAATTATGTAATTAAATGAAGAGCATTAGTTGTTTCATCCTCAACTAAAATTCGCTTGAGGATGAAACAGAACTAATCCTTTTAATTTAGTTATATAATTAAATTTGAAGTTTTTAGCTTCGGTTTTAGCAGCGAAGAAACCATATTTTAAATCAGTTAATATATATATATATATATATATATATATATATATATATATATATATATAATCACTCGCGTATCATGCGTAAATGGATAGTTTGGTCAATTGGACCAGCAGTACAAATACTAATTTTATATCTCGTATATTATGCTACCCCCTTAAAATTAGCTTCAATAGTCGCATGATACTATATATATATATATATATATATATATATATATATATATATATATATATATATATATAATTATTGTTATACGTTATTGAAATAGACACAAATATTTGAGTAAATGCTCTGTTTATAATAAACAGTATTAACATTTACTAGGCTGAAAGCGTTAATTTGACCTTGCTAACCAGTCGCGACCTTCGTAGCTAACTAGTATAGCACGTCAGGCTATATGATTGTTCCGTGTAGGATACAGGTTCGATTTCTGTCAGAGGACACATATTTTCTATGTAATTTCTCGGACATTCAAACCGTTAAATGTTGTTAATAAATTTATATGGCACGATGGGGTAATGGATCGCGACTCGAATTGAGGAATCGGAGAGCCGAGTTCGAATTCCAATCCGAATTTGTTACATTCACTTACGTACTAACACTCTTAGAAATGGTATGAATCCTCTTCTTCTGTCCCAGCTATGGTTAAATAGCTATAGCTTTGGGTGGCAACCTGGAGAGGGTTGGTCTCCGTCAGGTTATCTCGCCCAAAAAACATCCCTTCTACTGCGGCTGCATTAGGGGTCACGAGATATATATATATATATATATATATATATATATATATATATATATATATATATATTCGAAGATATCTTTTTACCTGACATTATTTCTTATTACTATAAACGTTGTTTTAGTGTCGACACGTGTTTGAATTGCTTGCCCCCGGTTTTATTTTATTTCATTAGACAATGGAAATAAATAACAACCGGCTTAAATTGAGAAGTCTTACTAAAGAAAAATCGTAAAAAAAAAGAAAATATCCTGACGAGTGGGCGGAGCAATTGCTGCCGGATCCGCCTACGAAACTCTAGAGATCGATTTGCTGAAAATTACTTCAATCAGTTAAGTGACAATACATTAAAAAAAATTAAAAAAAAATTATTACCAGCAATTAATTTTTGAAGGAAAAATTATCAGAAATACATTTTGGGAACAAAAAAATAAATTTTACCACCAATAAAGGATCTTGTCGGCATCAAATAACCCATTGAGGCTGATATGCCGTAAAACAAGCCAAACCGATAGATAGATAGATAGATAGATAGATAGATAGATAGATAGAAAATATAACCAGCAATAAAAGCATCAAATAACCCATTGAGGCTGATATGCCGTAAAACAAGCCAAACCGATAGATAGATAGATAGATAGAAAATATAACCAGTAATAAAAGGTCTTGTCGGCATCAAATAACCCATTGAGGTTGATATGCCGTAAAACAAGCCAAACAGATAGATAGATAGATAGATAGATAGAAAATATAACCAGCAATAAAAGCATCAAATAACCCATTGAGGCTGATATGCCGTAAAACAAGCCAAACCGATAGATAGATAGATAGAAAATATAACCAGTAATAAAAGGTCTTGTCGGCATCAAATAACCCATTGAGGTTGATATGCCGTAAAACAAGCCAAACCAAACTACCTGCAAACACCTTCTGTTTAGTTGTAGATAATAACTGATTTATAATCATTAATATTGTGTTTCCTTAATCATAGAATTAATTTTATTCTATTTAAGATGTTAGTTGTTACTATGCTGTATTTTCATTATCTTGGCTAATATCTTCAAACTTAGATTCTCTGTTGCCTTTTGTTAGATAACGTAATTAATATATCTTGAATGTTTTCTTCTTGCTTACTTTCTTTTTTAATTAAGATGCGACAATCGCACATACACACACGCACACACACACGATATGGAACCGGAGTATCGGTGTTCTATTATTAGATAACGTAATAGAAGTATTCTTTCTTTTAATTAAAACACATACACCCGTGTACATCCACGGCTTCTCTCACTTGCGTGTGTATTAACTGTTTTATATATTGACTATATAGGCTGGGTTATTTGGGCGTAGGACTCTGTGCTAAGATATAACAAAAAAAAACCTTTGTTCGTAGCGTTATAAACGGCGGGAAATGCTTTATTAGATACTCTGTGTGTGTGTGCGTGTACACACACAACTGAATCCGACCCCAAAAATGCATACACACTTCAGGAAAGGAAAAACTTGCCTTTGGTAGTTTTTAGACTTTTACCTGTGGGGGGCCCTAAAGGATTTTGTTTTTATTGGCGGCCCTTAGACGAGAAATTTAAAATGCGTGTGCAGCAATTCCTTTGGACATTTTGGCCAATGTTGTCCAAGCAGAACTTCTCCGTACTAATAAATGTCTGGAAGCTAGAGGCCACCATTTTGAACATCTCTTGTGATTAGAGTCCAAAGGTAACTTCTATTAATCTCGTGATGTCTGACTAAACTTAGTATTACAATATCTATACAAGTTTTTCCTTTCCTTAAGTGTGTATACTTTTTTGAGTGGACTCTGTGTGTGTGTGTGTATGTGTGTGTGTGTGTGTATATCTTTTTACCTCATGTGGCTAATAGACTATTTCGGCGGACGATGAAAGTGGCCGTCTGTCTTTACAACCCCGATGTGTGTGTATATATATATATATATATATATATATATATATATATATATATATGCTAAAATAAAAGGGCAGTTTTCTGACGGACATCTCTTTTATTTCTTCATTATTTTTATAATTTTGATTCTTAACAATGTATTCTCAGTGTGAGTGATGACGATCAGAGGATAATTAACGCGACGGTTTGTTTCTCAAGCCATTGTGGATTAGCAAGTTTAATCTTTGTCGAGTTATCAGGAAACCTGACCTTGTGCCATATTTTTAGTTTTGTCCAGAAATACCTGTTTGTCATTTAATTTCATTTTATCTCCACTGACCATGTCCGGTTTTATTATGATTCACTTTTAACGCACTCTGTCACAATGCTGGAACTGTGGTAACCCGAATGCGCCGACACTTTCAAATCGGCTATCCCAAAGTGTTTAAAATTGCTGATAAAATTGTTTCTTCATTTTCAATATATTTTTCTTCCATTCTTAAATCAATTACCAATCACTGGGATTGTCAAATTTTGAAAAATGGAAAATTTTTTCGTAGCTGACAGAAATATATATATATATATAAAAGCCGAAGCAGTTATGGAAGACTTCCGCTGCTGTGGACGTATATATACGTTTAAATGATACTGTGAAATGTCGATCCGTAGCCTTTTTGTTAAATTAACTCGTTCTTAGTGATTTGTAACCGTGTAGACTATAGTAAAGTAACCCAAGTCTATACTTCAGCCATTTTCGATCGAAACGAAAATGGCAGCGCCCTGAGAAATCACCGTTAACTTCCTTATAGCCATTTATTTCCAGTATATGGTCATTTGCTATATCTTCCAAATCGGACCGGCACAGCCAGGCCACAGTGCTATAACAATACAGCAGTGCAAATGTTTTAGTACATGTTGACCATCATTAATCCGGCACGGCTCTCTGTCTGTCTGTCTGTCTCTGTCTCTTTCATTCTGTGGTCATCATCACCTTTCCTCTCGTCTTCTCTAGTCCTCCATCTTTCTCATTCTTTTCTTCTGTGTCCGCAGTTACTCTCTATTATGACCCACTTTCTCATGCAGACATACATATTCCTTCTCTCTCTTCTCTTTATTCACCCTCTCCAATTATTATCGTTATTTGGGATTAATTTTGTGAAGGGTTCGGTTTAAGCTGATCTTCGATTGAGAACTAATTAACTTAATGTCCTTTACACGCAATCACTTTGCCTTTGTTAGAAATATTCTTTTTCCCTCTTTTTCTCCCTTCTTTTTCTATTTTCTCCCCTTCTCTCTATTTTCTGTCCTCCTCTCTCTCTTTTCTCCCTTATATATATATATATATATATATATATATATATATATATATATATATAGTCTCTCCTCTCTCTCTCTCTTTCTATTTTCTCTCTCCTCTCTCTCTCTCTTTCTATTTTCTCTCTCCTCTCTCTCTCTTTCTATTTTCTCTCTCCTCTCTCTCTCTCTCTATTTTCTCTCTCCTCTCTCTTTATATATTTTCTCTCCCCTCTCTCTCTATTTTTATCTCCCCCTCTCTCTATTTTCTCTCTCCTCTCTCTCTATTTTCTCTCTCCTCTCTCTCTATTTTCTCTCTCCTCTCTCTCTATTTTCTCTTCGCCTTTTTCTATCTCTCTATTTTCTCTTCGCCTTTTTCTCTCTCTTCAGATCCGGCTTTTAGTGAAGCGACTTTGTTGATCTTCTTTCGAAATAATTTTTTTTTTCGTTTTAATTAAAACCAAGTGTCGATTAAGGGCTTTTTTCCTCAGGTGTGTTTACACCAAATTTTACAACTAAAAGGTGTGTGGGGGGAGAGACCATACTAACGTTTTGAAACGGTAGAATGAACTGATTTAATTTAGGTAAGACTCCTCAGTGCTTGGCGATCTAAAAATAAGCAGATCTCGAATTGTCGATGGGATTGGTAGGTGTTAATTCACAATGCGATTTAGCAACTGCGGTACACAGACGAAGTCAAATAGATTATATGGATATTTCCGAAGATAATATTAGTCTGAAACAGAACCGCATGATTAAACATATTGTGTTCTGGTAATCTTTTGAGTGGAGCGACCCTTAAGAGGTTTGTTGTTGTACAATGGATTTTCTTTCATTTCAGCCAAATGTAGAGAATACTATTTTCCCAAGAGATAGCGTTTAAATAAGTGTTTCCCAACCTTTTTTACCCATGGACCCCTTTTCCGTTTTTTTTTTTTTTGTTTTTGTTTTTTTTTTCTTGGTGGACCCCTTAATAGCTAAAAGAAATATTATATAATTAAGCTTTATTTTTAAATGAAAACTAATTTAATGCAAATAAATTATTCTATAATAATATTTTTATTGACCAATATCTTCTATTACAATGTTTCTCTCATGGTCAAGGCCATGGGGACCAGAGCTCTTCAGGCAATTGAATTTACTGCAGCATTTATTATGCACACTGGTTAAAAATTTTAATAAACCAATTTAAATTAAGTGTGTGATTAGAAAAGAAGTACCAAAAGAGAAAGGTATATTTATTCAATGAGATTCCTGTGGTTGATGCTGCCCAGCGCGTTTCTTTATATATGTTTCCATCGATGTTAATGGCAGTTGAAGATCACCTATTTTCACAATGTCAAGTCTATTGCGAACTTTTGATAACAGTTGAGAAACACATCTAAATCCCGATTACACAAGATAACATGTTTGAAAAGCAATAACGCAGCAATTAATTTTAAACCTTAGGTGTCGAAAATTCAGTGGGGGTTCCTATATAAAAGAAAGAAACAAAGAATTATATGTGTATGTGTATTTCAATATAGTGTAAATTACAGTAGAAATTTAAATTTCTTCATGGACCACCGAAATATTATTGTGCCCCCGCTCCCATTTTGTTATACTTTGCCTGTGGACCCCTCATAAATATTACATGGACCCTGGTTTAGAACTCCTGGTTTTGATCAAGGATTCTCAAATTGTGCGTCAGCGCCCCATGGTGAAAGATAGAGCAGAGATAGGTAATGGATAGGTGACGGTGTTTAAAATAAGGAAAATAGAAAATCTTCGAAAATTTTATAAGTTTTCAGAATAATACAGAAATCCCCAGGGTAGTTTGAGCTTTTTCAGTCTTGGTTGGAAACCAGTCTACGCGAAAGATAGCTTTGAATCGCAAACCAGTTGAGCTTCAAGCTGGCAACTCTACACTGTAAAATCCAACTTGCTACAGCAACCACATCAGCAACACCTTGCGTAGTGAAGCTGTGTTCTTGTTCTCGACGGGTGAGTGAATCTTTTGGCATTGAGGAGGAGGAAGAAGAATTCTACCCAGCGGAGTGGCTGAAGTTGTTTCCACATGCTTTGGATCCATACCCTCCTTGTTGTTTTGTTTGTTTTTTTTTTCCCCTCATCTCTCGCAAAGTTTTGCTGCTGAACAAAATGGCAGTAACTCTTCCTTTTTCGAATTAAAAAAAAAATATCTGCATATATTTGTGAGGTGAGGTATTGTAATTATTTACACCGTTCGGAATGTTGTCTTTAGCTTTATTGCCATATTCACACGTTTCGGCGGTTGTACGCTTCAACCTTCTTCAGGTGATATACGTTGGAACTTCGAACCGAACCTTGCATTTAATCCACATGGGTTTGTGTGTATATATATATATATATATATATATATATATATATATATATATATATATATAATATATTTGAATAAAAACAGACCACGTTAAGGTTCCATGTAATAAATTATTTCACCATAACCCCTTTAACAGGGCTCTGGATCATCAGACTTTACTTCCAAAAATTCAAATGAAAACTGTTTTTATGAAAAATGTTTTTATTCAAACATATCTGCTCTGAATTTTACATTGAGCTCTCCGGATATCATCCCCCTCGGGTCTACCCATACGGATTACCTAAGTTTGCATAAACATATATGAGCACCACAAAGAGAGTAAAACTAGGAGAGTTGAGTTACTGAAACTGGAATTATGACAATATACTCTTGTGGACAAGGGTTCGGTTCGAAACTCTGTCGTATATCACCTGAAGAAAATTATAGCGTACAACGGCCGAAACGTCGTCAGTCATAAATAGGCATGACATATGGAACTAGGGCAATCTACCAACTTGGACGAAATAAAGAGTTCAGTTCGAAATTCCAGCGTATATCACCTGAAGAAGGTCGAAGCGTACAACTTCCGAAACCGCATGAATAGGGCAATAAAGTAAAGGTGGAGGAAAACAGTCTGAACTACGTAAATAGTGTAAATATATATTTTTAAAAAGTCTTCCTGCTTTGCGTGGTTGAAACGTTCGTTTGCCGATACCCGTGTTTGACTCTCCCAATAGACTTTTTGTCAAGAAGGTTACTTGATGTTATAGGCTTGGGAAGGTAACCCCAACGTGCTACAAGGGGGAAAACGTACTTTCTGAATGAAACTGGGCAGACAGAACTATTCGTCAATGAGTTTGTTGGCACGAAGTCACAAGTCATCGTGACCGAGGGCTGGAGCGAACTGGCACTGTTCAGATCACAACAGATGCATTTTCACTCAGAAACTTTAACGTCACATCAACATAATTGTAATTATAAAAAAAAAAAAAAAAACCATATGGACAACAAACACCAATGTAGCTGAGCTGGCGTCTGCAACATTCTTTTTTTCTGTTTCGAATGTTACAATCCATTTGTTACATTTTTACCGATAATGTTTACTCTGTATAAGGTCCAAGAGCCACTCAAGGTAAAGGTTTACAGAGTAAGCGGTGATAGGCAAACTTTATGGCGATATGTGGGGAAGATAACTATTAAACCTCGATTTGAACAGGTTAAGATTGTAGTGATCGGGAGAGGCTCCTCTTGGGAGTCAGTTCCACAAAGCAACAGTCCGTGCGAAAAATCTACACGAGTGGAACTTTCATCTCACCAATGGAATACGAAGTGGATGAAGGTGGTTCGCTACAATGTGTGTGTGGAATGGCAGGTCTTAGTCGTGAAGATTAGAACTGGTGGAACGAAGAAACGTAGTTCGCCTGAGCACTTTTCATGGAAATAGCAATCGGCCTTGCTACGTTTCATTTGTGGGGAAAGGGGTTGTAAGGTGGGAAACAACTCATCATCCACGAAAGACGCGTTTGGACTCTACCGAGATTGGAAAATGAAGATTGGGTAACTCCTGCCGATATAGTTATTTATATTTAGCGTAGCTGAGATGTGGCAAAAGGCAGAAAATATGGAGCACCTAGTGAGGATCGAACTCACTTTTCAGTCGTAACTGATCTAGCGAGACAAGCTTGCTAACCATTACACCACGCCAAGGTACCCAGATATTTTCTAAGCGTAGCTTAGATGTGGCACAGGGCCGAACGTATAGTGTACCCAGTGAGGATCGAACTCAGTATTCTGTACTCAGTAACTGATTTAGCGAAACAAGCTTGCTAACCATTACACCATGCCGAGGTGCCCAAACTCCTGTCAATACATGGGAGCAGTACTCCATTTTTGGTCTGATCTGGCTCTTGTGATATTAATGGTATTAGGAGGAGTCAGTTACTTAAAGGAGCGGGACGGGGGTAAGTTTCACTTGTAGTTTAGTTTAAACTTAAGCCCCAAAAGGTGTTCAAGGGATGGAGCATCGCTGACAAAACGTCCGTTCAACGCGATAGGCAAAAATTCAGACCGCGCTCGAGGAAAATACATGTTTTAAAATTATCTTTCGCTCTTGACGTGCGCCTTCGAATTTCGATGTCATACGTTTCGCCGTCCACTGTTATACTATGTGGTTGAATTACTGCCATTGTTTAATTTTAACGTTCCCTTTGTGTAACGTAGAGCCAGGGCTACACCTTTTACTCACCACTGTCCATACAAATCTTCTAGGAAGTCTTTTCTTTTTGGTTTTCTTTGTCTATTTTGCTTAATAGTTACTTTTGTTCTCTTTCTAAATTCGCCTCCTCCTTTATTACGATAAATGACCACACACGGTGAAACTTTAGATATTACTCGTCAGGTTGTGAATGTAAAAGAAAAAAAAAATATGGCGTAATGAGACCTCGCCTCGTTTTCACTTTTCTTTTTATTCTCTTTGTGTTGATAATATGCGTGATATTTATTGTGTGTATTTTGCTGGCTGTTTCACTGGAGAGACCCTGTTTGACGGGTGTTGGTATATACATTCACAACGTGTGTAAACTCGCGCACAAACCATTTGGGATTTCAATTAAATCGTAAAGGACCCCTGCTATTAAAATAAACAAGTTGGTAGATAGGACAATTTATTTTATTTTTATGAGACTTGTGCATTTAAAAATGAAATAACAAAGGCTGTTTTAAAGTGATGGTCTTCATCAATTGTCCCTCCCTCTCGCCACATATATTCATATTAGTGAATATACATATTCCCCTCTCTCTCTCGCTATATATATATATATATATATATATATATATATATATAAGTAAGCAGTAAAGCCACTAACACAAATGTTACTGAGTGTGAAAAAAGGAAAAACATTATTAAGGAGCGAGAACAATACAAGAGGAATCTAGTAGATAACGGTTGACATTGCATTTAAATTTTTGAAGATCAAAGTTTGCTGGAATACATGGAAACGGAATATATATATATATATATATATATATATATATATATATATATATATATATATATATTGATGCATGTTTCATTAAATAATATAGACAAGTTTTGTCTATGTATTTCAAGTAAGTTCCTTTCATATTGTCTGATAAGCTTAATAACATTATCATTGAAAGACGAAAGTAACTCATCATATTGATACAAGTATTAATCCTATCTAAGCTTCTGCCTTACATAAGCCATTATCAAACAATACACGGACAAAACAATAATGATACTCTGTTTTTGTTGCATGACAAAATTTCAAAGCAACCACAAACTCGTGTATACGAGACGCGGAAGCGAAAATCACATCGCAGCTCGTGACATCACACATGATCACGCGAGAGTGAAAACGAGAAGTAGTAAGTATGGGAAGCCGTTGGTATAAACCAATGGCTTCTGTTATCAATTATAGGCATTAAAGAATATTTGTGGAGATTTCATAGTTTATTTTGTTCAGTTTAGGTATCAACTGTTTTATGTATATAGCTTCAAAAATTATATATATATAGAGAGAGAGAGAGAGCGTAAGGTAAAAAATCTGTTGGTATGTAATCCAAGTGGATCCTAGTAATGTGAAAGTCTAATCATTCCCCATCGGGGTTGAAAAGACCATATATTCCCCATATGAGGAATATATATATATATATATATATATATATATATATATATATATATATATATATAATCTTGTAATTTAATAATCAAACAAATCCTTTTACCTCATATGGGGAATAGGCTATTTCGGCAGACGTCAAATGTGGTCGCCTGTCTTTTCAACCCCGGTGGGTAATGAATATATTTTCATATTACTAGGATCCACTTAGATTATATACCAACGGATTTTTTTTTTACCTCATGTTCTTATTTTAAACAGTGTGTATTACATCTCACGGCCAGCGAATTCGATCGATCTCAATTAAAATGTTCTGTCAAGCAAAGTTCGAAAAAGGGAAATATCTTACATGGTTGTTAGTTCTATGTGGCCGAGCGGGTTAAGGCACACCGGATCAAACGGTAGTTTCTACAAAGGGTGACGCAGGTTCGAACCCTGGCGTAGAGCACATTTTCTTTATTAAGATTTCAGGTCGTTAAATGTAATACAAACTTTTTAAGATAAAAACTGGGCGTACATTTCAAATAGGGATATCCAATAAAAAAGTTAAGTTTTAAGTAATAAACATGTCGAGTTAAAAATATATCAATTCTTTAGAAATATATATTTCGTATTATTATTATTATTATTATTATTATTATAAATGTTATTTTTAGTGTGTACACCTGTTTGAGTTGCTATCTTTTTCTTTTATTTCCTTAAACAATGAAATTAATTATACATTGCACACATTATGGAACGATATATTCTGTTACTACAGCCAACTGCACGAAATTAGATAAAGAAATTTAAAGATTACTTCCGGTAAAAACTAAACTGCCATCTTGCACTTTGGCTACGGAAACGTCGATCATTAACAGCCAGTAACTGGCCTGAAGGAGTTACTTTTGTCCCCACCTCCACCGAGAAAGTGGGATCGCTAGGGCAAGTGTTCCGAGGTCCATGGACGCTGAAGACCACCCCCCGCTAAAAAAAAAAAAGGAATATCTTATGTGACATTTGAATACTCTAGATCTCTGCCGCCCGGATCAGTGTTATTGATTCTTACATAATATAACGGCTTCCGGCATATTCTGCGAAAATTTAATCGTTCAACAACACGAAGAAAATGAAGACAAAAAGTTAATCCCCAACAGAGGAATCCATGCATCGTACTGGAGACCCCCGAGACATAATCTCACGATGATCTTTTCCGTCTAATAATAGTTTTTATATCTTATGAAATGTGTATGCCACTATTAGGGGACAAAAGTAGGGTTGTGTTGAGCAAAATATGTGGGCGATCTTAGTAGTACTTGCCATAGGTACATTTATTTACTTAAAAATTTATAATAAAAAATAAGTCAGACTAGGAAGAAGTCGGAAGTAAATCAAGGTCTTATTTTCTAGAAAGAACACAAATCTAAAAAATAAAAAAAAAATAAAAACGTGTTACATGCCTTCGGTACGACCCCAGAAAGAGAAAAAAAATTACATGCCTTCTCTCCGACTCTGAAAAGAAAAGCTAGCGGTTGTTACAAAACTACAGGATGCGGTAGAAATACCCCACCCCCACATCATAGTAAAATATTAGCGACAGGGTGCGGTAGAAATATCTCTCACATCATCGTAAGATATTAGCGACAGAGTGCGGCAGAAATAACTCCCACATTTTCAACCGCCACCTAGTGAATTTAGGCAATGGCGTCTTCATCTATCTAATGTCTTACCATTATTTGGGAAGTATTTCTGTCGCACTCTTTATTACCTTATTCACAAGTACGGCACGTCACATTGCAAGAGACTGTGTTTTTCCCAAGTGTCAAGAAAGCATCTTCTCTTCAAGGCATCTGTCCAAAAACCGAGGTCTGTACTGACTAGGTTTTCACTCGGTCCTGAAGTTAAATCCACAGTTGTGATAAAATATTTTCTGAACAAATTTGAACCTCCAAACAAGGGGTAAATTTTCAAAGGGTTCAATTAATGTAATGAAGAAAGTTTCTTGTGTTAATTAAATATTGATCACTTGCAAATGCGTTTCTAGAAGTCCATGTGCAGTCTTTAAATACAGAAATAGTTTATGTAGTTTTCCTATGAAAAATAAAAATAAACTTTTATTGCAGATTCAGCCATGTTTGTGAAAATATTAATGTTGGCAAGAAAGCGACTTCATGAAAATCTAAATAAATTTAAATCTCTTAATTTGCGTGACAAGCGACAATGAATTGATTGTGAAATCGGTGAGTCAGACATTAGTTCGTCTGCTAACTGCTTTCTTGGTCACATTTATGTCTTATTGTCTTTTTCTTTACTCCGTTCCTCTCTCCCTCTAACTTTCTGCTTTCTCTCTCTCTCTCTCTTTCTTCTGTTTTATATCTTTTCTGTATAAAATCTTTCTTTCCACACCCACATTTGTATCCCTGGTCTGTTTGTTCAAATATATTTCATTCTTTTTGGTTTTTTTTGTTTTCTTCATTTTTAATTGTTCTTTTTTTTTTCTGTGTGCCATTATCCTTCAGGACGGGAAATATCATGGCTCTCCACAGTTTCCTCTCTTTCACAGGGCTTAAGTGTTTGTCTTTTTGCTATCTCTTCTAATCTTTGTTCTGCCAACCATTTACCCAAGCTCGTTAAGTAGCTGCTTTCCTCTGTCGCTCTTCTCCTCAACATGACCTGTGAGTGTTACAATTTCCAAGCCTATTTTCCCACCAAAATATCACCAAGCTCCGCCGGTGGACCACGCGCACCACGTTGGGAATGATTGTGTTAGAGGAATTTTTTTTTTTTTTTTTTTTTTTTTTTTTAAGCAATAATTATTGGCTCAATATGTTGGGAGTTGTAATATTGATGTATGTTTTTTCCAAGCAACCAAAATAAATAAAAGGACATGATATTAATATCAGAGTTAGATAGGCCAAGCTAAGTTTTCGAAACAGTAAATTTTATAGAAACTGGTATATTGTGCCGTCAAAAATGACAGCAATTGTTAGAAAGTTTCAAGTGTGATGCAATGAAACAAAAGATTTAAAACAGTGTTTTGTGATTCAATAAAGCGAAGAAAAAGAATTCACAGCTAAAATAGAGGCTAATGAACACGTTTATATTTTCTAGACGTTCAATGGTATCTATGAGTCATTGATTACTCTTGGTATTATATAAATCATTTTTTTATCAATATCTTTTCATGTGTTTAATATAACACTGACATATCTCTCGGAAGAAAAGAGTTTAGCAACACAACGACAAAGACAGCGACGACAAAACCTGTTTCAAGACAGAGTTGAAGTAAGATGATTACTTAATAAACAAATGTATTTGTGTGCTTCGCATGAAAGTCTTGAACAAATAAGACTGCAGTCTAAGAAAGGTAGGGTATAGAAAGTGATTAATTAAACTGTTCATTTTGTTCGGTAACTAATTTTCTCTAAATGCAGATAAATATTTTATTTGTATAGATTATTAAAACGTCTAAGGGAAGTAATCACTGATGAATTTTACTAATTTGATTTACCTCCCTATAGATGGGACAGAAAATATGTAAATAAATACACGTTGATAATTATTATATGATTTGATGGTTTTACCGTCAAAACTAAACGAAGAATAAAATCTGTAGGCATCTGACGAACAACC
The DNA here is from genome assembly GCA_963932145.1 of Acanthosepion lycidas. Lineage (NCBI taxonomy): Eukaryota > Metazoa > Mollusca > Cephalopoda > Sepiida > Sepiidae > Acanthosepion > Acanthosepion lycidas. The sequence continues at coordinate 39,084,541 of OZ010591.1, forward strand.
AGAGTCGTCGTTTAACGTTTAAAAAAAAAAAAAAAAAACAACTTTGTTTGAAGACATGGCAGCTGAAGTTTCTGGGACACATAATGAGGAAGGATAGCCTGGAGAATCTGATACTCACGGGTCGAATACAGGGAAAGAGAGACAAGAGAAAACAACGTGTGACATACCTGGCAGACTTACGCAAATGGATGACAGAACGTGTTCTGGGGGAGGAAGCTGAGGGAAGGACCTTCCTGTAAACTGCAAGGGATAGAGGGAGGCGGAGAGCCATGATCGCCTACGTCCTGGAAGGATATGAAACATAGAAAGAAAAGAAACGCAAGATAGGCATGTTTGAACATATAAGAAATATTTACAAAGTTACTGGAGATGATAAATCCAGCCTTCAAGTCGAAGCAGCTCTGATGACAATTTTAATTTCTTCATTTTATTTTTTCAACTAGAATTTCGATGTGTATCATTGACATTTTACTCACGCTAACCCTGAGCTTAAAATAACAATAGTCAACTAAACAATTCACGACTCTTTATTTACAATCGCTGTCGGTCAATTTACGTCATCAATATTCCACTCAACAACGCTTAACCTTTTAAAACGAAATAGTTTGACTCAATTATCTCCGTCATTTTCTATATCCATCTCGGTCTTTCGTTCTACTTGTTACTGTATCTATTAACTCCACCCACCTTTTTTTTTCCTAAGGAATCAATTTGTGTTCGTATTTCCAATTATTTTAACGGCAGGATGATCACTCAGGAATGAAGGAAAGCTGAGCTAAAATTAATTTAAAAATATTATTAGCTTTGTCTCGATCATAAGACGAATCGTGTTGGGCACCTTGAGGAGGTGTAATGTTTAGCAAGCTTGTCTCGCTAGAACAATTAGGACTTAGTAGCGAGTCTGATCCTCACTGTGTGCCCCATACTTTAGACGTTGGGCCACATCTAAGCTACGCTTAGAAAATCATCTTCCGTACTTAAACGTGGTGTAATGGTTAGCAAGCTTGTCTCGCTCTAACAATTACGACAGAGTAGCGAGTTCGATCCTCAATCGGTGCTCCATTCTTTCGGCCTTGTGCCACATCTAAGCTGTGCTTAGAAAATCACCATAAGACGAATCGTGTTATAAGTTTAGAATTTGTGAGATTATTTTGAAAAGTTGGCTTTTAACGGGTCGGGCCCAAGGTAAAAAGACAATGTAAATTAAGGTTGTAAAAACATCTACATCTCTCTCTCTTATATATATATATATATATATATTGTTATGAAATTGGGATTCGCTTTTTCTCCCTCTTTCGTTTTTCCTTTTCTCGCTCTCTCTCGCTTTTTTCCTTTTATATTTCTTTCTCTCATTCTCCTTTTCCTTTTCTCTTTCCTCTTTTCCCGTTCTCGCTCTCACTCTCCTTTTCCCGTTCTCGCCCTCTCTCTCACTCTCCTTTTCCCGTTCTCGCCCTCTCTCTCACTCTCCTTTTCCCGTTCTCGCCCTCTCTCTCACTCTCCTTTTCCCGTTCTCGCCCTCTCTCTCACTCTCCTTTTCCCGTTCTCGCCCTCTCTCTCACTCTCCTTTTCCCGTTCTCGCCTTCTCTCTCTCTCACTCTCCTTTTCCCGTTCTCGCCCTCTCTCTCACACCCCTTTTCTCGTTCTCGCCCTCTCTCTCTCTCTCTCACTCCCCTTTTCTCGTTCTCGCCCTCTCTCTCTCACTCCCCTTTTCTCGTTCTCGCCCTCTCTCTCTCTCTCACTCCCCTTTTCTCGTTCTCGCCCTCTCTCTCTCTCACTCCCCTTTTCTCGTTCTCGCCCTCTCTCTCTCTCACTCCCCTTTTCTCGTTCTCGCCCTCTCTCTCTCTCTCTCACTCCCCTTTTCTCGTTCTCGCCCTCTCTCTCTCTCTCTCTCACTCCCCTTTTCTCGTTCTCGCCCTCTCTCTCTCTCTCTCTCACTCCCCTTTTCTCGTTCTCGCTCTCTCTCTCTCTCTCTCACTCCCCATTTCTCTTTCCATCTTTTCTCTCTGCTCGCATTAGAGCAGCCTGTGTTCTCTTGCCTTGTTAAATCAAGCAATCTGCTAAAAAAAAAAAAAAAAAAAAAAGGCGGCATGTGAGACAAGGATGTGCCTTCTCACCGGACTTATTCAACCTTTTCAGCAAGACGATCCTGAGAGAACAAGTCCTACCAGGATTCATTATTGGTGACCACATTAGTTATACACGCTTTGTAACTTTTGTCGTAAACAAAGAAAAGTATACTGAACTGTTATGTGATATCGTTCCTTCTATATGGCAGTGAATGTTGAACAATCTCACAGCAGAAATGAGGTTTTACAGCAGGGTGCTGAGGATACTATAGATTGAACACGTGAGCAACGACAAAGTCTTAATGAAAACGGAAACAAAAAGCACACTTAGAACCAGAGTCAATTGAAATTTGTAGAGCCCATAATGCGGAAAGTAAGCTGGGAGAATTTGACACTCACAGGTCATGTTGAAGGCAAAAGAGACTGTGAGAAAAGAACATGTGTAACTGATTGGCAGAAAAGGTATTAGGACAGATAGCAAATAGAAAAACGTTATTGAGAGGTTAAAAGGCCAGGAGCTTGTGGAGGGCCATGGCTATTTGCCAACGTCTTGTTAATACATCTTGACGTAGTTCTCCAAGAATCCCTTTCTTGGAGACCTGCGTTGAGATGGATGAACTGAATGTGTTCAGTTCGACATTTTCCCAAAATTTGATCGAATGACGAAACAATTTGAAGGGCTGAGAACTTTTCCGTATTTTCTAGTGTATATCTTTAAGTAAAAATAGGGAAACAATTGTGATTTCCTATTGGAAGTCGCTAGAGTGTTGTCGATTTCGCACACCGATTAATAGTCTGGAGACGTGTTTAAGAGACGAGCCACGGCCTATTTACGGAAAATGTTTTCTCATTTTCCAGTCGTCTTCTGTACAAATGAATGTTATCTGCCGACTAGAAGCTGGCCGTCTGAGTTGCTGTAGAATCAGGAGCTGAAATAGGAAGCAGTTGCAGTAGTTGCCGCGTTATTTCCTCTCAAGACCCCCCCCACCCCCCACCCCCCACCCCCCCAACTACATCGGGAGAAAAACAACGTCTCGCTTTTATTCCTATAATATGAATAAATCACTATTTGTATGTGTGATCGACGCTCTATTTATGAATAACAGTCTCTCTCGTTCTCTGTTTTTTCTCTCGCTCCTACCCCATTGCGCTATTTTCACCCCCACCCTTTGAGCTATCCCACCCCCTTGTGCTATTTTCTCTCTCACGTATTTTACTCTCTTTCTCTCACTCTTTGTACTCTTTTCCTATTTGTTCCTCTCCGCTTTCTCTCCCCTTTTAGTCTTTTTCTATCTCCTTATTTTTATTGCTCTCCCCTCTTTTTCACTCCCGTGCTCTCCCCTCTTTTTCACTCCCGTTCTCTCCCCTCTTTTTCACTCCCGTTCTCTCCCCCTTTTCTCTCGCTCTTGTCTCCTTCTCTCTTCTCTCCAATTTTCTCTTCTCTCCCCAATTTTCTCTCTCTCTCTCTTCTTTCCCCAATTTTCTCTCTCTCTCTCTTCTTTCCCCAATTTTCTCTCTCTCTCTCTTCTTTCCCCAATTTTCTCTCTCTCTCTCTCTCTTCTTTCCCCAATTTTCTCTCTCTCTCTCTCTCTTCTTTCCCCAATTTTCTCTCTCTCTCTTTCTTCTTTCCCCAATTTTCTCTCTCTCTCTTTCTTCTTTCCCCAATTTTCTCTCTCTCTCTTTCTTCTTTCCCCAATTTTCTCTCTCTCTTCTTTCCCCAATTCTCTCTCTCTCTCTCTTCTCCCCAATTTTCTCTCGCTCCTCTGTCCCATCTTGCATTTTTCTTTCTGTCGTTATCTTACTTTTTCTTCTCTCTCCTTCCCTCCCTCTCTCTCCTTCCCTCCCTCCATCTCTCTCTCCTTCCTTCCCTCTCTCTCTCCTTCCTTCCCTCCCTCTCTCTCTCCTTCCTTCCCTCCCTCTCTCTCTCCTTCCTTCCCTCCCTCTCTCTCTCCTTCCTTCCCTCCCTCTCTCTCTCCTTCCTTCCCTCCCTCTCTCTCTCCTTCCTTCCCTTCTTTTCCTCCCTCTCTCTCTCTCCTTCCTTTCCTCCCTCTCTCTCTCCTTCCTTTCCTCCCTCTCTCACTCCTTCCTTTCCTCCCTCTCTCACTCCTTCCTTTCCTCCCTCTCTCTCTCTCCTTCCATCCCGTCCTCTCTCTCTCTCCTTCCATCCCGTCCTCTCTCTCTCTCCTTCCTTCCCGTCCTCTCTCTCTCTCCTTCCTTCCCTTCCTCTCTCTCTCTCTCTCCAATCTTGAATGGCTTCTAACACGTTTTTACCCGCATGTCGCCGTCGTTGCTTCTACTCCTTGCCTCTTCGTCTGAATCAAAATGTTCAATTCCGGAAATTAAAGTCTGTCTTGAACCCATTTCTTCATATAGGATTCACACCACGATTTCCTCTACCCTCGCGCCTCGCTTCTTGCTTCTCATTCATCTCTCTATTTTGTCCCTCCATTCTCTATCTCTCTCTCTAGTTACTTCTACGACCCGTCGACCGACGTCCATCCTCTATTTCCTATTTCTACTCTTCCGTACACTCGCCCCTCTTTCCTCTCTCTGTTTTAATAATATCGCATTACTTTACTCTCTTTAACTACCCAGCTACCCGATAAATGCAATCTCTCCAGCTTCGGTGTCTCCCCTCCCTCTCTTTGAATGTTAACCTATCCTTTTCTAATTTGTAATTACTCGTCCGTACTTTTGCTCGACATACCCCACTATCTTCCCCACTACAACTAGCATTACAACGATTACCAGGTTATTTGTCTAATTCTGCCGCCTGTGCACCCCACCGCCCTCAATACCATGAACAACAACATTTCCTCTCTCTCTCTTTGTCCCTCTCTCTCTCTTTGTCCCTCTCTCTCTCTCTTTGTCCCTCTCTCTCTCTCTCTTTGTCCCTCTCTCTCTCTCTCTGTCCCTCTCTCTCTCTCTGTCCCTCTCTCTCTCTGTCCCTCTCTCTCTCTCTCTGTCCCTCTCTCTCTCTCTTTGTCCCTCTCTCTCTCTCTCTGTCCCTCTCTCTCTCTTTGTCCCTCTCTCTCTCTTTTGTCCCTCTCCCTCTCTTTTGTCCCCCCCTCTCTCTCTCTTTTGTCCCCCCTCTCTCTCTCTCTTTTGTCCCCCCTCTCTCTTTTATCTCTCTCTCACCTTTTTTTTCTCTCTCTTTCGTTTCCTTCCTTTCAGCATCGCACATATAGCCATTTCTACTCGTACGGCCACAGTCTAGCTCCAACACCTTTTCCCCATTACTTCTGAGTCGAAGCAGCACTTGTAACACTGTAAAACCGGACCCACGCACCTGCCCACCCTGGATATGAGTAGCGAGTTCGATTCTAGTCTAAGACTACTACTATCTCCTTTATTTTTTTCCTTCTTTTTTTTTCTTTCTTTTCTTCTAATCTATTACCTAATTGTCTAGCCTTTATTTCCATTTCCGTTATATTCATTTAACAGATGCTGCCTGCCTGTCCCCCTTCAACTACCAGCACTACCTAGGCTTCTATTTCCTGTTCGTTCTGTTACCTGTGTTCACTTTTTTATTTTATTTTTATTCTGAACCCTCCTAATTTCCATTTTTAATTAAGTCTGGTTCAAGGTTCTATTAATAAAGCATCCAATGAGCGAATGGCGTGCGAGAAGCAATTTGACGCTAACGAGCTACTGTAGGCGCCCTTTATTATTAACAAAACTTACGATTAGGTGATGGGTTTCAGGTGTACTGTAGAGCACCCGGTGAGGATCCAACTCGCTATCCTAGAGAATTGGTCTGCAAGACTGGTTTGGTTAATTCGTACGCTACGGTTGGCGACCCAATAAATTAAATTATTTTTCTTCTTTTTTCGTCTTACTTACCATATAATCTAAGAAGATCCATTTTTTTCCTTCCTCTTTCGACCGTAGCCAATGGTATGTTTTTCAGATCCAATTTTCCGTTTGACGTATTTTTTCCATCTTTACACAATGGCCCCACTCTCTCTCCCTCACTCTCTGTAGTGTTTCAAAAAACCACCCACGTTATATATATATATATATATATATATATATATATATATATATAATATATCTTTTTGTTTAACCTCCTGTTTACAAACGGTTCTGTGTATTACGCGAAGTGTTTGGTTTCTGTATGTTAAAACAAATCTACCTGACACCCGTTCCCCACCCGTGCCATGTAATCTGAGCCGGAATTCGCCTCTCATTTCATTTATTACCCAAACTCATATTTCGTTGGGTTTGTAGGGTTTGAATCTTTTTCTACGTTTTAATTGTAAATGACATCGATGTGTCCAACTTCATTATTCCAACTAATAATATTAGCCATATGCAAATCCCTCTCTATTTTTGTTTCCTAAAATTTTAATTCTCTCTCTCTCTCTCCAACATTTTCACCCGCCTCCTCCTCCTCCTCCACCGCAAATTCTCTCGCTCCGTCTCTTTAGATAACGTCCCCCCGCACTTTCCTGATTTCACATTGATACATTTACAAACAATACTTATTCACTAATACTATTAGATATCATTAATTTCACCATGTTTAGATTCTCTCTCTCTCTCTCTCTCTCTCTGTTTATCATACTTTCTCGCTGTCACTCTCTGTTTATCGACCTTTCTTTCTCTCTCTGTTTATCATCCTTTCTCTCTCTGTGTGTCTCTCTCTGTTTATCATCCTCTCTCTCTCTCTCTCTCTCTCTCTCTCTCTGTTTATCATCCTTTTCCTTCATAACATCTTTCTCTCTCTATCACGTCTTTCTCTCACACGTTTCTCTCTCTCTTTCTCTCACACGTTTCTCTCTCTCTCTTTCTCTCACACGTTTCTCTCTCTCTCTCTTTCTCTCACACGTTTCTCTCTCTCTCTTTCTCTCACACGTTTCTCTCTCTCTTTCTCTCACACGTTTCTCTCTCTCTCTTTCTCTTTCTCTCTCTCTTTCTCTTTCTCTCTCTCTTTCTCTCTCTCTCACGTTTCTCTCTCTCTCCCCCTCTCTCACACACGTTTCTCCTTCCCCCTCTGACACGTTTCTCTCTCTCCCTCTCACACACACACGTTTCTCTCCCCCCTCTCTCACACGCTTCTCTCTCTCTCCCTCACACACACGCTTCTCTCTCTCCCAATATCCAATATGTGTTTATTTACCTGTTTTTAAAGAGCCACAACAATCAGGTATCCTACACAGAATCAGAAATCGGCATCGTCTGCTGGAGTATTTCAATTTTCAGATGGTTGGGGGGCGGGGAGGGCAACGGCCCACATCGAGCTTTCCGTCGAAAATAAAACAACATCCTATACTATATCGTCTTATCTTGCTCTCTTTACAATCCCCCACATGCAGACATCTACATAAAAGCCAACTTTCTGCTCAATAAATTCAAACTTACATAAAGCTTCGGTCTGCTTCCCCCCCCCCCATTTCGCTATTGATGACCTTCTGTTCATCTGCCGTGAAGAATGATTGTCGTTTCATAAATAAGGGTCTAAGGGTCCCTGTCTTTTTTTGTTTTGTTTTTTTCTAACTGTAATACGATTTTCGGCCCGTTCTGTAACAATGGAATTCTGCTATGATATTCGTTTCCCTGGCGAGAGGTGTTTGTGGTAACGAGTCGTAACAATTCGACGCTTTGGATTAAACGTCAGATTTCTTCGATGTCAGGTTGATGCATTAACCGCTTAATCAAATCAGCTACACTTTGTTTTAGCGATCGATTCTTTGCCCATCTCTGTCCATTCAAACCCTCTCTCTCAATCTTCCAGGCTTTCGTTTTTCTATATGCCTCAACCCAGTATATATATATATATATATATAGAGAGAGAGAGAGATATCTTATTGGCATTACTTTCAGACATTCAAAAGATTTCTTTCTCTCAGCTTTCTTTAGACCCTCTTCTCTTATTTTCTTCGCTTGTTCTTTCTCTTCTCTCTCTCTATCTTTCTTCGCTTGTTCTTTCTCTTCTCTCTCTCTATCTTTCTTCGCTTGTTCTTTCTCTTCTCTCTCTCTCTATCTTTCTTCGCTTGTTCTTTCTCTTCTCTCTCTCTCTCTTTCTTCGCTTGTTCTTTCTCTTCTCTCTCTCTATCTTTCTTCGCTTGTTCTTTCTCTTCTCTCTCTCTCTCTTTCTTCGCTTGTTCTTTCTCTTCTCTCTCTCTCTCTTTCTTCGCTTGTTCTTTCTCTTCTCTCTCTTTCTTCGCTTGTTCTTTCTCTTCTCTCTTTCTATCTTTCTTCGCTTGTTCTTTCTCTTCTCTCTCTCTCTTTCTTCGCTTGTTCTTTCTCTTCTCTCTCTCTATCTTTCTTCGCTTGTTCTTTCTCTTCTCTCTCTCTCTCTTTCTTCGCTTGTTCTTTCTCTTCTCTCTCTCTCTCTTTCTTCGCTTGTTTTTCTCTCTCTCTTTCTTCGCTTGTGTTCTCTCTTCTCTCTCTCTTTCTTCGCTTGTGTTCTCTCTTCTCTCTCTCTTTCTTCGCTTGTTTTCTCTCTTCTCTCTCTCTTCGCTTGTTTTCTCTCTTCTCTCTATCTTTCTTCGCTTGTTCTTTCTCTTCTCTCTATCTTTCTTCGCTTGTTTTCTCTCTTCTCTCTATCTTTCTTCGCTTGTTTTCTCTCTTCTCTCTATCTTTCTTCGCTTGTTTTCTCTCTTCTCTCTATCTTTCTTCGCTTGTTTTCTCTCTTCTCTCTATCTTTCTTCGCTTGTTTTCTCTCTTCTCTCTATCTTTCTTCGCTTGTTTTTTCTCTCTCTCTCTCTCTCTCTCTCTATGCCCTCCCCTCTTGTTCTATTCCTGTTCTCTTTTACACACTTCTCCCTATGTTCCTTTTTTTTTCATCTTTATCCAGCCAGTTTATATGGAATCACGTCTCATCGCCTTTATTCCAGTGCTCGCACCATTTAGCCGAGACTTTTCGAATTTCTTCTTCCTCACCCACCTACATTTTCTTTCTCCCTTTCCTATTCATACGCCAAGATTTATTTTCTTCACTTTATCTTTTCACACACTCGCTTATCCGTACTTTTTGTTCATTCAATTTCACTAAAGCCTCTTTTCATCAAAACCAATTTCATTACTTTTATTAATGTTATTGTCACTGTAGATCGTCACTCACGTTTCCCTCCCCGTCTCTTGGCTCTGGTGATAGCTTAATGGACAGAGCCTTTACTAACAAGATCATAAGGCATACTGTTCTCGTCTCCGTTAACATATGTAATGATAATCTATAGAATTGTAGGTTTTAAAAAAATGCACGAGTAAGGTTCACTAAAAAATTTAAATACTTCATAACGATTCTGTCTAAAATATTTCAAGGTTACTCTTTAAAGCGCTTCATGGCATGGTGTCTCGTCAGTAACGATATCATTGCAACGTGGAGTCTTCGTGAGTTTAGAGTCGGTTGGCACAAGGACACGACTGGGGAATCGTCCGAATTAAACTCTGTGTACGCGCATTAAATTAAACTCTGTACTACTTTGCTAGTATGTGAATTAATACTAGTGAATTAATGATCTTTGGCAGATAGGCTCTTGTAGATAATAGCGTCACGTTGCTTTTCTTATTCTATTACATTATCTCAGTCCGTTTTCGCTTTTTGAAACTTAACTCCTTCCCGTCTTTCTCTCTCCTTTCGTACTGTTTAGCGTACTCGTAGCCACCCCCACCCCCCGCCGCCGCGATCTCTCTTTCTTTCGCGTTGCCCACCGCCGCTCTCTCTTTTTCTTTCTCGTAACCCCCCTCGCCGAACTGTTTCTCGTAGCCCCCCCCCCCTCGCCGAACTGTTTCTCGTAGCCCCCCTCACCGGACTATGTTTCTCGTAGCCCTCCCCCCTCGCCGAATTATGTTTCTCGTAGCCCTCCCCCCTCGCCGAATTATGTTTCTCGTAGCCCTCCCCCCTCGCCGAATTATGTTTCTCGTAGCCCTCCCCCCTCGCCGAATTATGTTTCTCGTAGCCCCCTCCCCCTCGCCGAATTATGTTTCTCGTAGCCCCCCTCGCCGAATTATGTTTCTCGTAGCCCCCTCCCCCTCGCCGAACTATGTTTTTCGTAGCCCCCCCCCTCTCGCCGAACTATGTTTCTCGTTTGCCCGCCCCCGCTGCACTCTTTTGTTCTTTCTCTTTGCCTCCACCCCCGCCGCACTCTCTTTTTCTTTCTCTTTGCCTCCACCCCCGCCGCACTCTCTTTTGCTTTCTCACACTCTCTTTTGCTTTCTCACACTCTCACCTATTCACTCTTCTCCCCTATTCAGTTCTCTTTACTTCCGGTTTTATTTCTATTTTAACAATTATTTCCCCCTCCCTCTCTCTCTTTTACACTTCTTCTTTACATTCCTTCTTTCCTTCACTCTGGCTCTTTTCTCTCTCTCTCTCTCTCTTTTATCTCTCTCTCTTTTATCTCTCTCTCTCTTTTATCTCTCTCTCTCTTTTATCTCTCTCTCTCTTTTATCTCTCTCTCTCTTTTATCTCTCTCTCTTCTCAATATGTTTTCGTGGAAACCCAATTGTCGTCTGTTGTTGACATGCCTCTCTTGATCAACTCACACAGAAACCTCATTTGTCCACTGATGAGTTTTCATTTCATTTTATTCTCGGCAGCCAATTTATGGAGATTTTAATTAGAATCGATGGCAAAGCTAAGAGAATGGCAGGGATGATCGGGTTTGGGAGAGAGACGTAAAATAAAAATAAACAAAACTTATCGAGGAAGTAACGTACAATAAAAGCGGGAAGAAAGTGTGTTATGAACAGTGAAATGCGAAGGAGACGAACGAGAAAGAACGAAGAAGATTGAATGAAAGATCGTTGAGACTAATAGAAAAGATTGCAGAAGAGAAAAGCAAAAAAAAACAAAAAAAACGCCATGATGGACATAAAGCTTTTAACAGTGGCTCGATTCTGTCGCACTAACCTGAGCAGTTGCGAAAGTTATTGCAATATTTTTTTTCATTGAAGTCTAGTTTTCATATCAGCATTCATCTGTCAGTTTCTAATATATATATATATATATATATATAGGCATCAACTTAGTATGACACCGGTCTGCGGTGGTTGCAAGCAGGAAATGGCGAACATGCTTCAGAAATTTGAATTGTAAATCCTAGCTTTTAGCTAATCTCGAACACCGACCACTGGCATTGTTTACATCAGCCACCAAGAAAGCTCAGAGATGATGATCTATTTTATACACTCTTTTCGTTACCGTCCGTCTCTCTCTCTCTCTCTCTCTCTCTCTCTCTCTCTCTTTTTCCTCTCTCTTTTAGTTACCGTCCGTCTCTCTTTTCGTCTTTTCCCCTCTCTCTCTCTTTTCGTCTTTTCCCCTCTCTCTCTCTTTTCGTCTTTTCCCCTCTCTCTCTCTTTTCGTCTTTTCCTCTCTCTCTTTTTCGTCTTTTCCTCTCTCTTTTTCGTCTTTTCCTCTCTCTCTTTTTCGTCTTTTCCTCTCTCTCTTTTTCGTCTTTTCCTCTCTCTCTTTTTCGTCTTTTCCTCTCTCTCTTTTTCGTCTTTTCCTCTCTCTCTTTTTCGTCTTTTCCTCTCTCTCTTTTTCGTCTTTTCCTCTCTCTATCTTTCGTCTTTTCCTCTCTCTTTTTTCGTCTTTTCCTCTCTCTTTTTCGTCTTTTCCTCTCTCTCTTTTTTCGTCTTTTCCTCTCTCTCTTTTTTCGTCTTTTCCTCTCTCTCTTTTTTCGTCTTTTCCTCTCTCTCTTTTTTCGTCTTTTCCTCTCTCTCTTTTTTCGTCTTTTCCTCTCTCTCTTTTTTCGTCTTTTCCTCTCTCTCTTTTTTCGTCTTTTCATCTCTCTCTCTTTTTTCGTCTTTTCATCTCTCTCTCTCTCTTTTTTCGTCTTTTCATCTCTCTCTCTCTCTTTTTTCGTCTTTTCATCTCTCTCTCTCTCTTTTTTCGTCTTTTCATCTCTCTCTCTCTCTTTTTTCGTCTTTTCATCTCTCTCTCTCTTCGTCTTTTCATCTCTCTCTCTCTTCGTCTTTTCATCTCTCTCTCTCTTCGTCTTTTCATCTCTCTCTCTCTCTTTCTTCGTCTTTTCATCTCTCTCTCTCTCTCTTTCTTCGTCTTTTCATCTCTCTCTCTCTTTCTTCGTCTTTTCATCTCTCTCTCTCTTTCTTCGTCTTTTCATCTCTCTCTTTTCGTCCCTCTTTTTGTCTTTTCCTCTATCTTAATTCATCTATGTTCTCTCTCTCTCTCTCTCTCTCACAGCCGCCTGTAAAAGGGATATAATGCACTAATTTCAGAATTAATTTAACAGGAGTCGCATGCCCAGAGCGATGGAAATTGTGAGGAAGACAGGGAGGGAATCCATCAACGAGAAATCTGAAGAAACGAAAAAAAAAAGAAAAAATGAATACGTTCACTGAGTGAGGGGGGTGCAAAGAGACAGAATCATCTGTGAGGGGGCGGGGGGCGGACAGTAAAATTGGACAAAATTGGAATTGAGTGCATGAGAATTTAGAAGAGAAAGGAGCGAAACGAAGTAAATGATAGAAAAAGAATTTTAACTCGGCGCAGATTAAGTGGATCAAAATATTTAAAACAAGGCCGTTTCGTCCTAATGTAAGGGTTGGAAAGCTGTTCTCACAAGTTAGTGAGTTTGATCCTCACTGGGTGCCTCTTCTGTCACTGAGGCAAAAATAAGCTTAGCTTAGCAAATAAAATATTCGTTACAAAGAAGAGAGGAAGAGTAGATTAAAAAAATAAATTTGAAAAAGAATGTAAAAAGGAAAAATTACGTAACGGAAGAAAAAAAAACAGTTAAAATTGGGTTGGTCACAGAAAAGGAAGAAAAAAGTGGAAATAAAGAAAAAAAAACTCGAAGGAAGGAATGAAAAGAGAAAAATACTGACCGGGAAAGAAGAGTCGAGAAAGCAAGGAACCATAGGAGAAAAGAGGAGGAAATAGAGAGAAACCTTTTGATAAAAAAGACTAAAGAAAGGCCGACAAAAAAGGGCTGACGAGGAAAGGAAAAATACAGAAAGAAAACAGTGTAGAGAGAGACAGATAGTGAAAGATAGAAGGACAATGACGAAAAGAAAGGAAGAAGAAAACAGACGATAAGAAGGAAGTGAAGAAAAAACTCCAAGGGTCAAGAAGATTAGAGAAAAGGGGGGGAAAGCAATGAAGAATTGAGGAAAGAAAAAAAAGAATATAGGCAAATGACAGGATGAATGAGGAAAAAGAAAGCTCAAGGGATAGTGAGAGAAAGGAAAAATAATGGAGAAAGATAGAAAGAAAAAACCGTCAGGTAAAGAAGACCAGAAAAAAAAAAGACAGGATTGATGAAATAAGGAAAGAAGAGAAATAGATATAGAAAGAAAAAGAAAAGAGCGATCACAAAAAAAAAAAAAGAAGACTCGAGAAATACACATTGGGGCTGAGAAAGAAAGAAAGAAAGAGAAAAAAAAAACCGGAGAAGAAAAGAGAAAGCTATAACAGGACGATGGTTTGAAAGAGGAGAAAAGAAAGAGTGAGCAGAGAGGAAGAAAGAAAAAAAAAAAAAAGAAAAGTGAGAGGAACATTGGGACGATTGTTGAAAGAGAAAGAAAACACGGAATGAAAAAGAATTACTCGGACTGGTTTAAAGTGAAAGAAAATATGAGATGATCGGGGTGGGGAAAAACCGAAAAAAATAAAGACAATAAGAAGAAAACGAAACACATAAGCAATCCGAACGCGAAGTTGGCTACAGACAGAAAAATTCAGCTCTTAGAGAATGATAAAGATAAAAATAGACAAGCGATACACTAAAGTGCATCAGGAAATGAAAAGACCGCGCGCGCGAAAAAGAGAGAGAGAGAGAGAGAAATTGGACGAACGAAATGACCGTACGAATGAATACGGAACTGAGCTGAAGAAACAGAGGTATTTTCATTTACAAGCTGACAAATGGAATTGGATGTAATTTGTACGGCTTGCTTCGAAATTGAATTTGTTCAATTAATCTGATAAATTGATTGGCGAAACATTTATCACGCCTTACTTGTGCCGCGGTTCCCGTCATGGCTCTAGCGAGACACCAGTTAGAAGCAGCACCCAGTATTAAAACGGTAGTTCTAAACAAGCAGTAGTGTTAGTCGCAGTAGCCATTGCAATAAGACGAGATGTTTGATAAAGTAAATTAGTTTCTTCTCATTACAAGTTTGGCTTCTGACAAATTCCGATGTTGAAACAACGTCGTTTTATTTGTTTCCTCTCCCTCCCTCCCTCCCTCTCTCTCTCTGCCTTGTCTGTAATCTTTCAAAAGGCATGAACTCTTTAATTTTCCTGCTTCCCGTCGCATATTTTCCTCTTACTAGACATCTAATAACCACGATGACCGAATCGTAGATTTCAGTTCCGACTCAAACAAATCGGCTATTTTTGTTCTGGGCCTCGCAGATTTAACTAATACAGCCGCTCTTCGGTTAACGACTGAGTTACGCGCCAACAATGTGGTCGCTAAGCGAGAAATTTTTACATGACCGCTATTTCAGGCATGCTACGCGTGTAATGGGTTTGTATCAAGCAGATTCAAAAAGCTTTTAATATTACTTTTGCACCATTCGTCAAATGTCTAATTTAGTTCTAAGTGTTTAAGCAGTACAGTAGTTTACTGAACAGTAAACGTAATAATGACATTTCTAAAATCAGCTCCATATAATGGACATTGAAAATGACTCATCAGAGGTTGACATGCCGTAAACCAAACATATATATATATATATATATATATATATATATATATATATATATATATATATATATATATATATATATATACTGGACATTAATCCGATTTGCATATTGTAAATACAGTACAAGTAATTTTTATTTAGTTTTTCATTTTATGTATTAATTTCATTTCTTTTGGAAGAGGAAACAGTTAAAATGAAAATGAAAAAATTGTTTTTTTTTTTTTGTTTGTTTTTTTTTGTTTGTTTGTTTTTTTTTTTTAAATAAGCTGCCTTCATATATATGTCTTCTGTCTGTTCAGGATGTTGGTGATCATAGCTCTCCACAATTTCTTCTCTTTTGTAGCTCTTTATAAATATTTTCTGTTATAGCTCCTAAAACTTGTTCTGCCATCCATTTACACAAACTCATTCGTCATCTTCTATGTACCTCGTCCCTTCAGAACGTTGGCGAACATGGCTCTCCACAATTTCCTGTCTTTTTTTAGCTCTTAATATCATATTTGTGTTCTCTTTTAAGCCCTGTTCTGCCATCGATTTACACAAAATAAATCTTATTCTGTGTACCATGTCCCTTTAGAACGTTGGCGATCATGGCTCTCCACAATTTCCTCTACTTTGTAACTCTTAAAACTTTTTTTTTATCTCTCCTAAATCTTGTTCCGCCATCCATTTACACAAACTCATTCTTTTTCTTCTATGTGCCATGTCCCTTCAGGACTTTGGCAATCATGGCTCTCCACGGTTTCCTGTCCATTGTAGCTCTTAATAAATGGTGTCCTTTTTGTTATCTCTCCTAAAGCTTGCTCCGCCATCCATCTACTCAAGCTCATTAAGGGTGTTATGTGCTGTTTTCACGTTGTTCCTTTGGACAAACGTTTAGATTTTGATAAGTTGCACTCCTGCAGTAGTGACACTGTTAAAATTAAAATTTGATTACGATACCCTATTCTTCTCGGGATGCTGGTGAGTGGGGACCTCTGCTTGCTTTGAATATCAACATTCGGATTTTTAGCCTTTACAGTTTACTGAAGTTGGCGCTTAATACGAGGAGATCTGAAAATTTCTCGGCTCACTGTCCTTAATCCGGGTAAGCGTTTTGGGGGTATTGAGAAGAGCATAACCAATCCGAGAACCTTTCAACGTCGCTTTCAATGACACAAGGCAAAAATTAGGACTCGAATGTGTTATGCCATTCCTCTGTCTCCAAGACATGAGAATTGGCCATCGAAATCCTGGCCTTTAGCTGGACTTGAACACTGACCGATGTCCAGGTTTAGAAACAACCTTATTTTCTATCCGTTGTCACCCAAGCTGAACGACGCGTTTCTGATTCAGGACCTCTTAAAACGTATCTTCAAATCTGGCGTCAGTTTAGACTTTTTTATTTTCTCCCGTATATATTTATCTATTAGGTTGGTACAAAAATAATGACGTTTTCTCACATAATAACATATGTTAGAAAACGTCATTATTTTTGCACCAACCTTATATATATATATAAGGTGGTGGAAAGTGAGCTGGTGGAAAGTTCATGTGTGTCCACCGCGAAACTATTATATCTAGTACATCTCAACAATTTTCATAAGGCAGTATTCATATAAAATATAGATTTTGTTGTAACCCAAATACGTACAGCAATGTAAATAATTCCACTAGAAAAATTGACAAAAAATAGAATGTAATTACAAATTAGAGAGAAGTCCTAATGGGACAATCCATCTTAAATCAATCAATGTTTTATGGCAATTTTTAACATCAACTTGAAATTTTTTTTCTTGTTAAAACGTTGAATTATCTTGAGCTTATGAAAAAAAGATAGCAAATTTCATATAGTGTTTTTTCGAATATTTTCTTATCATGAACAAAACAAATTTCCAGATTTTAGACGAAGAAAAAAGACCCCAGAACAACGTCAAAATCCACGAAAAATATTCATCCTTTAATCTTGTCAGTTGTGTTTAATTTCATTTGTAACGTATATAAATGTAGGTAGAAAAAAAAGCAAATGTTTTATATATATATATATATATATATATATATATATATATATATATATATATATATATATATATATATATATATATATATTGTGTGCATTTAGGCAGCAGTTTTTCATTCTTACATGTTTCATTAAATAATATAGACAAGTGTTGTCTATTTATTTTATGTAAATTCTTTTCATAACGTTTGATAAGCTTAATAACATTATTATTAAACGAAAAAAGAAAATATTAAAATATTTAAAAAATGTGGATCAATATTGTGATTTTCTTTCTTCGTTTAATGATAATGTTATTAAGCTTATCAGACGATATGAAAAGAATTTACATAAAATAAATAGACAACACTTGTCTATATTATTTAATGAAATATATATTACAATTTAAAAATTTACTTTGGAAAATAATTAAAATAAACTATAATTAATTTTGGGAAGTGAACATTTCACAAGTTTTAATTTGAAATCGAGAAAATGCGAATGGAAAATAGTCACTTTATGGTACAAGGAGACGTAATTTAAAACTGATAGCAGGAGTATTTACGTTAATGTGCTGACATATTCATTGAACTTTTAAATATCTAGAAATGTGTGTAACCGTGTAGCCCAGCCCGCAAGTATAGTTGGAGTTGTAATAATTGAAGTGATACACTAAAGAGGCTGTAAAAGAAAGGACTGCTATTTAAATAGTAAGTGATGAGGTCTTAGTCGTAGCGTTAAGACCAGCTGGTGTTCGTCTGTACGTAAATACATTTCTGAAGTTTATCCTGTTACATGCCGGGATTTGTAAGTGGCGATGAAGCAACGTCCATGCCAGCAGCCATTATAAGCTATGTCATGTCATTCTCGTTTTAATCTCTCCATATATATATATATATATATATTTTTCTTTTTTTTTTTTAATGAGACCAAAGCCGTAAGTTTTCCATTGGAAAATTGTTTTCAAAAACGCTGAGTCAAGTTTTACTTTTTTTTTTTTTTTTTTTTTTTTTTTTTTTTCCCACCAGAGCTCAAATTACAATCTACCCCCATAGGCTCAATGAAGCGTTCGGTTCGAAAGTCCAGCGTAGCGTGCAACAGCCGAAACATCTCATCTCAGAAATATATAAAATACTACTTTTTTTTGGGGGTGGGGGGCAACAATAAATATACCATTTAAACCCAGAATGCAATATAGCAGCCATATCTGGGCCGGAGCTGCTTATTTCTTGCTTTCTAGCCTTGACAGAGGTCGAAAGAGACTACGCGGCCTTATGGGTGATTAATTATTTTTCCGCCCTACAACCCTTTTTCTTAAACGAAAAGATGCAAGATATTCGCTAACTCTATCACTATTTCCATGGCCACTGTTCTGACCAGTTACATTCATTTTTCACACCATTTCAGGTCTTTGCAGGTAAAGCCGGCCATGCTAAATACAAGTTGAATCATCCTCGTACCTTTCATATCTCATTGGTAAGAAGCCGCTACTTGGTGGAACCGACTCCCAAGAGGATGCTTCCCCAATCTTTAAAATCTTATCCACTTCAAGTCTTTAGTCAACATTTATATACTTTGGAAGAAAGAATAAACAATTTAGGTCAAAATGGAAAATTGGTTTAATTTTTTTTTTTTTTTTTTTTTTACTTTACGTGATTTTATAGATGGTCGTAATTCCGTGTATCACTACACAAGTGAGTCATTAAATTACGGGTAGCTGTATGACTGTCTTGTAGAAATGCTACTTTCATACGTTTTTAAGAACTTTCTTTTAACAAGGCTTTTTGTTTATGTCCTGTCCTATCAGGACGTTGGCGATCATGGCTCTCCACAATTTCCTGTACCTTCTAGCTCTTAATTTTTTTTTTCTTATCTCTCCTTGACCTTATTCCACCATCCATTTACACAAATTCATTCTTCTATGTGACGTGTCCCTTCAGGATGTTGACAATCATAGCTCTCCACAATTTCCTGTCCTTTGTAGCTCTTTAAAAAAACTTTTTTCTTATCTCTCCTAAACCTTGTTCTGCAGTCCATTTACACAAACCCATTCCTTTTCTTCTGTGCCGTGTCCCTTCAGTAAGTTGGCGATTATGGCTCTCCACAGCTTCCTGTCCATTGTCATAAATTGTGTCCTTTTTGTTATCTCTCCTAAACTTGATACGCCATCCATTTACTCAAGCTCATTAAGGATGTCTTTTGTAGCTCTTAATAACATTTGTCTTACCCTTGTTAGTTCTTGGGCATTGTATTGCGTAAACAATGGTTTGAAAAAACAGTGATGTGTCTCTTGCCTCTATATCTTAGTATGACTTAAAGTCTCCGTGTGGCATCCAGTGAGAATGCTACATGATACTACAAACCAAAACTTGACTTGCTTGCTCACTAACAGAGTTGTTATTCCTAACGATAGCAGGTCAAAGCCATTATTATAAGTATATATTTTCAAAGCAAGACATACTCCCAGTATGAACAGTTGGCACAGCTCAATCTTCCTTTTTGTGCTTTATCGCAGATAAAAGCTTAACATGGTGAATGTCACATAATGCACAGGTGTGTCTATTTAGCAATTTTATTTAAGACAATGAAAATGAAGCCAGCAGACAGGGTTCAAATTCCAGCCTCGCCTGTTGTCTTCGCTTTCACACTATTTCTCTAGGAAAAGCCATGAACAGCATTTTTCTTCAACTGATCGGTAAATTAAACTTAATTTAAGTTAGACTGAACTCTCTAGCCTTGATTGGCGGTCAGTCTAGAAAGAAAGCTCTGAATTTAAAACCATGGAAAAGGAAAAAAAAAAACATTTTTTTTTTTTTTTTTTTTTCCAAGAAGTCTTAGCATTTCACAGATCAAAGAAAGGGATTTGTGTCTTAAATACGGCCTCGTTTGCTGCCATTGTAACACAGCGAAACATTGCCAAGTAGAGGAAATGTCTTTCAAGCTTCATTTCTGTTTACATTGTCACTTAACATACGAGCTCAGTAATACCTCTGACTTTCTCTTGTACCTTTGATAGAAAGAACAAAAGTTACAACAATTTAGATATTTTATGTAATGGCTGGCTACATGTGTGACGAGCCAACTGGCAGGATCAGAAGTTTGAGCAACTCTCGGTTACAGTGATCAATGATGTCATGCTGGCATAGACATGGACAGTATTTTTCATCTACCCAAATTCACACCCAAGATTTTTGGCAGTCCTTGGTGTGCTTTTTAGGCATTCCCAAATATGACCATATCAGTCTGTGCCGACAATCCCAGCACCCATCAGCAGTGACAGCTTGGGAATGCAGGTGGTGTAATGTATAATGGCTCAGAATTGTTAATCGGAGAGCCGAGTTCCAATTCCTGTTGGGTTCATTATAGTAACTTACGTCCAAAAACCAGCATCCATCAAGAATTTCTATCTTTGCTAAATTTGGTCTTGGTTAGATCATTTCTTATTCTATGTGCCGTGTCCCTTCAGGACATGGCAATGATAGCACTTCCAAATCATTATTATTTGTAGTGTTCAGCAGGTTTTATTTTATTTTTATTTTTTTTCTTCACTAAGGCTCCTGTCCCCACTTTCGCTAGTTACCCTCCCCAATCTCTCTTGTCCTTGATATAGTCTCTGAGGGTTAAGTTTTCCAGGCACTCTTTAGTCATTAAGTGCCCCACAAATTCCAACTGTCTCTTCCTGATTTTAAGAATATGTTATTTCTATGCCATTTTCTTTAAGATTTCCTCTTTGAATCATTTTAACCCCCACACCCAAATCCCTTTAAGAACTGTTATTCTATCATGTATTTCTTGAAAATTATACTTTTTCTTTCAATAGCATGCAAAAAATGTCAATTTTATTTAAATAGGGATACGATTTCCACAACGGTGCTGAGTCGATGCAAAGGTGCACTGTTTAAGATTAGCCTATATTGTTCGCTTGGCAACATTTTCCTATTATCTCTGAAATACTAATAATAATGATGTGATTTAATAAAACAAGGTACCCCCATTCCATGATGCAACTGCCACCCCCACCCCGGTCTCCTCATTTATACCTTGCCCTGCTTGCTGGTAGTCTTCCTGACCTTCTCCTGTGACTGACCTCTGGGCCTCAGTGATTGATAGCGGTCAAGGAGTGGACATCACCAGTGCCATTAGCCTGGTCAGTCTTGCAAACCTTCTATTAATTAAGATTCACGACTTTGGGGTTGGGGTTGATTGGTCAGAAGGGAGTGGAGAGAAACAGAGGGCTCTGGTCACTTTTGTCTTGTTTATCTCTCTCTGTCATTTTGTGTATTTGCATTTCCATCTAATCTTTGTCTTTCAATACCCTCTCCACACTCCTTCTCTCTCTACACACCCATCTCTCTCTCTCTAATTCTCTCTCTGGATACATTCCTTTCTTTCTCTTTCTCTCTGGATACATTCCTTTCTTTCTCTTTCTCTCTGGATACATTCCTTTCTTTCTCTTTCTCTCTGGATACATTCCTTTCTTTCTCTTTCTCTCTGGATACATTCCTTTCTTTTTTCTCTCTCTCTCTCTCTCTCTCTCGATACATTCCTTTTTTCTTTCTTTCTCTCTCTCTCTCTCGATACATTCCTTTTTTTCTTTCTTTCTCTCTCTCTCTCTCTGGATGCATTCCTTTCTTTCTCTCTCTCTCTCTCTCTGGATGCATTCCTTTCTTTCTCTCTCTCTCTCTCTCTGGATGCATTCCTTTCTTTCTCTCTCTCTCTCTTTCTGGATACATTCCTTTCTCTTTCTCTCTCTCTCTCTCTCTCTCTCTCTCTCTCTCTCTAGATACATTCCTTTCTTTCTTTCCCTCTCTCTCTCTGAATGCAGTCCTCTCTCAGGATACACTCCTGTCTTTCTCTCTCTCTCTCTCTCTCTCTCTCTCTCTTTCTGGATATACTCCTCTCTCTTTCTGGATACACTCCTCTCTCTCTTTCTCTCTCGGGATACAGTCCTTACTCTCTCTTGATGCATACCTCTCTCTCTCTCTCTCTCCGATTTGACTCTAACTTTCTTGATATTATATTAAACCTTAATGATAAAGATTTAAAACTAAATGCCTACCAGAAATCCACAACAAAAATTATCTCAAACGTCTATTCACACCTCCAGAAAACAAAATCACGGATACTGATAGGTTTCCACTTAAGAGCAGTTTGAATGTGTAGCCCTCAATATTTGCAATACAAAGAAAATACACTGAAAATCTTTTTAAATACCTTCAGTATTCTAATCATTTCATATAAAATGTGAAGCGAAAAGCTTACATAATCTGCAAAAATGAAATAACAAAAATACTACCTACCAACTCAATAAACACTATAACTGAAAAGAACTTGTCCAATAATTATATAGAACTCGTTCAGTACCTGTTATTTAATTCACAAGATTATCAAATGACTATCTTTGTACATATATAAGTTTAACTCTCTTCAATTGAGACCAGCTTTTGGTATCAGTTGTGGGAGTTTATCCTTGACAATCCACTGCATTATGCTTTGAACATTGTTGTATACAAGCCACTTTTCATCACCTGTTATGATCTACTTCAGGAACGGTTACTTAGTATGATGCATTTGTTATTACAATTGGTTTCCATAAACGGAAATTACTTATGACTCAACTTAATAATTGTTAAGCAATTTTAAAAGCATTCCTGAGGAAAATGGAAGAAACTGTTTGTTATTTTTTTTTTTTTTTTTTTTTTTTTTTGTGTGTGAGTGTTTCTGGTGTGGCGTGGTGGGGATACCTCTCTTTTATTAAGTGCTGTCTGAGGATCAACTCTGATGGTAAATTGTGCGTGATGCCACCACCAACACTCTTACCATTTTCGCAACTGCCAAGCAATAACTTTTAAAATGCCTTTTTATTTGTTGATTGACTTTCAAAACGCTCTTTTCTCCACCCCGACACCAACCAGCACCACCACCACCATTTGAAGACATCTCCCAATCCCATTTAAATCTATAATACTCTCACCTCTCAATTTTGTTTGTGTCTTTGTTGCACACACTTCCATCCGAAGCCGACCACCTTAATTCTGGTGGTTGGATAAAAAAAAAAATGTTCTTTTCTACTAGAAGAATTTTTAAAAAACTTTGACAATAATGTCTACTCTATATAAGGCTTAAGAGACTCTCAAAGTAAAGGGATATAGCGTAACAGTTTATGAGGATATATGGGGAAGATGGCTGTTAAATCTAGACGTATACAGGTTTAAGTTGTAGTGATCAAGAAAGCAACCTCTTAGGAATCACTTCCACAAAGTAATAGTTTGTGCGAATAATGAAATATGTACAGAATGAAGGTTGTTCGCTGCAATGTGTATGGCATGGCAGGTCTTAACCGTGAAGATTAGAACTAGGGGAACTAATGAATGTAGTTCGTCTGAACACTTCCGATTGAAATCACGATTGAGTAGCAAGAAACTTGAAGCACACACACACACACACACACACACATCTATCTATCTATATATATATATATATATATATATATATATATATATATATAATTTCATTGAATACAACAGACAAGAACAATGCGATTCCTCTTTTATTTAGGTCTTTCCAACATTCTTACACTTTTCCGTTTGCTGAGAGTAAAATAGGGCAAAAATTATCTATACTGTCCAAATATAAAATTGTTGGAAAAATTAAGTAAAAAAAAAAATCATCAAATTTTTTCTATCATATTCGACAAAACATTTAAGAGAAAAGTTGATGCCTGTATGTATGTATGTATGTATGTATGTATGTATGTATGTATGTATGTATATATATATATATATCTATATATATATATATATATAGGCAGCAATCCTTCTTTCATGAACAGTTCAATGAAATGTATACACACACACACACACATATATATATTAAAATGAAAGATGGTCTACATATGCTTCTTATATGTAGATTTAATAGGTCTGTTAATGAAATTTGAGAAATGAAAAACAGCACAATGATTTGTTTAAGGATGCTGACATTATATATATATATATATATATATATAATCAATCTTATTGACAGAATTATCATAATGCTGTCTTTTTATTCCTCAAAACCATTATTCAGGCCTATTATGTCTATATATATATATATATTTTAACATATGTGTGTTAGCACGTTCTATGTTATATATATATATATTAACATAGAATGTGCTAACACACAGATGTTAAAAATATATATATTTTTTAACATAGAATGTGCTAACACACATGTTAAATATCGATATATTAAATGTTTGAAATTATTTATTTCTCGCATAGATATTGCTTTTTTTTTACCTTTTTTTTTAAGGTTTGTAATTTTGTTTAGATGTCAGAATAGTATATTGGAATTGGCAGGCCAAATTCAAATTTCATTACTAACTCCTGCAGTTAATATAATTATTAGAAACTAGTGATTTTCGTTGCAAAGGATCTTCAGGTCGCGATTGTTTTAAATGAAGGCCAGCAAATAATCAAAATGATTAAACCTCGTAATGGCAACGAATGTTAGACAGTCTTCTCAAAGATGAAGAAGAGACTCAAGGGGACGGAGATGTGGTTCTACAGAAAGATGCTGAGGATATCATGGACCGAGCATGTGAGCAATGATGAGGTCTTGCCGAGGATGCAAACAAGGAGGAGGCTTATTAACATCAGAAGGAAGGAGGGCCTGGAGAATTTGATACTCACATGTCAAATAGAGAGAAAGAGAGACAAGGGAAAGCAACGCATATCATACCTGGCTGGTTTAAGCAAGTGGACTTATTGAGAGCTACAAGGGATAGGGGAAAGTGTAGAGCCATGGACACGGCACATAAAAGAAAAGTATACTATATTATACTAGTAATATTATACTAGTAATCGTCTGTATACAGCCATGAACTTATTTATTTATTGAATTATATTAGTAGTACTACTAATAATAATAATAGTTGCTTTGGAGATGATAACATGCTGGGGAAACTTTTAAGTGGAAATCGAGATCCATACTCCATGGAATGTGTCATTTGTCATTGCCATTTCTCAGAAGATCCAGTTTATTTTCTCGGGCAAAATCATTGAAAGCCATTTAATGTCTTCTCGGAGACATTGATAAATTAAAATACAGAAGCACTGAGTAATCAGTTCCTCATCTTTTTACTATCATTATTTTCGTTTTTTTTTTTTTCTTTTTCTTTTCACTTTTTATCGTTGTTAATCGATAGCCGACAGAACTATGAGCTTTTCAACAAAGTGAAGGGTCAGAGAAGGAAAATTAAACGCTACTTACAATAAAACAATTTGCTGAATGTTACAATTTCAAAAAACGAATGGCTGCTAGCAGTTTCAAACTCCCTCATCCTCCTGTTCTTTTTAATGCAGATATTTTTTTTTTTTTTTTTTTTTTTTTTTTTTGTTGTTTACATTTGTTGTAATGGACATTTTTAAATTTGTCTCACATCTCTGAAAATCATTTTAACACCGAACCTTCCAAATAAATCAAAAAGAAAGAGTTTTTTTTTTCTCTGGTTTTAATGGTTTTTTTATGTTTTATTTCATTTAGAAATATTCTGTCGTTAACTGTTATTCTTTCTTTTTAACATTATTGGTTGCTTTGCCCTTCTCTCTCGCAAGTCGTCTCTTCTCTCTCACCTCCCTCTCGCAGGTCGTCTCTTCTCTCTCACCCCCCTCTCGCAGGTCGTCTCTTCTCTCTCACCCCCCCTCTCACAGGTCGTCTCTTCTCTCTCACCCCCCTCTCGCAGGTCGTCTCTTCTCTCTCACCCCACCTCTCGCAGGTCGTCTCGTCTCTTTCCCCCCCACTCTCTCGCAGGTCGTCTCTTTCCCCCCCACTCTCTCGCAGGTCGTCTCGTCTCTTTCTCCCCTCTCTCGCAGGTCGTCTCTTTCTACCCCTCTCTCGCAGGTCGTCTCGTCTCTTTCCCCCCCTCTCTCGCAGGTCGTCTCGTCTCTTCCCCCCCTCTCTCGCAGGTCGTCTCGTCTCTCTCTCCTCGCCCCACATGCAGGACGACTCGTCTCTCTCTTCTCCCCCCCACTCACAGGTCGACTCGTCTCTCTCTCGCTCTCTCCTCCCACCATCCCGCAGGTCATCTCGTCTCTCCCCCCCACCATCCCGCAGGTTCTCATCTCGTCTCTCCCCCCCACCATCCTGCAGGTTGTCTCGTCTCTCCCATCCCCCCCCACCATCATGCAGGTCATCTCGTCTCTCTCTCTCTCTCCTCCCACCATCCTGCAGGTTCCAACCCCTCTTCTCTCTCTCTGTCTCATGCGTCCATCTCCTCTCTCTCTCTGTCTCATGCGTCCATCTCCTCTCTCTCTCTGTCTCATGCGTCCATCTCCTCTCTCTCTCTGTCTCATGCGTCCATCTCCTCTCTCTCTGTCTCATGCGTCCATCTCCTCTCTCTCTGTCTCATGCGTCCATCTCCTCTCGCTTTCTCTGTCCCATGCGTCCATCTCCTCTCGCTTTCTCTGTCCCATGCGTCCATCTCCTCTCTCTCTCTCTCTCTCACTATATATATATATATATATATATAATTATTTATTTAAAAATATGATTCCAACACGCTACATAAGAGTTCTCATGTTTCAAAACAAGAGCCGAAAACTTCAATATAATTATTTGCATTAAATTGAATTAAAGTAATCTTTCCTATTTTCTATATATTTTCACATATATATCTCTGACTCTCTTTCACTTTCTTTCTTTTAATAAAAATGAGTGACCTGTCATTACATATCATTCAATCCTTACATAAATCAATGTTTTGTAGCAAGTTTTAGCATCAAATTTTCCAAGCCCTCTTTTCTCATTAATTGTTCCAGAAATTTCAACTCTCCTTTCCTGTTGTTAAGTATAAGTGTCCTTTTTGTTACAATTTTCTTCAGAACTTATTCATTGCTCACATGTTCAGTCAATAATAAGTTTCTAATAAAAAAGATTTACTATATAGCAGGAGAGAGCTATTGAAGAAAAGTTTGTTCCCCATTTGTTTTCCCCACCCAATATGGGCATTATATATCTTCACAGAATAGCCGAAAGGAAAAGAAATGATAAACGGGCTTTATTCTCACAGAGACTTTTATACTAATAAGACTTACACAAAACTATATATATATATATATATATATATATATATATATATATATATATATATATATACACAAGTGTCCCATACGGAGAATAATATATATGTACACAGCGAGCAGAGTGTAAGGAGAAACAAAAATGAAAAGTCTTACTTATAATATGGAGATTATTCTGTGTTTCTGGAGAAGCCATGTTTCAAACGAGCCAGATTCATCTACTATGTCACAGAAAGGGGAAACAGCGAGTCTTGGGTTTTCTCAAGTTGAGGCTTGCGAACTGGAGTTTCTTTCTATATCTGAAAAAGATATATTCCCAAAGGGGAAACAGCACCACATGTTTTTAAGCTGTTCAGAAGGTAGATTTAGCCTTTACATAGGACGTCCTTGCTAAAGAAAGCAACCTCTCAGTTTGGCCAATCATTTAGTCAGTTTAGTAATAATAGTAGTAATTATTGTAGTAGTAGTAGTAGTAATAATGATAGCCAATCTCGTCACTGTATGAAATGAAGTCACTAAGCAGTTGTCACGTGACTCGTGACTTATCTCTACCAAAGGGAGATAACTGCCTTCTGTATCCCTACAGTGAAGAGAGATGTTCTGAATTTCAGTATAATACTGTTAATCCTTTGTATAGAAAGGAAACTTTTAGGTAGGCATAGTGATGGTACATTAAATAAAGAATTCAGAATTAGGTTAATTAATTTTCAGTGACTGCTCTAAGTAGGTCCTTTATCCAGGAAGATGCTGAAAAAAAAGATCTATAGTTATGATCCCCGAGTGTCAACTCGGGATAAAAACATCTTGGAAGTTCAATTACTTCCAGTCCGTGTGATTTCTGGAATTCTTTCTTCAACCCATTATTCTTGAAATCTAAATATAATGATTACTTCTTCTGTTAATAATAATCCCAGTTTCCATGGGATTATTAATTTTTTTATTTTTTTTTATTTTTAATACCATTACTGCTGCCATTGGAAATTCTATTAATGAGGGCTTTTTTCTTTCTCTCTCTCTCTCTCTCTCTCTTTTTATGAATTCCCTTTCTTTCTATCTGATCCCCATAATGAGTACATTTGTCGTTACCAGTCTTCTATTTTTGTTGACTCCAATCTGCAAAGAGGCAGTTAGTTGTAATGGCTATTCTAAAAGGAAGGAAATAGGTCAGGCATTTGGAGAGTTCTCCATTAAAAAGAAATAGAAAAAGCCTCTCTTCTTGTTGTCCCCACTCTCTCCAACAACACACTCTCGCTATCTCCTGTTTATTGTTCTTAGTAGTAGTAACCTATTAGTCTGTTGGCTTTCTTAAGCAAGCCAGAGACTACAAAAGGACTTAGGACAAATACATATATATTTACTTACTTACCTTTCAGTCTTCCTTTTATACTGTAACTGATAATCATACTAATTTCTCATCATTTTTTTTTTTTTTCTTAAAATCCATTTTTTCCATTTTTATTATTCCTAAGTCATCTGTTTATTTTCTACTGCCCCACCTTGTTTTACTTTCTACAATGCTATCAGCACCCCCTGACCCCATCAAGCAGTTTTCCTTATCTCTGTTAATTAACGTCTCATGGCTATTGGCTAACACAGTCTGTTACAAATAGCTGAAAATAAGGGTAAAAAATTTAGGGTAAATCCTTGTTTACTTAAAGAAATTAAAATGTTGAATAAAATGATAATAGTAGTAGTAGTAGTAGTAGTAGTAGTAATAATAATAATAATAGTAGTAATTATTGTAGTAGTAATAATAATAGTAGTAATTATTGTAGTAGTAATAATAATAATAGTAGTAATTATTGTAGTAGTAGTAATAATAATAGTAATTATTATAATAATAGTAATGATAGTAGTAATTATTGTAGTAGTAGTAATAATAATAGTAGTAATTATTGTAGTAGTAGTAATAATAATAGTAGTAATTATTGTAGTAGTAGTAATAATAGTAATGATAGTAGTTATTATTGTAGTAGTAGTAGTAATAATAATAGTAGTTATTATTGTAGTAGTAGTAGTAATAATAGTAGTTATTATTGTAGTAGTAGTAATAATAATAGTAGTAATTATTGTTGTAGTAGTAGTAATAATAGTAGTAATTATTGTTGTAGTAGTAGTAGTAATAATATAAATAATTATTGTAGTAGTAGTAATAATAATAGTAGTAATTATTGTTGTAGTAGTAGTAGTAATAATAATAGAAATAATTATTGTAGTAGTAGTAATAATAGTAGTAATTATTGTTGTAGTAGTAATAATAATAGTAATAATTATTGTAGTAGTAGTAGTAATAATAATAGTAATGATAGTAGTAATTATTGTAGTAGTAGTAATAATATTAGTAGTAATTATTGTAGTAGTAATAGTAGTAGTATTTATAATAATAATAGCAGTTAAAATTATAATAATAATAACAATGTTAGCTGTCGTTTTTTTTCCCAAACTTTGACTCTAAGCGCAAAATATACAAACACTTCAACCAACAATAAATTAACATGAAATTTTCTGGCTCGAATTTTTTATTCTTCATGTATCTTTTTTTTACCTTATACTTCTTTTATCTATATACCTATATATTGTGAACAGTAGATATATTTGTATCGTCTATTTAAACATTAAATAGAAAAACATTGTTAAAATTAATGTGTTCCAGATTTTTAGTAACATTTGTAAGGAAAAAACTAAGTTTGACTGACAAATTATTTCTTTAACTCCACTGAAATTATGCTTTTTTCTTTTTTTGTTTTTTTTTTTTGTTAGTGTATACTTCATTTTTCTTTAAAGTTGCCATGTAAAAAATAACACAAGGATTGAGGTAAAATTTAACATATATTTTTACCTGCTCAAAAAAAAGAAATAAAAAAAAATGGAGTTAATCTGTAGTGTCTTTGCTTTCTGGAATAAAAATATTTGTAGAGAGGAATATAAATATTAAATTAGTTTTAAGGGTAAAATGTTACATTAACGAAATGAAAAGGTTAAAAATAAACTTCCAAGTGGCAAAACGGGGATTTAGATTTGATTTTTTTTCTTTTAGTGACTTTTGTGCAAAAATGTGTTTTTTGCAATAAACTTAAAATGAGTCTGAAAGAAATGAAATAAACCTCATACTTCAATTAAATAGACTAAAGTTATTTAAAGTGTATAGGTAAAACATTTCTAAAGCTGACTATATTGAGACTAAAATGTGTCACTGACAGTGGAACAAGGCTCTTTTGAGATAGACCTCCTTCAGGTGCAGCATGAGTAGGCATGTAGTATAGAACACCATGTAGCAAATAAAAATCAGATGAAAAATTACCACTATCACTCCATAATAAAATAATAATAGTAAAAGAAAATATTATAATAATAGTAAAATAAAATATAATAATAATAATAATAATAAAATATAATAATAATAATAGTAAAATAAAATATAATAATAATAAAGGCGAGAATTAAATTTAGGTGATAAGAAGCCATCACGAAAAGGACACTAAGCGGTGTTATTTTTCTAACAAGGAAAAGTGGTAAGATTTTTATTTCCATTGTCAAGAAAGTAAAACACAGAATTTAATCTGTTTTATGTTACGGGGCGGAGAGTAAGATATGTCCAATCTGCCCATGGCAATGGTAAAGGGAATTTTCAAGTTGGACAAGTTACCTCCCTCAGAATTCTAAAGAGATAAAAATAAAAATTAATTAAGCACACACTGTCCGAGAAAAACAAAAGTGTCCGCTGACCGCCATTAAGGAAAGGTTAAGCCTTTCTCTATATGCAGAATATCATTGAGAAGAGCATCTGTTTATCGTCAGGGCTGGCTATGATAGCGAAACTATTTTATCGGATCAGTAATTGGCACCAAGAATGCAAATACGTCCAAATGGCCACCCACTTGATGCTGGCGAAAATCTGATTGACAAATTCTAGGTGATTCGGTTAAGATAAGAGTCTAGGGTGTGAGGTCTCCTCAAAGAAAAGAAAGAAAAGAAAAAGAAAAAAAAGGGAAGATAATTTTTTTTTTCTTTGAGCAAGATTTTTTAAACCGAGGCTAGTCTGGCTACACCCACGCTGCTGAGCGCCCATTGGCTGAATGGTGGCATGAGCATTAGGCGGAGGTAATCATGTGAAGGAGGAGAGCCTGTTGCGCCCCCCCCTGAAGGGATAGGTGTGAGATGCCACTGTGAGAGAGAGGGGAAACCTATTGATGACACCCTCTGAGGGCATGGTGAGATACCAATATGAGAACAGAAGAAGGTGGGAAGATGAAAGAAAAATGGAAAATAAAAAAATTTTCCTGACCGAAAACAAAGTGGATTGTGGGTTTAGAATTATCAAGGAACCTCAAACCCCGACAAGCCCACCCCGGTTTTGGTCGGCGTCCATATAAGCAGAGTCGCAGCGAGTTCAGTTCAGTTCGAGTTCAAGTTCGCAGTTGGAGTTGCACCCGCCTCGCAGATAGCTGACTTGAATGATTCCAGGCATCACGACCTCAACTTCTAGCCAAGAACAATTTAATTTTGAAGAACGACCACCAAAACAGGTTTTACGAATATCGCCTGAAGATACACCAAGAACCAGTTTCTTAAAGAACAAACAACTTAAGATGTTAAGACTCGCCTAACAAACACAAAGTGTCACAAATCCATATAGCGGTTTTGGGAGAAAGATGCAGTCCTGTATTCAGCAACCAGATATAAAATATTGTTATCCTTTTTTAACACATTTGAACTTTTCAAGTTATTATTTTATTTTATTTTACATATACTTGTGCAATGTTTCCCTTGATCGAACTCAGCTTGCATTACGGCCCGGCGACTGATTGATTTTGTCTACCTGAGATCAAATCACAACATGGGTAGGTTAGACTAGAAATCAAAACAGTTACTTCAGTAACCAGACATTGGAGGCGAGCTGGGAATGACAAGGCTGATACCGAATCTAACCAGATTCCCATCCGAATCACCAAAAGGTTAGAACATCACATTTGGTGCCGCGACCAATACCAAGCCAGTTGGTCGTCACAGGACAGGATAGCATGACAGATGCAGCCTGGCAGACATCACGATTGGCGCAGCGACACCGGGGGGATGTCACAATAATAGTAAAATATAATAATAATAATAATAGTAAAATATAATAATAATAGTAAAATAAAATATAATAATAATAATAGTAAAAGAAAATGATAAAAATATAAAAAAAATAAATTAGCAAAGAACTATTTTTGGGAAAGATAGTTGAGTGGTTTCTAATTGCTCACTCCACTGTTTAGAATTCAGAATTTTTATCCTCTTAGGTTGGTTGCTAGAGTCCAATCTTCCCTGTTATTTAATCCATAGTTGTGAGAAGGGACAAATTCCTCCCTTTCTCTAGGGTATTTGTGTAGAATTGAACCCAACAGCCTATCCTAGAAATTGAACCCTGCTCTCCGATTCCACTTATATGACCTGCACATCCTTCTGAAATAGTTACTTTTTAAAAATCTATTTTAAATATTTTAAGATCAACTTCGTAACATTATCTGCATCTACAATAAACTGCTTCTCTATATGTCATCAATTACTGTCTGAAAAAAAAAAAAAAATCCTTAAAAAGAAATGTACAATAATAGAAATCCATCCTTTCAAAATCTACAAAACAGCTGTGGTCGATTTCCTCACGCCCCACTCCCTGCGTTCTTCTGGGTAAAACACGATTGTAAGGGTTAATGTGCAACTGGAGGCGAAAAAGACGGATTGTAAATATAGGCGACCAGAGATTGAAGATCTTTCAAACCAAAGACAAATGAACCAATGCAACTAATGATTGCTCTTAGGGAGTACCCTGATAATGGGTAATGACTAGAGATCAAAGATACATACTTAACTATTGCTTTCCTCCCTAACCATTTATTTTTTTTCTCTTTTTATTTATTTTTTTTTTTTTATATATAGAGGGTGAAGGTAGCCCCAAAGTCCAGAGGGTACCCCTCTGTACTTTTTGAATAGAG
Organism: Acanthosepion lycidas; assembly: GCA_963932145.1. Classification (NCBI taxonomy): domain Eukaryota; kingdom Metazoa; phylum Mollusca; class Cephalopoda; order Sepiida; family Sepiidae; genus Acanthosepion; species Acanthosepion lycidas. Next base: position 39,117,251 of record OZ010591.1, read on the forward strand.
TAGGGACCCATATGTCTGGGTAAACTTGTGATTTAGGTTTGCCCTCTGGGCCTAATTAGATCACATAACATGAGGCATGGTGTTGCTGGAAATCTATAAATAGTGAACCTGATTTGTTGGATGAGGAGCAGTGGGAGTCTCCTTATGAGCTGAATCTAAGGGGGTTATGGAGGAAGACCAGGGTGTGCACATTAGTCTAGGGGTGGATGATAAGGTAGTAGAGGAAAGTTGGGTAGAAAGATAAGATAGAGTAAAAGAAAGTGTGAAAGAAGCCTTACCAATTTTGAGTTACAAGCATGTGCGTTTGTTTCAGCGTTTCTTTATATATGGTGATAATAATTCAACACATATATTCCTTCTGTTAAACCTTTCTGTCTATTTCTACTGCTTCCTAATAAGTCATTTGGAAATCAGGAACTTGTAGAAATTCTGTTACTTTTGACCATTCATTGGTTGTTTTCAAGGAAAAAAAAATGTTGGAAGCCAAGAAATAGCCAGTCTAAACGTACCCCATTCATTCTACAGTGTAACCTGGATATAAGAGAGTTGTCAGGACCGGAGAAGAAGTCTCTTATATCCGGGTTTCTCTTATATCCGGGTTTAGTCTATTTTGTTTAGGCAAGTATGGCTCTAATTTGGGACCAGAGAAAATCACTCTTATATCCGGGTTTCTCTTATATCCAGGTTACACTGTATTTAATAGAACATTTTTAAAGTAAGCATTGCTGCAGAAACACTCTCACTCTATCTCTCTCACACATACACATGGGATGGGGTGGGGTGCTGAAAAGTTTTCAGTTAAAGCAATTTCCCAAAATTGTTGTCTGTTCCATGATATTAACTCTGCCAAAAGGTGAAATGAGAAAAGTCAGGACACCATAATACAGTTTAATATAATATATATATATATATATATATATATATATATATATATATGCATTAGTATGCAGAAAAATAGGAAGGAACATGTCAGGTAAATAATCCGGAGTTCCTTAATATTTTTGTTTTTATTTTTAAGAAAACACTGCTCCATACATAAGTAGAGCTTATATTATATTTTTAAAAAAATATTAAAATATATATTTTTATATATATATATATATATATATATATATATATATATATATATATATATATATATATATATATATCCTGTTTATACATTATTTTTATAGATAGAATTTATTTAAGTAAATGCTCTGTTTTTAATTAAACAGTATTAATTAAATTACGCTGAATATTTAAGAAATCTTGTTGAAAATATGCCTTCTTCAACAGGAATTGAACCTGTATTCCTATACAAAAAACGTCATTTGATCTGACGTGTTATACTATGTGTTTCCAGAGTAGATATGATCGATTGAGAAAAATCGTCGAAGATTTTGTTTTTAGAAACAGTCATTTGGACTTCACTAACCAGACGCCTTTCTGTAGCTAAATGGTATAGCATGTAGGATCAAATGACACTTTCTGTATAGGAATACAGTTTCGATTCCTGTGAGGTAACACATATTTTCTAAGAAATTTCATGAACATTCAAGCCGGTAAATGTGATTAATACTGTTTAATTAAAAATGGAGCATTTACTTAAATTATATCTATAAAGTTGACTTATAGACAGAAAATACATTAAATAATTGCTGGACTTAATCCAGTTTATATATATATATATATATATATATATATATATATATATATATATATATATATATATAATGAACTCTCCCGTTGGTTTCGAAGTATGAGGATCTGACAGCTTATTGATTCAGTTATGAAAGTTTATGTGATAATCTTAAGTGGCATTTAAGATCCGCTAGTGATTTACAAAGGAGGCCATATATGTAGCAAGTGTGAGGATTGTGAGATGAGATCACTGTTAGATTGGCTGACCTTTTAGATCTTGCTCTCAATTCTTGAAGATAATTCAGACAAGCAGATTGAAAATTGCTGAGTCCACTAAAACACGTTATATGTATATATATATATATATATATATATATATATATATATATATATATATACACACACACACACACACATGTTTGAAGACACTTCTCTGTTAACGAAAGAGTCCACTACAAAGATAGCCCATTTGCACTTAGTGGTGTCTTTTGCTTGGCTAGTTTTTTTCTTGCTTTGAACTTGTCGTATAAAATGCGATGACTTAAATTTTAACCTGTAGATAAATGGCCTGGAATTTTGTTATTTTTTTGAGCAAATAAGAAATGACCATCATTTACGGTTGGCATGTAAGATGAAAAAAAAAAAACACAGAATGAAAGGACCTTTGCAATTTCAAATCACCAATGTCTCTGAGACATTTTATAATTTATCCTTAATAGAACATGGTTTTATTAACAGGTTTCGGTTCCATTATTTTTTTTTTTTTTTTTATTTTTGTAACAGGTTTCTTTTCTTTCTCAGGTTGTAGCCAAAAAAGGATGGATCCTTATTCTGCCTTCAGGAGGGAATTATTTTTGGCTCACTTCATCTGATTGGTCGAAAAAATCAGATCATATTTGATAATTTGATCCATTTTGTTTACTTTCTTCCTTGATTTTGAATACCTTCTTCCTTCAGAAGCTTATTTGCTGGCCCTTCTTATTTTATAACAATCAAAGGGGCTCCAGACTGACCTTAACTCCAAATTTATGTGGGCATAAGCTTACACTTTTGATTGGATAGAAATCGTATATATTTTTTCATTTAAGAAAGGAATTTGACACGATCCACCTTGATCAAAATAATTTTGGCAGTTCTTTAACGGCCAATTCTAAAAATATAAAGTCTCTCACACACAAATGTAACAAATTTTCATAAACTGGCTTTTTTTAAAATACACTTCAATAAAAATCTACACGTGTAAGACAAACCTAAACACTTTTATTTACAAGAAAATAATAGTAAAAGTAAATAAGAAAATAATATTGTAAGAGAATGATGAAGATAATAATACCATACCTATCAGTGCCTACAGAGTGCAGGGTTAAAAGCTGAAACCGAAAGTTTTATTCTTGCTGCACAGGATCAAGGCTTGCTAACTAGAAATTACCAGGAACGCATACTGCAAAAATGCTGTTAAACTGAAATGCTGATTCTGTGATAAATATGCAGAAAAAATTGACTTCTGTCAGGTTGCACGATGTTGGCATCCACTGAATATAAAACACGGTATGACAATGTGGCTCAGTATATGCACAGGAAAATCTGCAACCTAAT
>OZ010591.1:39125469-39142969 GCA_963932145.1 Acanthosepion lycidas
TGGAAAAACATTAAAAACATTAAAAAAGATCATTAAATTTAATAAACACAAAAAGCCTGTTGTTTTGATATGTGATTAAAATAACAATTGCTGCCAAAATATACATTGTATTTATTTATGTATCAGCCTGTTGCCAAGTTGTTACAATGTACACTTTGTAATCAGGAAACCCAGATTTGAATCTTACCATGATCAAGCTGTCGGGAAGGTGAATTCTTGATAATATCAGCTTAGGGAGATGTTGCCAGTGTGTGGCATCTTTTGTAAGGTGCCTGAAAACCATACTACAGATTAATCTAAATCTTGTGTGTGAAATTAGGTAGACAGTACAGTTCCAGCGATGGTTGTGCTAGCATAATGTCACTAGTCATTGTGACAGAGGGCTTGAGTGTACAGATCTTTTTCAAACTGTTCCTCACGCCAGATCATGTGCTCTCTGCCAGAAACTGTAACTAGGGTCAAGGCAGCATTGTTTCAGCATAAATCACATGTTGACTCTTTGTTGAACAAACACAAATATGCCTGAGGTTTCTGCACTACAAGGACTGGTTTGCCACTCTAGCAGATACTCGTGAAGCATACTGTGTGTGTCTGTGTGTCTATGAACAATTATGTGCCCTGTTCTATCAGGATGCAAGTTGTCATCATTTTCTGCAACTTTATATCTTTTTGTTTGTCTCCGTAATGCGCTTCCGCAATGAAAGAGAAAAACGTCAATTTAAAATCCTTAACATTATGTCCAAGTTTTACTTTGATAAACTGTTTTATAGTGTTGCTTATGTTTTTGTCCCCTATTGAAGCAAAAAGAAAACACTGCAAAGAAAAAGGAAAAGAAAGATGGTCGCTTGTTTAAGTTTCTTGCCTGCTCTGGCTGTCCTTAAAAACAACATTAAGACCTTTTTCCTCAATGCTCCAGTGTTGATTGCCTTCATTCTTTTAGTGTCTTGCAAAGTACTCAATCCGGGTGTTTGGATTAAATATGCATATGCAAATCTCGTCATTTTACTAACATCTTGTCTTGTCTATCGTGCGTTCATTCTACTTGGATATATCAACCTCGACTGGGCACAGGTTCAAATTTCACCGAAATCGCTTCTGCTTATGGCTACAAACAATGCATGTTGCCACGTGAATTCTTTTTGCAGCAGGCAAATGACGCCTTCTCTCAGCAACTCCTTTGTTACACCCACCTCACCAAAGAATTTGTAATAGCCCACTCTTGGTGATTGTTTACTGTGGTACTAAATGGCAAATGCTATTCATGGGGTTTTGACTCACAAGAAATGCCTATTAATGATTAAAAGTAGAATTTTATGATTTAACTACCAAATGTCGTATTTGTTTTGTACATTGTACAAGGAAAAAGAAGACAACTTCTTTTTTTATGTATCAAGTCTTTTCAGCGTCTGAGTGTTCATCACTCACCAAAATGTCCTCCTTTTGTCGCCTTAATGAAACCTTTGACCTTTTAACATCCCTCTTTCTCGTTGTTTTACTCTGTTTTCTTTGCCTTCATTATGTCCTGTGAGTGTTAAATTCTCTGTACCAACTTTCCTTATTATGTGTCCTACAGATCTCAGCTGTCTCTTTCTGATTGTAGGTATTAAGTTTCTATTCTCCTAAAACTTCCTCGGTGTTCATATGACACATTTGGGGCATATTCAACAAAAAATCAAAAATTGCTTTTTTTCACTGCAAATTATTCATTATATTATATCCGAGTACTTTACGAAAAATTAGAGTGGATTGCACAATATTTCAAGCTCAATTTAGGTTTATAGTTTTTAAACATGCAAAGGAGATGACATAACATAAACAGTAGATTTGTCTGCGGAATATCATTACATTATTGTTACATAATTATAGTGAAATCATTAAGGTTTTTTTGTCAAATGTATTTTATTTTTGGTCGAATATTAATTTAAAATATTCCTTTTTTACAGGCCTTATTTTTGAAATGGAATAAAATCATTCTAAATTTCAGAATTTCACTATTGCCCATTAAAATGACTAGAAGCAAGTGATCTAAAACAACAATGGAAAAGAGAGAAAATAAAGCGTAAACGAAATAGCTTCAATTCTTAGGAAACTTACCATTATAGCCAATGTATTCTAAAATGCTGCCAATAACAATTTTTATTTATTTGTTATGTAACTAGATACATAATTGTCAACAATGTTTCCATAAAACTTGATATTTCCTCTAATATATTCTTAATAAATATTATTTTACTTAAGTGTAAGATAGGCCTACATTTACAATTCCTTAGTGCTAACCATGAAAAGAAATGTTGATCAAAATTACCTAAAACCTTTTAAGTGCATATTGACACAAAATTATCAAATGTTGAATACACCCCTCCTCCACCAAAACACATGCTCTTTCTTGTATTCTCAGCATTCTATCATTCATGTTTCTTCTTTATCTATAAGGAAATTGTTCGGCTTTTACTGTCCTATAGGAAATTAGATATTGCGTAACAGTTCAGCCTCCTTTTTTCTTTTTCTTTTTTCCTCATTTTTTTTTTTTTTTTTTATACCTTATGATATTTTCCATTGTCTTAATTCTTTGCTTAGTTTTTTGGCAGGCATCTTTCACCATTCTAATGCACTTTTGGATTTGTGTAACATTTTTCATCGTCTGTAACTACCCTGATAGATATCTGCACTTGATTGATTATATATAAAATGTCAATTGCTACTTTGGAAATAAGCTGAAAATCAGGATGAAAGGAATAATATGTCTATATCTCTTGAGATGAGGTATTATATTATTTAAATTATTTACATTACTCAGCCTGTTATCCTCATCTTCATTGTCATGTTCACAACATTTCGGCCATTGTACACTCTGGCCTTCTTCAACTGATTGGAATTTTGAACCAAACCCTTTATTTCGTCTACAGGAGTAGATTGTTCTAGTTCCACATGCCGTGCCACTTCAGGATGTCTATTATGTCTCTTTAACTCAACTCTCCAAGATTTTTGGTTCACCTGTAGCCTGGTATTGAACTCACAACTCCTAGTCACTGGATCTAACCAACGCCTTTATCAATTGGGCCACTTGGAGAGTTTAGTTAAAGGGAAATAACTGAGACATCCTAAAGAGTCATGTACATGGAACAAGAACAATCTACCCTGGTTAACAAAATGGTTCGGTTTGAAATTCTAATCAGCTGAAGAAGGCCAGAGTGAACAATGGCCGAAATGTTGTGAATATAGCAAGTAAAAGCAGGATAACATTTTGAATAATGTAAATAAAAATTTTATGGATTTCTCATTCGAATTTTCTCTTGAATCTTAATTCTTGAGTTAATTCTTAGTTTTATAACAATAAAATATCTATTGAAATTCTCCTATTGCATTGTCAAATATTTGGGCTTAAGAACTTTAACAAAATATGAATGCTGGTCGTTATTTTAAGAAGTAAGGGGGTACAAATGAAAATATTTGGAATTGACAACTTTTTCCATTTCACTGATAACACATGCGTGTTATCACCTCTTTTGTCTTGCCACCTTCCTTTCATTTTCTCTCTGAAACTAAGTAGCATCTCCGATATGTCTTTTCCATCTTTCCACACAATCAAAAGGGAAAAGTCCATTATTTGTGATATACTGGTAGGGTGTAACGTAAGTGCATGCTAACTAAGATAGGGACTAGCAGAATTATAAGATATTGTCTTTCTCCTTGCATCTTTCTTTTTTTTCTTTTCTTTTTTTTTTCTTTTTTTTTTTTAGTTTGGCTTTTATGTTCTGGATACACAGTGAATAGCAGCTCTTGAGTTAGGAATCGTAGAGACAATTTCAGATTCCAATAGTTTGTTATATTCACTTACATGCTAATACCCTTTCTTCTTCTACACCCCCACCCCTCATCTATGGATCAATGGCAGGGCCGACTGGGTCCTATAGCCTTGGGTGGCAACCAGTCTATAAGAACAACTCTGAATTCAAAACCTCCAAAAAAAGGTTAAATAGCCTTAACAACCATCAATTGGCCAAGCATCGTGAGTACGGTATGAGGAATTTCTGGATCAGTTCTAGTCAGCTTTTATCCCCCAGTAGCTTTCTTTTTCTGTTCACAAGAAGGTGTAATACACTTTAAAGATCTACTATCCATTCCCCTCCCCCAGTCAAGGTTTGACTCTTTACTGCAAACATTCTGGCTAGTCCTTGAATTGTATTTGGGTCAGTCAGTAGCTTATTAAAAGCACAAATCCTGATTAAGTGATTAAGTTGACTGACTCTCTCTCTCTCTCTCTCATGCATATATTCACACACACACACACACGTTTCTGTTTTATTGGTCATCTTTCACTCTGATTTCGGCTCCAATTATTGACCACAATCACAACAACCAGGTGCCGGCATTGGCTGTGCCTAAAAGCAATCGTCTCAAAATCCCTTCTTCACCTGGGATTTGTTTTCTTCACTTCTTTCCCACTCTCCTCTTCCTCTTGTTCCGCCATGATTGTCTGACTGGCCACATAGGGTGTTTTACAGCTGGTGGACACTATCGGCTTGTTTTCTTATGATTAAGACTTGATAACTAATTAATTTCCTTACATTTCCTCAAATTTACACAGTTCTCCCAGAGGATAAGCCAATCATTGCCATTCTACCATTTTCTACGCTTACACTGTCCTGTAAATAAGGTGCTCATTTTCTCACTATTTTTCTCTCACCTTCTCATATCTCCTCTCTCTCATTCTCTCATATCTCCTCTCTCTCATTCTCTCATATCTCCTCTCTCTCATTCTCTCATATCTCCTCTCTCTCATTCTCTCATATCTCCTCTCTCTCATTCTCTCATATCTCCTCTCTCTCATTCTCTCATATCTCCTCTCTCTCATTCTGTGTGTGTGTCTCTCTCACTCTCTTGTATCCTGTATGTGTGTGTGGGTCTCTCTCTCACTCTCTTGTATCCTGTGTCTCTCTCTCTCATTCTCTTGTATCCTGTGTCTCTCTCTCTCATTCTCTTGTATCCTGTGTCTCTCTCTCTCATTCTCTTGTATCCTGTGTCTCTCTCTCTCTCACTCTCTTGTATCCTGTGTCTCTCTCTCTCACTCTCTTGTATTCTCTGTCGCTTTCTCTCATATCCTCTGTCATCACATTCCCCTTACTCACTATATTGTATCTTCTCTCTCTCCCAGATTCTCTCTCTCTCTCCCTAGACTTTTGTACCACCTGTTTGAATATTCGTCCTCCACTCCATCGCACCTTCATTGACAGGTAAAAATTCAATTAACTCTAAGTTTTTTTTTTTTTTTTGTCATCTTACATTTTCTATCACTTTCTCTTCCTGTTTTTTCATATTACATTTTAGTAGGTTTTTATATATATATATATATATATATATATATATATATATAGGAATATGTGTTATGTACAGATAAGTAATGATTAAGAAATTTTTTGTGCATGTGAAGGATAGAAACCATCAAAGATAATTGGTAACTGAACATTAATTTGAGCATTTCATTAAATAAGCAAACATCCAGCCGTTAGACTAAGAGATTGGACATTTTATCTATACATCTGAGGGTCAGAAGTTATTATCTAAATCATTTCAATTTAATAAACTTCTTAAACTACCTATTTACTTTGCAATCGTTCTGTTTACCTTTAGCCAGATTCTGTTTTATATTTGGTCTTAGACTACTTGATAAGTATTAGAGAGAACGTATTACCTGTATGCCAAATACATCATTTAACTCGCCAGTCGTTCAGCTTGTATTACTTACTATCCTTTCTATTGGCTCAGATTCTTAACCCCCAGATCCGACAGACTAATTCAAATTGACCCTTTACATAATCAACATTTTTCTGTTTCTTTCTACCTTTCCAAACTTTTTTCATCAAAATTTGTATCTAAACATCTTTGCTTCTAACTAGTTTTTGAATTACTACAAAGACTATTCAAGTTCAGTTGCAATATTTCTACTCTCCGTCTAAACTGACCACTGGTCACTGGTCTGATTGTCAATAGTGTTGGGCTGAGAGTGTGCTAAATTCCAGCTGTCCAAACGTGTTACCGAGGCCATTTCTCAAGGGTTGATGAATCCAAGTTCTGTCATGGCGCAGACGACGTGCAATTTGTTTGTTGCCTCAAAATGGAACACTGCAGACAACAATACCACTGATTGAATACACGATCAAGGAAAATGTTTTCTTGTCATTAAATCTACTCTAATCTATAGATTGTGATAAAAGATTTGATCGAAGTTCCTTCTTTTCATTGTCCTGGGTATGACAATAAATTACATCTGGCAGCAGGGCCTCTGATCAGGAGGTTTTGAGGAGTATGGAACCACCTCTGTTGTTCCCAGGTCCACTCTGACCTGGAGTGGTAGCACTTGTTAGGGTCCCAGCTATAGGCAAATATTTAACCCCCAAACTGTTGTCAAGACACTATGAAAGTGTATAAATGAGTTTTTATAGTCAAAATACAAGCAATATATATATATATATTTTTTTTTAAATTTAAAAAAAATTGCTACCAGCAATACATTTTTTAAGAAGAAAAAAATGATTACTAGCAATATATATTTGGAAATAAGAAAAAATTAACAGCAATACATTTGATTCTTGACAAAAACCCTCTTTACAAAAATACTTCAATAAAATCTGATCTCCTCCAAACTAATTTCTTACAAAGAATATGTATTCTATTGATATGAACCTATCATAAAAATTTTGTTGGCATTAAATAACCCTTTGAGGTTGATATGTCATAAATCTGAAATAAACCAAATCAAATCATCCTTCTTTTAAACTCGAAAGAAAATCCCCAAAAAGACCAAGCATTGTTTACAACAAATTCAAGTTCAAATCCCTTACCCATAAGTTAAAATATGTTCATTGAAGTTTATTCTCCAAAATCATCCCCCCAACACCCGCTCAAGCAAGGGGATAATGCCACTAGGACCCCAGGGTGTTTACAGGGAGTGAAAGAAGACTTGAGTGAGGAGAGGGAAAGGACAATAAAAGATCAGGGTTTCAGAAAGGCAGAAGAGGGTGATTAATGTTGCATATAATCTTTTTTCAAGATTGTAGGTTGCAGGGAAACAAGAAACTGGTAGGAAGTTCCACGGGTAAGAAGTGCCAGTAAGGAAACTCTTAGAATAAAACTGATGGTTGCATTTGGCTAGTTCACCAGTAAAATGGTGAGACCTAATTGCCAATCTAGTAGCATGCTTGAATTCATATAGTCGAAGCACTAAGGAGATGAGTTCATCAGAATAATTGCCATGAAAACATTTGTAGAAGACAATAACAATAATGATCCTGATTTTCTTGCTTGTTAAAAACACAGAAAAAAAAAAAAAAAAATCACATCAATTTCAGAAACTTACTAAGACAGATTCTTACCACTTGTTCAACTCCAGCTAATTCTTGTGACCCATTAGTCCAGAAGCACCTGCACATATCGAGGTTATATGTTTGTATTAGCAAGGTAGTGTCCATTCCTGGCTTGCTAGGCTTGTTGTGTAGCTTACAGAACCAGGTATTCCCTAATGGTCACTCAGCTGAGTACTGACATGGCTCAACATTGCTTAACTTTGGGTAAGATAGATTGTAAATAAAAATTAGATACTGATCTAATAGATTTGCCTTTAGAACAAAGGCAAAATCTGAAAGTGATGGATTCTGGATAAAGTTTTAACCTCATGCAATATGTTAACATAAATAGACAGACAGGCATGCACACATGCACACGCTCACACAATTTTTGTGAATGTATGTGTAATATGATAGTATAATTATATATATATAATTATATATATATATATATATATATATATATATATATATGTGTGTGTGTTTGTGGTAGCATATTTACATATGTGTGTGTGTGTGTTTGTGGTAGCATATTTACATATGTGTGTGTGTTTGTGGTAGCATATTTACATATGTGTGTGTGGTAGCATATTTACATATGTGTGTGTGGTAGCATATTTACATATGTGTGTGTGTTTGTGGTAGCATATTTACATATGTGTGTGTGGTAGCATATTTACATATGTGTGTGTGTATGTGTGTGTGTGGTAGCATATTTAGATATATATATATATTTCTTGAACATTCAGGTCAGTAGATGAAAATAAAATAAATAGACTGTTTTATAAATGAACTGAGCGTCTACTCAAATATGGTTATCCACTAAAAATAACATTTAAAGTTAGGTGTGTATGCGTATTTGTAATTTGGTACCATGTATTTGTAATTTGGTAGTGTGTGTGTGTAATATGATAATGTGTGTGTACATGTAAAATGGTAGTGTGTGTACAATGGTAGTATATATGTGTGTAAGCGTAATATGGTCATACAATATTTTGGATTGGGTTTTTATATTTGTATATAAATATAAGCCCATTTAATAAACTCAGACTATACTTATTTTTCATTTACAATTATCATCATCATTATTATTATTATTGTTATTAATGTTTTTCAAATGTAATGATCTCTAGCCATTGCATCTGCAGCCAATCATTTAAAACAATCTTCTATTCTTCCTGATTTACTTTCTTGCAATCTCACAGATTAAAAACTCTTGTTTTTCTGACTAACCCCCTAGCTATCTTCGGATTCCTTCGTCCAGACCAACTCTGTCAACTTTTCTTTTTCTTTCGATCATTCCCACCCCAAATCTTTACTCCCAGCTTCTGCCTTCTTCTCGTCTTCCATTATCCTGATTTGTAATCTGACGCATGGTTGTTTGATTTTTGCGAACTGCTTTCCGTGTCAAAACAACTTGATAAAAAAACAATTCCAGTTACTTATTTTAACTAATGCTATCACCCCACCCCACCCCCCCCGACTCGACCAGCACCATTTCTAATAATTCTCCAGCTATATTTGCTCTATTTATATCTTATTTTTAAATGCTCGTCTGTTTTCTCTTTAGTTTTTTTTTTTTTGTTTTTTTTTTAACGGAAAAAGCAAATCTGAATTCAGGCTCCACTTTTGCCATGTCCATCTGGCTTTGATAGAATCTTTGCGATGCAAGAGTGGAAAAGTGTTGCAGAATTTGACAGTGTTTCACAAAAACCCAAATTATAAAGGTTGTTAAAACAAAAAAATAATATTTATATTGCTTAAGTTTTGGTAATTTCCAGGGATGGTGTTTGTAGATATATGTCAGTCATTACCTTCTGTCTTAATTCTTATTCTTTTAGTGTCCTCTCTCCTTAATAGCAGTTTTTCTTATATTCTCTAGCACTCAATACCCTCTTGCATCCTAGTGGCTTTATTGCCTTGCTTGGGGTAAGATGATTAAAAACCATAGAGAGCTTGGACATAGGACTAAAGACTGCATGGTAACTATCAGTTAAAATGATCTCCAGACCAAGTGCCACTTGTCCTTTACTGATCTCAATATAGTGGCTGGACCTCAGGGTGAGTACTGCCCTCCCTACATGATCACTGGTGCAACTGAGCTGAAAGCATTTCATTGGATTACCTATCTTGGATGTACCATCACGTCAGATGCTGGGATCGACAAGGAGGTCAACAACAGACTGGCAAGGGTGAGCATTGCATTTGGCAGACTGACTGTACAGACGTGTGTAGTATTAGGTTGGTGCAAAGATAATGTCGTTTTCTAACATAGTAACATGTGTGAGAAAACGACATTATTTTTGCACCAACCTAATACAACTGACACTTGAAGAGGAGAACTAAGATCAGAATGTATAGAGCTATTGTCCTCGCCACTCTCCTATATGACTCGGTCATGGGTCACTTAACGATACCACCTACAACTCTTCAAACGGTTTCCACCAGTGCTGTCCCCACATGATCCTTAACACCCACTGAAGTGATTTTTGTCACCAATATTGAAGTCCTTGAAAAGGCGAAGATCACCAGCATTGAGGCCACGCTGCTGAGATGGACACTTTTCCAGGATGGAGAATCATCACCTCCCTAAAATTCTACTCTACGGCAAGCTCTTCATTGGCTATCATGGCAGAGGGCCACCAAATAAATGATTCAACGATTGCCTGAAAAAATCCTTTGGTGCCTGTCACATCAACCAGTGGTCAGCCCAAACTGAGAACCATGACACCTTTGAAATACCTGCAGGGCCACTCTCACGGACAAAAGGCAGAGGAGAAAGTACTGCAAGGTAGTACTATGCCATCAAGACCAGGCCGGACTTTCAGCTGCAACTACTGGGACTGAGTATGCTTGTCCCGCTTCAGACTTATCAATCACAAACGTGCCTGCAATCAACATGAACAGACTCCCTTTTAATCATTGTTTTATCAAGCAAGGCATCATGATGATGGATATAGTGAGTTATGTATATATGTTACAAAAGGATAAAAAGAAATTGGAGATTTCCTGTTTGTTTTCTTTAAGATTAATGCCAAAGATTAATTACAAGCATGACCCATAGATTGCTTATTTATGTTGACTGGGTACTTGGAAGTGGATGCAGAATTAATTTCAACTTGGAACTAATTAATGAAAGTTGCAGAAAAGATGAATTCTTCATTATCTTGTCTACTAAGAATTTTTGATGCTAAATTCAAAAAATTAACACCAACTCATTGCATTTTGTTTAGGAATTCATTGAAATTGATAACTTTCATTTTAAATCAACTTGAAATTAGTTCCGAGTTGAAACAAGTTTCGTGCTGAAATGAGTTTCGTGTTGAAATGAGTTCTATCACTCATCACATATGATTTGATTATAATGGTAAAAGCTTCTTACTGAAAGAACGATATATATATATATATATATATATATATATATATATATATATATATATAGTTGTGGATTCACATCTGTCCTCCTTCTATAGCCACCCAAAGCTTTAGGACCAAGTTTGTCATGCTATTTACCCATTCATTTGCAACAAAAATGAATGATAGTTCTGAGTTAAAATTAGTTCCTCCATTCCTTGGAAGGTGTGTTTCTGTATATATTTTATTTAGGTTCATGACCTCAAGATTTTTTTTTATATAATCATTTTTTTATTATTTAGTTCAGTAAATTTTTCATCTGCTGCATATTTTTTTTGTTTTTGTGATTTTTAGATTTTCTTTTCTAAATGCTACAAAATCACAAAGAACTTCCGAAATAGCAGAAACTACATCAATTGGAGACTTCCAACAGCAGCGACATCTACAACGGATAGCACATGTAACTCAAAGAGAAACTAATGTCATAATCATGATGTGGACACTCCACACCACTCAAGTAAAAACTTAAAAAAAGAAATCCCCATCACTACTAGAAAGAGCGATTACAGCTGCTTGACTTGAGTAACCTATTTTCCTGAAAATTTGTTTTAAGAGAAACGTTTTATAAATTTCAACCGAAAACAGTACTGGTGGCCCTGAAATGAATACCAAATATTTCGACTTAAGGAAACGGCTAAGATTACCATAACCATTAAAAATTGAGTATAGATACTATACTTTGATCCCAGCTCAATGACTAGGATGTGAAGAAAGAGTAACGTAAGAGGCTGCTTGGTAAATGAATGCCAAATTTTTCCCTTTAAGGGTAGGGATATTATTGGGTTTACTATTACAGATGATCATGGGCACATGGCCGAGTGGTTAGAATATTCACATTCTGACCATGAGACCCAGGTTCAAATCTCAACATGGTCGATTTGTCAGGAGGGAAACTTCCTGATGTTATCAGACTGGAGGGGTTGATCCCAGCATGCAGCACTTTTGGAAAGTGCCTGAAAACCATACCACGGGTTGACCCAAGCCTTGTGAGTGAAATTGGGTGGACATAACACTTGGGGCTGTCGATAGTTGTGCTAGCATGAAGTCACAAGTCATTGTGTTTGAGTCTGATGGCCTTGTTCAAATTGTTGATCATGCTAGATAACACGCTCTCTCCCAGAAACTGTAACTAAGGTCTGCTCAGCATAGTTGCAGTATAAACTACAGGTGGGCTGTGTGGGTGTTGAATAAACACAAATGTGCTTGATCAAGCATCTGCAATAGGGATTGGCTAGCCGCCCTAGTAGACAGGTGTCCTCAAATACAAGTGGCCAGGTATACATTACAGATGAAGAGAACAGATACTGCACTTTGATTCCAACTCGATGGCCAGAGAGTGAAGGATGGTGTAACTCAAGTTGCACTGGTAAATGAATACTGAGTGTTTCCTTATAAGAAAACAGCTATTATCATTACCTTTTAGAAATTAGAACAGATACTACACTTTTCTTCCAGCCTGATGGCCAGGAAGTGAAAATGACATACAGTGGAACCTTGGTTCACAAATATAATTCATTCCTGAAGGCCATTCGTAACTTGAAATGTTCGTAAATTGAAACTATTTTTCCAATATGAATCAATGTAGAGAAAAAAATCACAGTACAATAAAATTGGAAACAAAAAGCACAACACAACACACGAATATATACAACACAGTGGTTGACTCGGAAATTATTCCGTTTGGGTTAACTCGGTTTAGCAATGCTGTTCAAGAACCAAAATTTTGTTTGATAACCGAGACATTTTCATCTCAAATCTTTTGTTAGAAAAACATGTTCGACATGTGAGCCATTCAGGAACCAAGGTTGTACTGTATAGAGTTGCACTGGCTGCTTGGTCATTGACTGCTGAATATTTCCTTATAAGAAAACAGTTATTATCATTACCATTAGAAATGAGAACAGGTACTACGCTTTGCTCCCAGCCTGATAGACATGGAGGGAAGAAAAGCATAACATGAGTTTCACTGGCTGCTTGGTCAATGACTGCCGAATATTTGCATATAAGGAAACTGCCATTATTACCATTTGTTCTTTCTCGTTCTTTGTCGTCTTAATCAGATTTGATTACGCTCTTGATGTATCCGACTTTGCTTCCAATCAACCCTAACCTTCACCTGTATCCATCACGCACATCCATATTCTCCTGTTAACTACAATATCCATTATTAATGCACCACTTTCACTAAAGTGATAACTAGTTCTAGTAAACCAGTCCGCACACACCTCCAACACAGCCCCACATTTACCGTCCTGAAATGGCAGCCAGCATTGACTGAAGAGGGGTGGAAATGAAAGATATGTCTACTTGGAGTTGGGGTGGGGTGCAAGCAGAATGAAGTGTGGATGGGAGTGCGTGAGTGATTGTCTGAATCTCTGAGTTCTAATAAAGATAATGACCAACTGCTAGCTTATGATTTCTTTCGTTCTGACCCCCACCTCCCCATATCGTTTATTTCTCTGTTCTTGTTCCAGTTACATCTGCCATTGAGTGTTAACAAAAGTATTTACGCTAATTACATCATTTGAACAGTTGTCCTCATCTTTATTGTCATATTCACAACATTTCGACCGTTGTACACTCTTGCCTTCTTCAGGTAATATATGTTGGAATTTCAAACTGAACTCTTTATTTTGTCCACTGGGGTAGATTGTTCTAGTTCCACATGCCATGCCTTTTCAGTTATTTCCCTTTTAGTAACTCAGCTCTCCAAGTTTTTGTTCACCTCTGCTATGGCCAGATATTGACCTCACAACTTTTGGGGTCAAGCCACTGGATTACTTCAACCAACGCTTTTCTCCCCTGGTTTTGGTTTGGTTTGTTTTATGCCATATCAACACCTAATGCCGACAAGATTTTTATTGCTGGTAATATTTTTTTCCAAAATGTATTGCTGCTAATTTCTTTTTCCAAAAATCTATTGCTGTTAATATTTTTTCTTCAAAAATGTATTGATGGGAATAATTTTATTTACAAAAATGTATTGCTGGTATTAAAACCTATTTTTACACTATCATAATTTTTTGACCCCAGTTTGGAGGTTAACTATCTGCCCATAGCTGGAACCCTAACAGGTGCTACCACCCTGGGTCAGGGTGGACCTGGAAAGACCAGCAATTAAGAGGTGGTGCCACACTCCTGAAAACCTCCTGATCAGAGGCCTTGCTGTTGGATGTAGCTTACTGTCTTACCCAGGATGGTTTATCCAGTGGGCCAATAAAGATGAGGACAACAGTCTGAACAATCTAAATAGTGTAAACAGTTACAATACTATATCAGAAATATAAACAGATTTAACATTTTTTTTTTTTTTATTTATATTTTTTTTTTTTATACAGTAAAATTCCTCCTGTACAAGGCCCACAGGATCACTCAAGGTTTGAGGTTGATGAATAAGGTGTAGTCTATATCGATAGAAGGAGAAGATAATGGTTAACCCTAGATTTGAACAAGTAGTGGTTGGGGAAACATCCTCTAGGGAGTCTGTTCTCTAGGGCAGTAGTTTGCAGGAAGAAGCTACTTGAGTGGAACTTAATTCTCACCAATGGAATATGGAAGGAATGTGAGTGGTTTGTTACAATATAAGTGGCATGGCGGGTCCTAGCCATGAAAATCTGACAGGGTAGAACCAAGAGATGCAGTCTGTCTCAGAACTTTCCATAGTAGTAGTGATAGAGTAGTGAGAGGCCCGCCATATTCCACCTGTGAGAGAGAGGTTGGAGGGTGGAAAATAATTCTTCTCCCAAAAGGACCAAAAGAGACCCTTTTGAACTTTATCAAAACTGGATAGTGAGGTTTTCAGTTTTTACAGATCTTTACACTTTAAAGATTATTTCATGTACACATCTGAAGATAATACATAACAGGTTTTCCCCAAGCGGTGATTATGGCCACATTATGTTGAAACACTGGTTTCCCATGTGATCAGCAAAGTTAAGCAATGTAGAGCCTGGTCAGTAGCTAGATGGGTGATCACTTTGGAATACCAGGTGCTGTAAGCTTGAATATGCGGGTGATGAAATGGCTCGGAACTGTTAATCAGAGATCCAATTTCCCTCAGGTTCGTTATATTAAATTATATGCAAATATCCTTGGGAAAGGTATGAATCCAACGCTTTTCCAAACTATAGGCTAATTAGTAAGACTTGTATCACTAAATCATTATCTCCCCTCAAAAAAGAAAAAAAAAATATTCTTACAATCTAAAAATATTTTCTGGCTTTAAATGACCTGCAATAGGTTATATCTGTAGAAAAATAATCCAATCAATTCCCAAAATGGAGCCCACTGAACTCTTGGAAGTTCCAGAGGCTCTGCAAGTCCTTCTCTTATTTGTTCTCTGCCATAATGGTGATCATACCAAGAAGGAAGAAAACACTGTTTTTAAATAAGAAATAAATATTTTCAACACAAATATGTTAATTGAGTGATTAATAAATTGTTAAAACATTTATCCTTTTCCCTGATAACACTTTAAGAATATCTGTTTATATCTTTGAGATGAGGTATTATGATTATTTACCTTATTTGGACTGTTATCCTCATCTTCATTGCCATATTCACAACGTTTCAGCCTCTATATCTCTGAGATGAGGTATTATGATTATTTACATTATTTGGACTGTTATCCTCATCTTCATTGCCATATTCACAATGTTTCGGCCTCTATATCTCTGAGATGAGGTATTATGATTATTTACCTTATTTGGACTGTTATCCTCATCTTCACTGCCATATTCACAACGTTTCGGCTTCTATATCTCTGAGATGAGGTATTATGATTATTTACCTTATTTGGACTGTTATCCTCATCTTCATTGCCATATTCACAACGTTTCGGCCTCTATATCTCTGAGATGAGGTATTATGATTATTTACATTATTTGAACTGTTATCCTCACCTTCATTGCCATATTCACATTTTAGTGGACAAAATAAAGGGTTTGGATCGAAATTACAATCACCCGAACAAGGCCGGATCGTTCAAGAGCCGAAACGTTGTAAATATGGCAAATAATATGAGGATAACAGTTCAAATAATGTAAATACACTTTAAGAAATCGGGTATCAATTTGACACTGTGTTTATATTATAAACAGCTCCCCTACTTCTAAACTCACAATTGCACCACCTGTATGTGTTGTTAGGTTGGTGCAAAAATAATGTCGTTTTCTCACATATGTGAGAAAACGACATTATTTTTGCACCAACCTAATAGTAAGACTCGTATTACTAAAACCATTTTCTGGCTTTAAATAACCTACAAAGGGTTGGTACGCTCTGCAGCCTGTCTATTATTTGTTTCATTCCATAATGAGGATCATGTTGAAGAAGGGGTTAATAAATTGCTGAAATTTTTATCGTATTCTGTGAGAAAATAATTAACAAATAATTATATCCTTTTTTTTTTTCCCCCAATTTGTAAATAAAAGCATAACTGCATTTATATTATAGACATAACTCCTACTTCTAAACTAACACCCTCCCCCAGTATTCCCAAGTGGTCATCCATCTATGTAATGACCCTGCTCAATGTTCCTT
This sequence comes from Acanthosepion lycidas, assembly GCA_963932145.1. Taxonomy (NCBI): domain Eukaryota; kingdom Metazoa; phylum Mollusca; class Cephalopoda; order Sepiida; family Sepiidae; genus Acanthosepion; species Acanthosepion lycidas. Next base: position 39,141,768 of record OZ010591.1, read on the forward strand.
CAGTGATCATATGAAAACCCGTATTTAAACATGATATGGCTGTAAGCTACGACAGATAAAAGTACAAAAATGTTTTACCAAAATGATACCTGAAATTAAAAATATAACTTACTCTAAAGATGTAAGATTATAGAATTTCTAAAAATAAAACTACTGTTGTTTTCCCATCGACAAATTGTGAGTTATCATTAGATGACTCGTATTATTGACATGCGATGAGGAGGTTAGCGAGGTCAATTATGTCATATCATGTGTACGAACAAGAGAACATGGAAAGTGTAATTAGATGCAGTTGGTGCAATAAACTTAGGATAATAAATGGTATGCCAAACCAAACAATTTAGCTTATTGCTAAGACAATTGATTTTTTTTTTTTTTTTTGTATTTTTCTCATTCAATTCTTTCTCCATTGTATGCAATAAATAGACAACTCTATGAAAGTCTAACCATCTATCATCCATACACATGTGTGTGGTTACTTTACACTCATCATGATATAAAAACACTAGGGGGAAAAAATGCACATTAGTGAAATGATTCTTGAAATTACAAATATGCCTTTACACAAACAGACATTTTCACACTTGAAAGTGGGTATCTTAAAATTTGTATTTAGAGTAGTAAATTCAGTTGATGATTTTGAGAAATATTTTACTAAAGGCTGTTATAAATCCACAACAGGGCATCCCTTGAAAATTCCGCCACTGCTTTATCATTTGAACATGTGAATTATTTTTTTCCGACACAGGTAGAGAACAAGTAGAAAAATCTATCATTCTCAGCAGTCAATGCCAAGATTTTAGGTGTCTTCAGAAAGAGGATCAAAATACATTTTGGCTGCTAGTAATTTTATTTGTATATAATGGACTTCTATTTTTTAAATACATGTTTTATGTTTTCTGCATGTTGTTAGTACTCATTATTAAATCATATTGCGTGGTTACAGCTTCTTATTCAAGAAGGATTCTCAGCTCCTCCCTAGGGCCTCACTGTTTGTAGGGGCTTTTCTCAATACTAGATTAAGTAACGATGCCTTTTTTCACTCTTTTTTCTGCTTTGCATCCACAATACCTTTTTTTGCTACCTTTCTGGCATTGGAACGCTGGATGTCGTTTTGCTCCCTTTCTGGCATTGGAACCCCCGGATGTCGTTTTGCTCCCTTTCTGGCATTGGAACCCCCGGATGCCGTTTTGCTCCCTTTC
>OZ010591.1:39147969-39152969 GCA_963932145.1 Acanthosepion lycidas
AGTAAGGTTCTAAAGAAAATGAAAACAAAAGGGAAATTTATACTTAACATCACAAGGTTAAAATTTCTAGGGCTCATAATGAGAAAAGCAGGCTTGGAAAATTTAATACATCTCTGTAATTTTTCAGTTTTGCATTTTTAGCACGTGGTTCAAACATTCTTACAACTGTTCTAAAAAATATAATAAAAATAATAAACACTTTATTTCTACAAATTAGAAAAATCAAATTTATTATCAAACAATATTGTGTAGTGATCTATTCACACAGGAATAATTTTTTTATATGAATAAAAAATTTATATTATATATGGTATATATAACATTTTTTATATATCTCAAGATAAAAAGAAAGAACAGTCAGATTTATAATCCAGTGCTTTTTTTTACATTTATTTTTAAAAAGATCTCAATACACAGTAGAGCATATTATAATTATTTTTTAAACATATGTATTCATTGCGACACAAATTACGATGTTTCAAAACCTAAATCCTAAATTAAACTTAAAATTTAAAGTTAAGTTCCATTTTCAAGCGATGCTGAATAACATGAAAAAAATTGGTTTACTCTATAAGCCAAATATTTTTTCCGAAATTTATTCAGCATTGCTTGAAAATGGAACTGAACTTCAAATTTTAAGTTTAATTTAAGATTTAAGTTTTGGTTTCAAAACAGGTAGTTTGTGTTGTGATGAATACATATTTTTAAAAATAATTGTGTGTGTGTGTGTATATATATATATATATATATATATATATATATATATATAATGGAGATTTGTGTAATTAAACAAAATATTATATTTTTAGGAACATGTTGAGAATCACTGGTCTATGTTGTTTTACATCTATAACGTCTTGGTGTATCCTTTTCCCATATGTCTGAACGATAAATATACCCACTGATTTTGGAAATTAATCAGAATATATGACCTTTATGATAAATGATAAAAAAAAATTAGGCATTCTTTCAACATGCATCTTTCTGGCTTCAATTTAAAAGGATACCTTCTTTTTTTATATATCTTCCTATTTTGTTTTGTCTTTTGTGCCCCTTTCGTGTATTTTTGATTGTTTCTTTACTCTCCCAACCAGTCCTCTTTTTTTCTTAAATACTATTGTTTACTTAATAAGAGACCCAAGAGCCACTCAATAGAGTGTTACTGAATGAGGTTGTTTTGATGTATTTAAAAAGAGGAAGTAAGAAATGTATATGAGGATATGGAGAAGAGATAAGAGTTGACCCTAGACCTGACGATCTTAAAATCAATTTCAGGACTTTATTCCATGAAGTACCTGTTCTGAAGAAGGAACTGTGTGAATGAAGCTTCCTTCCTAACCAATGGAATATGAGAGGATTAGTTTGCATGTCAGGTTGTAGCTGTGAAGGTCTGGATTGCTTGATCTAAGGAACGTAACTCATCTGCATATCAGCCAAGGAAGTAGTGATGGAAGAGTTAAAGGCTAGCTATGTTCACTTTGTAGAAAAGGGGTTGCAGGTTGGAAAATAATTCATCACCTACAAGGCTGTGTAAGTTCTTTTTATCTCCGTCAAGTCTGGAGAATGTTTGGGGACTTATGAAAATGCAATAGAAGGAATGGAACTTTATGGGTGGGGTATTCTGGTATTACCGTCAGAATAGCACTGTTGTATATCTAATGTTTGCATTAGTATTTTGTTTCCCATTGCTAATTCTTCTTTTTTGTTTTTAATTTCAGAATGTTTGGATCAGGGGGCACTTGCTCGTCTTGCGGGCAAAACATCCCAGCAACTGAACTGGTGATGAGAGTTCAGGGGAATGTATACCACATCAAATGTTTCACCTGTGTCACATGTCATCACCAACTGAACCCGGGCGAAAGGTTTAGCCTCGTTAATGGCAGTTTGCTCTGTGAACAGGATTACCCGAAGGTATTGCGGGGTCACACTCAAGTTCCAGCCAGATCAACTCACAAGGTATGGACAGTACAACAAGCTAGACCAATTTGCCCCAAAAATTAGATACCCCCACCCCACCTCAGACAAAAAAAAAAAAAAAATGAAAAAAGGAAAAATTAAAAAGAAAAGTACAATTTGAGAGAACAAAAAAAAATATGACAAAGCAAAAATTTCACTAAGGGGTTCACACTTCCGTTCTTGTTATCTGTTTTTCTTTCTTTTTAATTATTGTTTTCGGTAGGTTACTCTGCCAATTACTTGAGCTAATATCCCAGGATGGCTTCTTTTTTTTTCTTTTCTTTTTTTTTTTTAATTAATTTCCTCTTGAAATGAATTTTTTTTTTTTTTAAGTTGAGTCATAAATAATTTCCGTTTTTGTTTATCAACATTATTCTTCAAAAAATAAAGTACATTTACATTTTATTCAATTATATATTCAACATTCTTTGCTATGACTTCTTATCACATATCATGCGGCTCTTCAATTCCCATTTGAGTAAATATCCACAGATTTTGGTGGCTAAGTTTTCAACAAATTCTTGAATCTCATTTTCATTAGGAAAAACTTTTCTCCATTAAAACATTTTGCAGCAAGTACATAAAACTGTAATAATCAATTGGCACAAGGCCAGGTAAATATGGTAGATAAGATCGAATAAACCTAACCAATTTCCAAAAATCTCTTCTTGTGTTATTCTTGCTGAACATAGCTTTGCCTTGTCATGGAGAGCAACAAATATTCCTATAGTGATTTTGACCAAACATTTGTGGACACATTACAGCTGCTGGATGTATAAATGTGCGTTTAGTGTTTCATTGCATTTTAAGAGCACTAAATGAATAAAATCTTGATGATCCCATAACCCACACATTACCTTTCTTCCCTGGAGCTCAGGTTTTGGGGTCAATTGTGGAGAGTTATCCATGTCAATCCACTGACTTTTGTGTATATAACCTGTTTTTCATTACCTCTTATGATATATTTAAGGGATTGTTATCTAGGGTGATACCTTGATCATTGCAATTGGTTACCAAAAACGGAGATTACCTATGAATCAACTGAATATTTGTGTTTAGAGATGAATTAGTTTAACAAAAAAAAAAAAAAAGAATAAAACGAATCAGCTTTATTTGGGTTTGAACCAAGAATCTCAGGTTTTGAATACCCGAATTCTCCCGCTTGTAGTAGGTAACATGTATCTCACTTCAAATAACGTAACGTCAAGTACGAAACAGATCTCTCATGCTTTTTTATCTCTGATGCCTTCTGTTTTTCCCCCCTTATTTTCTTTTGCTTCTCTTTCTCCCCCCACCATTTAAAAAAAAAAGGGGGCCCCAGATATTAATATCTAGTCTTGACTGTGACACCAGGTTCTATTGCTATAGCAATAGCCACAAAGACCATAAGCACAATTTTGGGAGATGGAGATGCAATCTCTGAAAATTATTGAATTACTTTGATTGGTAAAATTGGCATTCCTTCACATCCAAAACACTTTCTGGGATTCAATATTATCCATGCCCCTATTTAATATAAATATTTTTTCCCCCCTGTTTGTTTGATATTCAAATTATGAATATTTTTTTTTTTTTTTTTTTTTTTTCTCTATGGTGATCGAACGGTACATTTAATGGTAAATTAAAGATATGCCATACATTTTCAAATTAATAGTAAAAAAAAAAAAAAAGAATTTGCTATGATTTCTCATTTCTTGTAAGGAGAAAAATATGGTTTCACGTATTTGATTTTGTAAGATTTGCTAAACAGAAATAAAACGCAGCTAAGTATTAGGTTGGTGCAAAAATAATGACGTAATAATGTCGTTTTTTGACGTATTTTTTAACGGCAAAAAAACGACATTATCACGTCATTATTTTTGCACCAACCTAATAATTGTAATTTAATCACGAAGTAATATCATTCTCTTCATATATTATAAAGTTTGAATTTTCATATTTACATTTCAACATTAAATGACCCTTAAAGGTGTTGATATGCTGCTAAATAAAAACAACCAACTAAAATCTATGATGGTCATCAGTGAATCAATTTCTGATATTCACAAATTTGAAATAATTTCAAATTTTGTTCTTTTTTTTTTTTCTTTTTAAAGAAGCAATTTCTCTTTGTATTTGAATCTTTCCATATTTAAATATCTTTAAAAAAAAAAATGTCTTCAGTTAAATCTCCCAAAAAAGTGCTTTCTAACCACTGGCATCAGTTTAAACTGAAACTCTTATTTTGTTTCTATTAGGTTGGTGCAAAAATGATGACGTAATAATGTTGTTTTTTGACGTATTTTTTAACGTCAAAAAACGACATTATCACGTCATTATTTTTGCACCAACCTAATATTTATTATGCTTAAAGATAATATTTTTGAAAATTTCCGACATATTTCAAGGAAATTTTCAATTTCCAAAGTGTTACTTTATAATTTTAGATTAGGTCCATGGAAAACAAATTAAACCGACGCTAGGTGGGGATTTGTTCCATTTTTGCTTGAAATTGAAATTAAATCAGTTAGTGTTCATAAGATAGTCTTAAACACTATCAGGTTTCAAACCTGCTAAAGAGACAGTTTTGAATTTACAGTTTCTTGGCAAACCCTCTTCACTTGAAAGGGAATTAGTAAGAGGGACAATTCAAATACAGAGAAGATATATTAGGGCTACATTTTAGCTAATGTGACATAGGTTCAATCCTAGGCACTAGTCCTTGATGGCTGAAGAAACAACATGCTTAGATTTAACAGTATTTTAGAATTTTTCTTTTTATTATTATCATTATCAATTTTGATAATTTTGATTATCAAATAAAAAAAATCCATATGAATTGCAGAATCACAAAGGAAATTTACTTATCTTTTTTTTCTTCTGGAAAAAAATAGTTATTCATTTTTTTGGTATTTATAATTTTGATAATCACACACACACAAATTATTTTTTTTCTTATTTATTTAGTTACCCATTTACAGCCTGCTTCACGGACAGCAATTTTTCAAGATGGGTGTTAGTTTCTATTGGGTTCTTTCAATGTGTGGTGTTCTTTTTATTTTTCA
>OZ010591.1:39155469-39185469 GCA_963932145.1 Acanthosepion lycidas
TTTTTTAAATTCCAAGGTCATCAGCCAAATGCACCATGATGTGAAAAAGCATTTTATAAAGATATGAATTATAATATTTAAGCTATTTAACTTTCACATTTCAGTATTTGAATGATATCTGAATTTGAACCACAAATGTTAAGTTTAAAAATTTTCCTTTTTGCAAGTTAAAATGGACATCAAACATAAAAAAAAATATTTAGATCTTACTATGTCCATTTTTTAACAAAAAACAAATTTTTTTTTCATTTTATTTATTTATTTTTTTATTTTTTTTTTTTTTTTTTGGTAAATTTTCTTTCATCTTATTTTTGTTACTTATGATAACATGGTCGGTATTTTTACATTCGACAACTACTAATTAATCAGGCTGGATTGAAAACACACTAATATCCTTGAACAAGATTTGAACTTGTGTTCCATATCTTTGGTAGCCTGTTCGGCATAGACAGTGCTTCATAGATTTAACCAGTCAGTAGATATTACTTCCATTTAAGCATAAAGCTCCCCGTTCATCTTGGAAGCATTTATTCCCAGCTATAGACGTAATACTTTTGCATTCTGTATCCTTACAAGCATCTCTCTCATGGGCTGTTTCATTGATTAATCCAGTGGTTTTCAACCATTTTTTTTTTACTTGTGGACCATTATTGCTCTTCATTTTTTGGTTAGACCCTCATAACGATTTGATGAGAAGAAAGAAAAAAAAAAGCTTATTTTTTACTAATGGATTATTTTAATAATTATATTGTAGAAATAGTAAATGTATATATGTCCTTTATATATAATCCTTATATAATGTATATATTAAATTAATTTTATTATTATTTTTCTTTTATATTTTACATAAATTAATTTATATTAGTATTTTATTAATATTTAAAATTAATATTATTATCAATATATTAAATTAATTTATATAAATTATAATCTTTATAATTTTCCTAATATATATATATATATATACATATACAGTGTAACCCATATATATATATATATATATATATATATATACATACATATACAGTGTAACCCATATATATATATATATATATATATATATACATATACAGTGTAACCCATATATATATATATATAGTGTAACCCGGATATAAGAGAGATTTTCTCTGGTCCCAAATTGTTCCCATACTTACCTAAACAAAATAGACCAAACCTGGATATAAGTGAAACCCAGATATAAGAGACTTCTTCTCCAGTCCCGACAACTCTCTTATATCTGGGTTACACTATATATATATATATATATATATATATATATATATCCTTCTCAGTTTTTATTCAGCTTTTACAATCAATACATATGGTAGAGTAAAAGGTTCGCTAACTTACATTGCTTGATCTCATTTTCTGCTAGTTTTAGAATTGTTTTTCAATTCTTAGAATTTTAATATGGCATAGATTACTGAAGAAATTCTAAAATCAGTTGTTTTGAAGTGAAGTTACTCTATTGGTTACTCAAATATTACTGTGGACCCCCAATTTGCTATTTTTTGGGTGCAGACCTCCAGCAATTTTACATGGACCCCATTATAAAAACCACTGGATTAATCTATGCAAGTCAATCAATCAACATTATTTCAAATAATCTATTAGGTTGGTGCAAAAATAATGATGTAATAATGTCGTTTTTTGATGTATTTTTTAACATCAAAAAACGACATTATTATGTCATTATTTTTGCACCAACATAGCTACATACTTCTTGATAAGTCTAATAAAAAAAAAATTTTTAAAAGATTTCAAATATTTTTGTTTCAATTGAGAATCAAGTTTTTTTTTATTTTTGTTTTTTTTTTATTTTTGTTTTTCCAATTAAGATAATTTGTGATTTTCAAAAAAAATAATAAAATGTAAAAAGTTTAAAAAAAAAAAAAAAGTGGATTATACCCTAGTTAATCCATTAAGAGATTAAGATTTATTCTTGATGCAAGCTGGTATCTTATTGCTTGTTCTTCTAAGGCAAAAACTTTCAAAGTTTTGTTTTAAAATATTTTTTAAAGAATAGCTTTTCGCAAATGGATACATTCATTGACCAGGAATTTTTAATTTTTGTTCTTTTCCTTTTTTCTTTTCCTTTTTTCTTTTTCTTTTTTTTTTTTTTTTTAAGTTTGTTTTACATAAACTCACAGAATTGAAACAAAATTTTGAAAAATTTTGTAAAAATCAATAATTTTTGAAAATGTTCATTTTAATTTTTGTTTTGTTTTTATTGCTACCCCTACATCCCAATATGTTTTAATATTTTTCAAACCTTTTTTGTACCCATATATATATATATATATATATATATATATATATATAAATATAAATTTTTTTTTTGTTTATTTTTTTTTTTTTTGTATCTTTTATGCTTCATATTAATGAAGATATCTCTGTACAAATACTTACATAAATAAATCTACTAAAGACCTTTAAAGGGGTCATTGGTAGCCCTTAAAAATACCAAAACATATCTTGTTTTTTTTTTTTTTGTTTTTTTTTTTTCTCTCTCTCTCTCTCTCTGTCTCTCTCATTTTTCATCTATATTTTATGTTTCTTGATTTTTACAGATGAGAGGTGCTGAAAAGTTCATGGCTCAACCAAGAAGTGATTCCGAAATAAATTCTGATGTTTAATCATTTGGTCAGATTTTGGGAAGAGAATCAAGCCAAGAACTTTTCAATGCCTACCTTTTGAGATATATATATATATATATATATATATATATATATATATATATATATATATATTTTATATATATATATATATATAGAACAATAAAAAAAAAATATTAAAGAATTGAAATCTTCAGACACACTGGGTTGTAGATTAATATTCTTTCGTTTTTTTTTTATTATTATTATTTCATTTAGATTCATCGACTAGTTTCGGCCAAAATGGCTATCAGCGGGAGAAGAAATATTTCTGCTTGGCGGTAGCAGTAAACTATATATATATATATATATATATATATATATGTTTTTTTTCTTTTCTTTTTTTTTCATGTAGAAATAACTCAACAGGTGTGACAGTTATTCTAACATAACATGCAGACTTAGCTGTTAATCATTTCAATCTGACATATACAAACCGTTTTAAATATCTAGGAAGTGTTTTAGCAAAGGATGGTAATGTGACATTGAAATCCGAAGGTGCATTGGGATAGTGAAAGATGCCTTCCAAAAGCTAAGCAGAGTGTGAAGAAACAGGAAAATCTTTCTAGAAACACAGAAAAGAATTTCTTAATTGTTCTGTATTATCATTCTTCCTATATGACAGTGAATACAGGACAATCTCCTCACAAATGAAGAAGAGACTTGAAGCAACAGAAATATGGTTCTACAGAAGGATCCTGAGATTACCAAAGTCTGAATATGTGAGCAGCGACAGGTTTAGGGAAAATGGAAAACATATTTGAAATTTTTAAGGCACATAAAGAAGAAAGAGAATATCGAGAAACTGACACTCACGATATTTTGAAGAAAATGGGAGAGAGGAAAATAAAGTATAAGCTACCCAATGAACTTGGGTAAATGATTGCCAGAACAGGGATTAGGAGAGATAACAAAAAGACAAAATTTACTAAGACCTACAATGGAAAGGAAGTTGTGGAGAGCCATGATCACCCACATCCTGAAGGAAGACAACACATTAAAAATGAAGTATACTTTATATTAATAGTTCTGAAGCTGCGGATGCCCTTACAAAGCTTACATGGCCTGCAGTTTATGTATATAAATATTTTCAAGACACTGTGAAATGTCAGGCTCCAGTGATTCCATTACAAACTGAGGTTTACTGCTGTTTCCAAACTGGTAGAGATATATAGATATGTATGCAGGGTGTCCATAAAGTCTTTTTACAATTAAAAAAAAAATTACAAAAGCAAATGAACAAACAAATATGTGAATATTGTTATAAAATTAGAAATAGATATTGAACCTTTTTTTTTAACTAATTTAATACAGCTCTATATGGGTTCGATTAATTTCATGAAGCACATCAAGATGGTATTCAATTCCATGCCATTTTCACTGTAACATAGCCTCATCAGTGGTGGCAATGGCATCAGTGATCTTTTGCTTTATATCAGTGATGTCTCATATCTCCATTCAAAACACTTTATCGTTAACATAATCCGATAGAAAGAAGATCTGTAGTTTTGCTGAGTTTGCATATCCAATTTTGTTTCAATTAGCCATGACACACATTGTGCCTTTTCTTGAGGAGTAGCCATTTTTAGAGGTACATTATAATAGTACCTCATCAACAGGATACCTGAATGCAATGTGATTAAAAACGTTGATAACTACTGAGTACATGGAACAGATCTGATTAAGATAGGTCATCAATTGCCTTTGTAATATATATTTTTTAAATTGTAAAAAGTCTTTTTGGACACCCTGTTTGATTTTGTTTGTTTGTTTGTGTGTGTGCGTGTGTATATATATATATAAGGTTGGTGCAAAAGTAATGTCGTTTTCTCACATATGTTACTATGTGAGAAAACGACATTATTTTTGCACCACCCAAATATTAGGTTGGTGCAAAAATAATGACATAATAATGTCGTTTTTTGACGTATTTTTTTAACGTCAAAAAACGACATTATTACGTCATTATTTTTGCATCAACCTTATATATATATATATATATATATATATATATATATATATATAAGCATTCAATACAACTGGTTTTGTGGCAATTTTTTCTTATATTGTGTGTTAGATGTGTCATTTATTCATCATCACCATAGCATTTGCTCCCGAGTGCCACTTTTATTGAACCAAAGAGATAGAAGTCTGAGCGTGTTCTATAAGTTAAGGATGAAGAAGTGAAAATTGATGTAAGTAATTGGCTGCATTATCAACCAGCTGAGTTTAAAGAAACCTCGATGCAAGCCCTTATTCGTAGGTAGAATATTGCCATTGAAAGAGGTTATGACTGTTAAGAAATAGGGATGTGAAGCCGTGATGTATAGCTATATCACGATGTATGTGTTTGTGTTCATTATTTCTTGTATAATAAAACAAATTGCATTACTTAACTCTCCCTCATAATGTGTGTGTGTGTGTGTACTTATATTAAAAAAAAAAACATGATTAGTTGTCAATATAGTTTCTTAGGTAATACTACAAAGATGAATCTACTGTGGACCCCCAGTATCTCGACCACTGTTATATATTTTGTTTATTACTTCTGTGGTCTTATTGATGTTCTTCTCAGTGGAGTTCATTCTTCAAATCTACAAATCAACCATTTGTCCTTGCATCAAATACTGCTGCCATATATGGTCTGCTGCTACTGCTGTTCATCTCAAGGTCCTAGACAAAATCCAGAGATGGATATGCAACGTAGTTGGTCCTGTTCTGGCATCCTGTCTGCATTTGCTATCTCACAGACGGGCTGTGACTTCTCTCTGTCTTTTCTGCAAGTACTTTCACAGTAACTGCTCCAACAAGCTATTTTCACTGGTTCCCAAATTACATGAACTTAAGCATGCTACTAGGTTGGCATCTCAGTTCCGCCCTTTCACTGTCGAAACGACTGAATGTAGCCATCTCTTCTACTCCAGTGGCTTCTTATCTCACACCTCCCATCAATGGAATTCCCTTCCTATCACTTGCTTCCCTGATAGCTATAATCTTCAAATATTCAAATGTAATGTCAATCGACATCTTCTGATGGCATGAGCTTGATCCCTGTCCTCCTCTTTATCCTTTTCCTAAGCACTTCTCTTTACTCTTAGTCTCGCTCACTTTAACCCCTTCCATGCTAGTGGTACTCTTGCCTTGCTTGGGATGAATTGCTTATACAAAAAAAAAACTTAAGGCTAAGAACATTCCTATTACGATTCCAGCTCAACACCTTTAGACTTTTGTCTCTCTGGTTCAATAACACACTGAATGACAAGTTATAGGGACGATGAAAAAGTGGAAACTGCTGTAAGGAATTAGTTACATCAGTAGACATCTGATTTTTACGGAGATAAATGCGCTCATTCGTAGATGTGACCCTGCCATTAAAAGAAGTTATCACAATGTTGAGATTGTTATATTGTAAAAAATAAAATTGTGTATAATTTTGAGAAGTGTTATTAACATATCCAACATTGTTTAGACACTTATATTTTTTTTTTGTCAGGATTAAACTCTTGGTTTCAAATGTTAGTCATTAATATACTGAAGTGTTTGTTCACTTAAATATATTTGTATATTAGTTGTTAACAACTGAAAATGTGTTGTCTATTTAGGCGACACATGAAAAGGAAAAGATGGCCTAGAAAGTTTAACACTCACAGGGCATATAGAAAACAAGAGATGCAAAGAGAAGAAAAAATGTAATCTCCTTAATAAGTGTGAATGAATAGGAAAAATGAGGGTGAAAAAGGGATGGTACAGAATAGGTACCTCCCAAAAATTTTCTTAAAAAAGAAAAGCAAGGTATGATGAAAAAAGGCCCCAAACTTGATAAAAACAAAGTTTATCATGAAAATGTTTGTTATTAATAAAAGGAAACACCAAATTATTTTTGAATTATTATATTAAATTTTTTTAATTCTGTCTAGCATGTTTGAAATTTTGGTTAAAAATCTTGTTCTTTTTGCATCAGTGTTGGTCAAAGATTAGTATAGGGATTTTTAGCCTCTTTTTTGGCATTAAAATCAAATTGTTTTGGAAATTCTTGCAAAACTCCAGTAATTGTCAGATTTTAATGAAATTTTCAGGACTTATTCATAAATAATTGAAATTATTTTTTAAATTCATTTTTTTAGAAAAATTTTTTTACATTTCTTACCCCCACTTAGTTAATATTATGAAATTTCAAGAAATTAAAATTTCAGTCTCTTCATATTTATCTTAATTAGAAGCAAGACTCCTTGGAGAATTTAAATCCTCAGTTTGTTTTTGTTTTTTGCTTATAAACACCATTTACCAACAATTTGCTCTGAATCATTAATTAAAAATGCAATAAAACTATGACACTATTTAATTAGGAAATCTTTTAATTGCTTTTATAAATAAGATATTTTAAGGACACTATTATCTTAAAAAATACTTTTTCACTGAATAATGAATTGTTTTCATATTTTAAAAATTTGAATTAATAAATTTATTAAGTTTTAAATCTTAAAATTCTGTATTAATTTCAGCTTTTTAGATATTACTTGAAAACTGTATGTACTAATCATAAATGAAAAAGCTTATACTAATATTTTTAAAAGAATTTTGAATTTTTCTTACATGTGTATAAACACGCTGATTTTTGTAAGTATGGGTGACCATACATGACATTCATAAGAGTGCTGAGTCAACATTTCTAAAATTCAGTAAAACATTAAACTTTGGAGAGTATTTTCATAAATCTTTAAGATTACTGAGTACTTAAAAATTATATAAAAAAAGTCACTTATGTGATTTTTTTTAAAATTATGTGTTACATATAAAGTCTCCATAGAACAGCATTAAACAATGCTGTTCTGAAATATTTTAAATTTAAAGTAAATATTTTTTTTCAAATCAGATTAATTATACTTTAAATCAGCTAATATTTCTCAAATAAAGTTTAAAAAATGTGTATTTTATTTTTGGCAGATATTTTTCTTTTAAAAAAAAGCTGACTACATTGCAATAAAAGATTATTAAAAAGGGGGGCTAATCAGCTATTTTAACGAAATACAAAGAAATTCTTCCAGTCAATTTAAATTAGTTTTTGAAATACAGTAAAGTTTTTTTACTTATTGGATATATAAATTTAATCTATTAACTTGAAATTAAAACAGAAATAGAAGCTTTAAGAAATATTTTTCACTTTTAAAGATTCATTTTAAACCTTAGGTATTGTTTTTTTTTTTGTTTTTTTTTTTATGGGGGTTCTGAATAAAGAATAAAATGTTTCTTAGAGCAACAACAAACTAGAAATTGTGGAGAGGCATGATTGACTGTGCCCTTAAGGGACAAAGCACATAAAAGAAAATCTGCCCTACTTAAATAATGTTTCATCCACTTTCTCTTTGCAATCTTTGAAATGTTTTAGGTCTAGTGGTTTGCTCTGTAGTGGGGATGATATATTTAAACAGTAATTTTTTTTTTTTTTTTTTTTTTCACACAAATTTTAGTTGTCTGAATTAATCTTTAGTTTTTTGTTTGTTGCTTGTAATGAAAATACTCCTTTATTTTTGCTTTTTTTTTTTTTTTTTTTTTTTTTTTGCAATATGATTTTGTTGCTGTTTTTTTTTTGTGTGTGTGTGTGTGTGTGAAGTTTGTTAAACTCATTTTGAAAGTGAAATTCATTCTTTCCTTCATAGTTTTTCCACCTAGTTTTGTCATGGAACTCTGTTTCAGTCTATATGACTTTGGACGGACAAGGAATGGAAATGTCCTGACCCTGTCCTTATGCCATTAATTCAGCTCCTTCAAAATTCTTGGAGAATCTTCTGTGTTGTCAGAATGAATGAATCCACTTGAAAATGAGAACCAAAAATTTCCCATCAAAGCATATGGAAAAAAAAAACATTTTGACAAAAGGAGCAAGGAATTACAAAAATATGAGAAAAGCAAAGCAGGAAAGATGGAATGAAAGAAGAAATGAGAAAGGGTCAGTCAGGGGAATGAGTTTCAGGAGAATGAAAATGAAGGAAAAAGAAGAAATGAACTAGAAACTGCTGAATGACAATGAGTGAGAAAAATTGATTAAAAGACGGAAATGCGGGGGGGGGGGGAGAAGGATTAGAATGATTAAAACAAAAAAAAACAAACAAAAGAAAATGGAAAGCATGATGAATAGCAAATATGTAGGACAAGAGTGGCTGAAAAGGAATGAATAGGGTATTCTGGAACAGTAATGGCTGAAAAGAGGTGAATGAAATGATCTGGAACAGGAGTGGCTGAAAAGGAATGAATAAGGTGGATTTGGGATAGGAATGGCTGAAAAGTGAATGAAATGGATCTGGAACAGGAGTGGCTGAAAAGGAATGAATAAGGTAGATTTGGGATAGGAATGGCTGAAAAGAAGTGAATGAAATGGATCTGGAACAGGAGTGGCTGAAAAGGAATGAATAAGGTAGATTTGGGATAGGAATGGCTGAAAAGAAGTGAATGAAATGGATCTGAGATAGGAGTGGCTGAAAAGGGGTGAATGAAAGAGTGCTGAAATGGAAGAAGGTGAAAATGCGAATGAAAGAGTGACCAGAAAAATGCTTAAGAGACAGCGCCAGGACAGAGGGTTGAAGGAGAGATAGCTGAGACAGAAGGACAAATGGGAGGGGCTGACAGGAGTGAATGAAGACGAAACTGAGAGTATAAAATGAAAGAGGCAGGATGGACGGTACCATAAGGGTTATGAGATAGAGTTGGGATGTAAGATTTGGAAAGAATGAGGTGGCTGAAAGAGTGAACGAGAGGAAGACGGGATGGAGCCAAACGAGATCCAGGCTGTATAAGAGGAGAATATGATAGAAAGAAAGAAGAGAGAAAATGAGTGGGAGATGAGATGGGAGGTAGCTGAAGGGCCAAAAGTGTGGGAAACTGGGATAAAAGGAAAACAAAAGCTGGGAATGAGAGGATGGGGGGGAAGTACAAGGAGGAGCCGTGCTGAATAAGAAGGAACTAGGATGAAAAGAAAGAAAAAGGCAATTGGAAAGGAACTGCGATGGAAGAAACTTTAAAGGGCCAACAATAGAATGAGCAAGATATATCAGTGAATGAACGTGAACAGAATCTCATTAAAAGCCAGATAACGTTTGAAAGAGTTTCCCCTTCCAGATAAACGAAAGAAAGAATGAAAATGCAAAAAGCAGTTGAAGTTTTCCTGGACTCCCCACTGACGTATGAAGTCTTCAAGTTTTCATTGCTTCTGACTGACAATCCTTTCAAGTTTAAAATTCTCCCCCATTTCCTGAACACCAACCAGTCAAGTAAGTAGTGATTACATCTTTTTCCTCCTTTTTAAATAATAATAATAATAATTTAGTTTAAATTTCAATGATTAGTTTTCTTCTTATGACAGAACCCACAAAAAATTGACAAAAATGGTACAAATAATGTTGAAGAAATAATTAAGTAATTAAAATTTCTTTAATTAAATAACTCAAATTACTTGTAATTGCTTATGTTAGTATCAATGCTTAGATCTTTTTTTTTTTTTTTTTTATCTCAGCATCTGTAACTTTCAGATGAGTCCTTGTGTCTTCATCGCACCAGCCATCTATACAATATATGATATCGTTATCACAATTCAATCAATCTATTCTCTGGCCATGTACAATTCAGGCAGAAAGAATTTGAACAAAAGTACCGAGAACCTAAATTCAGGAGCTCAGAAAGTCAAAAATCACCAACATTTGGAAAGCCGAAACCCAAATGTTTGAAAAATCTGTAAGTTTCAGAAAAGTCTAAATCCAAATAAATTGAAAAGCCAGAAATCATACATTCCAGAAGTCCAGAAATCCATGAAATAAAATATCCCAATGTCCAGAAAGCCTAAATCCAATAGTCTGGAAAATCCCAAAATCTGGAAATGCATAATACAAATCACTGGAAATTCCTAAACCCCAAAGTTCAGAGAGCTTAAATAGAATAGGCTGGAAAAATTCAGTAGTCCAGATAACCAAATTTACAAAAAATCCAAAAATCTAAAATCCTAAATTATGGAAAGTTTAATCCAAAGTTCTGAGAGCTGAAATCCATTAGTCTGGTAACTCCCAAAAAAGACAAAAATGCCAAATCTTGTTAGCAATAACAGATATTTACTCATTCTTATCCTGATTTCATTTAAAATATCACACAATATTCATTCATTAGACACAGAAAATGGTAATAAAATTATTTACATAATATAGCTTAGTTTGGCACAAGGTCACAAGTATCGGTCATCCAGTATGGATTAAACTCATTACTAATGATAAACAAGTTTGACTTTGATATAATATCCCAAGAAATAACCACAGTTGTATTGGGTTGGAATCAAATGTTTTTAGCATTTTAAGTCAATTTCAAAGACAATATTTACATGTTTGTACATGTATTTATTCCACAACTTATGTGCCATTTTGTTTGATAACCTTTTTGCCAGAGCTTCATGATTACATCCTCCCAGAACTTAGAATCTTTCTATAGGATGGATTGGTCTGAATAGTTTTTACAGGCTTCCAGAGAATTGAAGGTCTTCTCATTAAAAGGATTACCAATTTCTGCCCCGTCTGCAAAGAGATGTATGGTCTGGCATTGACCTGACTGAAGACACAACACCATTCAGGTGGGCCTGTTTTGGATGCTTTTCATCAATTGCTGCTTTTAATCGGTCCAAATTGGAAATAATCCTTGCCTGAATGCAACATTTGATTTTGTGGAAGGAGGTTATAATACACAATAACCTTCCATTCCTTTTACATCTATACACTCAACGTCTCAATCTGCCTTGTTGTAAACAATCGATTTTTCATTGCCTTTGATTTCTTCTTTTCAAAACTGGGTTATTTTATTTGGTTTTCTTCAAAGAACTGCAGATGGAATCGCAGTCCATTAAATCATGAGGCACCCAAACATTGTAGCAATTTGCATTTCCAAATATTTTCAAATGCCTTACAACCCTTGAATGATATATTTTCAAATGCCTTACAACCCTTGAATGATATATTTTCAAATGCCTTACAACCCTTGAATGATATATGATGATACAGCCTGCTATTCAGCTTAGGTTATTTTTAATCATCAGTGACTGCAAGCCTGTTAGAGCATTCTTGGCCTTCCAGATTGAAATATCCACTTCTGAATTGAGAAAACTACTTAGAAACAATACCTTCAGCTATGGTACCATCTCTATAAATGGTACATATCTTTTTTGCTATTGGGAAAAAAAAAATTTAATTCATAATCCACATATTTAGAATCACATAGAAATGTCAGCTATAAGAATATGTTATAAATTTTCAGGGATGTGTGTCTTGAACCAGAATTTCCTGTTCAAAACAACAACTATTGAAAAATGCTACAAACCTTTGTTCCAACCGAATATCTGAGCATTGACTGCTAGAATTAAGTTTTTTTCCTTATTTCTGCCCACTGACGTTACCTTTATTCCACCTCCTTATTCATTTTTGGCACAAACATTCCAACCCTCTCTGGGCAGATACAATAAAAAAATTTAAGATTAAACACAGAATTTTAGTGTTTTTTTTTTTTTTGTTTTTTGTTTTTTTTAGGGGGGGGCATCTTTAAGGAACGGTTTATTTGTTCAATGTTATAATTTAAAAATATATGTTAAAAACCAAGGGGAAAGGGATTGTCAGTGGTCGGGAATTAATGGATGGTGTTTTAGAATAGGCATCACTACCATAAATAATCATTCTTTTAAAAAATTTTCATATTAATATAAATTTAGCGCTTCAGATTACGATCATCAAATTAATTTTTTATTAATAAAATTTACCAAAGATAATAGTGGGAGTCCAGTTTCGTTGTCGTTTGATAGTCTTACCAAAACAAAATGTGCTTATAGCATATGATATATTTCTTTATTAAAATTTCAAAATTCATAATTTGAAATGCTTAATTGATAATAATATATGAAAAAAAACTTGTGAAAAATAAATGTTTAAATGTGATTTCTCAGCTGCTTGGAAATGTAAAGCATGTGAATATTTGAGGCAATAATCTTGCAATGAATTTGAATAGCAAACTGGATCACTGTATAAACTTTTATAATTTTTTTTTTTTATATTCATAATCTAGAGTGTTTAATCTATAGTAATATAAAAAAAAAAAATGCCTATTAATGTAAGTGATACAGAAATGTAAATGCATTACTAATGATTTTACTAAAGAAATACATTACAAATCAGGAGGAAAGGGATTGTCAATGGTCAGGAGTTAATGCATGTTATGAGCAGAATAAGGAAAAATAGTATAGGAAAAAATCCTTAAGTCTTTGTTTTTTCTCACCATTTTACATGTCTTCAATTCCTTCATGTCTTCACTCATGGATGAAAGTGCAGTACCTGTTCTGTTTGTTTTAAGACAATAAAAGACAAGACATTGTTTGAAAGTTATCACTTGCATGTATTTGTGTTTTCTTTATTTCTTTTACCATATATACTCGTGTATAAGTCTAGTTAATGTACAGTGCAATCCTTGAATTATTTAATGAAAAACCTTATTTCTTCATACAGTTTGTGTATAATATGGTCCCATTTTCTGAGCAATACAAGTAAACCTATCAGTCAAATATTACAGTACTGGACATACACCCTTGCACAAATTAAGTGAAACAACTGCTTTAGTATCCTTTCTTTCACCATATGATCAGTTTTAGACCCACTGGAGTGATACAGGGTAATTGATTTCTATTTTTCCCTCAGATTAGGTCACTTGCAGTGGTGTGCAGTAATATGAATTTATTTTCAGGGTGTATGATGGCATATGTTTAGTCTTGAAAAATATTGCATCATTCGTGATTGCATCAGATTTTCATTACACCCAGACACTATTGTCTCAACTGTTGATTATTTGTCCTATGGCTTTTGTCTGCGATGGACGTTACTCCACGTAAGCGTATGAAAACTGTAATGCTACAGGAATACACTGGCAAGCCTTACCATTATGCAAATCAAAGTACTATACACTGGCCTGGAAACTCTCCAGATTTAAATCCAACCAAGAACCTATGATCAGTCTACAAGGAACAACTTCGTGGAATGGACATACAAAGTACTAAAATGTGCACTGAGGAATGTTTCATTGGAAAAATGAGACAAAAGTAAATAATAATGGAATTATTTGTTTTGTTTCAATTAATTTGCACAAGGGTGTATTTTATACTAAATAAATGGTTTCATACTTTGTATGAAATTATCCCAAAATGGCAAGAAGAACCACCTACCGTAATATATTTAATACAAAGATTTAGATACTGTGTAAACAGGAAAGACTAACAGGTGACCACTGTTGGAAGAGGAAGTGCAGACGAAAGGAGCTTACCTGTACCATTAACGTTAGCCAAAGGTACCGTACGAATGTAGGCCTACCAGGTAGGTTATGATCACCGAAAATGCATGAATTTTACCTCATCCAGAAAAAAAAAACATCTATGTATAATGCAACCAGTCACTGAAAATGCATGATTTTTAACCCCTTGAAAAAATTCATCTCTGTATAATGCAACCCTACCTATTTTTGCATAAAAGTCTTATCATAAAAAATAGAATTATGCACAAGTATATGTGGTAGTTGTTTTTTCTTTTGTTGTTGTTGCTTTGTTTTTACTCTAAAAGATGGAATGAAAGGAAATAATTTTGTTTTAATTTCAGGCTTTAAAAAATCCACACTTTATCGATATTTACTAAGCTTAGCCAAGTCTGACACAAGGCTATACGTTTGGGGTGCCTACTGAGGATTGAATGTACTACAGTCATAACCAGTTGTGTTGTACCAAATATATATGATGGCTTTAATTGTACCTGGCGTAGGTGCAGCTATATACCCAACATTAAAAAAGCAAAATAAAGAATGGCTACAGAGAAGCTGAAAGAATATAAATGAAAAGAAAACACGCTAATAATGTTTAGGCACATGTTCCATGCATTCTTTCACTCCCTGAAAAAGCGAGGCTAGCAAATATAAAAGTCTGTCAATAATCATAAATACAGAATGTCATTTTGTAAGAGGCTATGCTTTTCCCGTGTGGTAGAAAAGCATCCACTCTTTATCGCATCTACCTCAAAACTCCTCTCTGTACAGACTGGTGCATCGCTGATTAGCTGTGATGGTTCACAAGATTGACAAAGCATGGTGTATACTAATTATGGCATTAAACCAACAACTAAGAAGATGGAATGCATGGCTTCGGGAAAAAAAAAAGAAAGATAGCCCAAGGTGTGAGCTATGTATTGGAGATGTCAAAATCAATCAAATACAAATGTTTGAGTATTTGTGTACTGTAATCACACTGAAGGTTCATAAAAATAGCAAAAGATGCTTTTCAGAAACTAAAATATTAAGAGATAGGAATCCGCAGAATGGGACAACTGGGTGCTGTAATTTTGGCACTGCCATTTGGGTGTTTAGCACCAGACCTTGCATCGATGTCTTGATAGGACATGGTGCATAAAAGATGAGCCATGTCCCATCAAGATGTAAGCAATCATGGCTCTCCACAACTTCCCATCATTTGAAGCTCTTAGCCAGGTTTGTCTTTTGACTATCCATCCTACTACTTGTTCTCCCATCAGTTTACACAAACTCTTTAGGTAGGTTACTCACTGTTTCCCTCTAGCTGTCAGTGTGTCCTGTGAGTGTCAAATTCTCCAAGCCCTCTTTTCTCATGTATCCTAGAAATTACAACTCTCTCTTCTTTTGACTCAGTGTCATTTTGTCTCCATTTTACATAAAACTTCTTCATTCTTTACACGTTCTGACAAATAATATTCTCAGCGTCCTTCAGGAGAACAACAACTCTGTTGTCTCAATACTTTCAAGGACAATGACGATCATAGCTCTCCACAACTTCCTATTTTTATAGCGCTTAACTATGTTTGTCACCTTGACATTCCTCCTAAATCTATTTATACAAGCACATCAGGTAATTGGTCTGCTGCCCCCACCTTGATTTTTCACTTTCAATATGAGTGTCAAATTCTCCAAGCCCTCTTTCCTCATTATATGTCAAAGATATTTAAGATAACATTTTCTGATATTGAGTATCAGTGTTCTTTTTCTTTCCATCTCTTGGTTGTTTACACACTCCATCCATTGTATTCTCAGCATCTTTCTGTAGAACCATGTCTCTGTTATCTTCATCTGTGAGGAAATTGTCCAGCATTTACTGCCATATAGAAGGATTTATATTACATAGCTGTTCATCACTCTTTTCTTGGTTTGTAATTATATTTTCCTGTTTCTTAATACTTGGTTTAGTTTTTGGAAGGCATCTTTCGCTATGCCAATACACCTTCAGATTTCAGTGTCACATTTATAGTCACCTGTTAAAATAACTTTTTAGATAATTAAACTTCTGTAGATTATTTTTTTGAATCAGTTCACCTCAAGCAAGGTAATAATGTCACTAAGATACAAAGGGTTACTGAGAATGAAAGAGAATGAATAGACCTTAGTAGGAACCGAAAACTCAATCCTAAACAAGGAATAAACTTCTTCTCCTGTTCAAAAGACCTGGGAGGAGTGTGAACTGGTCAATAGGTGAACCTGTCTACTCCTATTGAGGAAATAGTAAAGTTCAGAATTTCAGCAGAGACATCAGAAGTATAGAGTTGAAGTAGATTTTAGAAGTATCCAGAAACACAATCTAAACAAGGGATAAATTCCTGCTCCTGTTCAAATGACTGTGGAAGAGTGTGAACCAGACGATAGATTGACCTAATTGATTTTGGTATCTCCATTTTGTAGATCACATCTTGGGCTTTTTTTTTTTTTTTTTTTTTTTTTGCTGACAACTATCCTACTTATGTTGCAATGGTTTTAAGAGATAGAACCATTACTCCACAGGTGGGAACTTAATCTGGTACAAGGCTACTGGTATGGAGCACTAATAAATCAACTTCCCCCGATGAGTCAACAAATCGAAAATTTGATAAGCAGTTCATCTCCTGCAACAAACAGTTGGGCTGATTGCATGATCAAAATTTCATCCAAATTTTCAATGTGCTGTATCCCTTCAGGACCTGAGCAATCATGGTTCTCCATAACTTCCTTTCCTTTGTAGCTCTTAGTAAAGTTTGTCTTAGACTACTTCTCCATTCTAGCATCTATTCATACGAGTTCATCAGACAAGCAGCCTGCTATCTCCCTCTGCACTTTCGATATGTCCTGTGAGTTTCAAATCTTTTAAACCCTCCTTTGTCATTACGATGAAGATTTTCTAATCATAGCTCATATGTGGCAAAAGGCTGAAAGTATGGAGCACCCAGTGAAAATTGAACTCACTACTCAGCTGTATGTGATGTAGTGAGATAAATGTGCAAAATGCCTATTCCTACCTCAATATGTGTCCGAGATATTTCAGCAATCCCCTTTCTGATTTCAAGTAACCTTTTTGTTACCATACCTGGAAAGAAACAATAGTTATTAGTATGAAGATTTGAAATTGATGTATGCCAGATTTCACAGCCTTAAACATCGCTCCTTCATGGTCAGCCTATGAACTTTTCAGCCCAGACTTGTACCTGGAAAGAAACAATATGGTTATTAATAAGAATAGTTGAAATCAATGCATGCAAAATTTTACAGCTCTAGCATCAATCCTTCATAGTCAGCCACTTAACTTTTCAGCCCATCCTTGTACCTGGAAAGAAACAATATGGTTATTAATAAGAATAGTTGAAATCAATGCATGCAAAATTTTACAGCTCTAGCATCAATCCTTCATAGTCAGCCACTTAACTTTTCAGCCCATCCTTGTACCTGGAAAGAAACAATGCAGTTATTAATAAACAAAGTGTTGAAATGAATGGATGCAAAATTTCACAGCTCTAGCATCAATCCTTCATAGTCAGCCACTTAACTTTTCAGCCCATCCTTGTACCTGGAAAGAAACAATGCAGTTATTAATAAACAAAGTGTTAAAATGAATGGATGCAAAATTTCACAGCTCTAGCATCAATCATTCATAGTCAGCCTCTTAACTTTTCAGCCCATCCTTGTACCTGGAAAGAAACAATGCAGTTATTAATAAACAAAGTGTTAAAATGAATGGATGCAAAATTTCACAGCTCTAGCGTGAATCCTTCATAGTCAACCTATGAACTTTTCAGCCTACCCTCGTACCTGGACAGAAACAATACAGTTATTAATCAGAGTTGAAATTAATGCATGCAAGAATTAACAGCTCTTGCATTGCACCTTCATGAGCTATTCCACTGACGCTCGTATATTTACAAAGTTTACTTGCCTTAAATTTCCGTTGTTTGAAGTTTCTTCTTTATCCGTGAGGAGATTGTCCATCATTCACTGCCAAATACGAGGACTGATATTACGTGACTTTTCTTCTTCTTTGTGACTTTTCCCTTCAGGACGTAGGTGATCATGGCTCTCCATAGTTTTCCCACAGCTCTGAATAAATTTTGTTTTTTTGTTATTGCGTCTAAAACTTGTACCACTATCCATTTACTCAAGATCACTAGGTAGGTTTATGCATTGTTTTCCTCTGTCCTGATTGCTTTTAATCTGTCCTGTGAGTATCAGATTTTCAAAGCCTTCTTTCCTTATATGAACAAGAAATTTCAACTGCCTCTTCCTGATGTTACACTCTTGTGCAAATTAATTGAAACAACCATTTTAGTTTCATTTCCTTCACCAAATGGTCAGTTTTAGACCCGCTGGAGTAACAGGGTGCGATATATTTCTATTTTTTCCTCAGTTTAGGTCATCTACAGTGGTGTGCAGTAATATGAATCTATTTTCGAGGTGAAATTTGTTTGACCTTGAAGAATATTGTGTCATCCATGATTGCATCAGATTTTCCTCACTCCAAGACACTATTGACTGTTGATTAGTTGTCCTACAGCCATTGTCTGCGATGGACGTTACTCCAAGGAAGCATAGAAAGATTGTAACGCTGCACAAATACACTGGCCAGCTTTACGAGCGAGCAAATCAAAGTAGTAGAGACTGGTTTGAAAACTCTCCCGATTTAAATCCAATTGAGAATCTCTGGTCAATCTGCAAGGAACAACTTTGTAGATTGGACATACTAACGTGCACTGGGTCATGATTCATTGGAAAAATATGAAAAAAAGTAAATTATAATGGAATTATTCATTTTGTTTCAATTAATTTGCACAAAGGTGTATTTTATACTAAATACATGATTTCATACATTTTTGTACAAAACTACCCAAAATGGCAAGAAGATCCACCTATCGTAAAATATCTAATACAAAGATTTAGATACCGTGTAAACAGAGCAAAGACTAACAGGTGGTTACTGTTGGAAGAGAAAGTGCAGACAAAAGGAGATTACCTGTACCATTAAGTTTAGCCAAAGGTACCGTAAGAATGTAGTAAAAAAAAGGTAGAAAATAATAATAACGGATATATTTGTTTTGTTCCAATTAATTTACACAAGGGTGTAAATATAAGTTTCTGCTTTGTTTCCATTTCCACTAAAACCTTGTTATTGCTCACATTTTTAGTCCAGGGTATCTTCTTCAACCTTTTGTAGCACCACATTAATATAGCTTCAAGGCTCTTCTTCATCTTTCATGATATTGACCAGTATTTAGTGCCATATTGAGACCACATAACATTTCAGCACTCTTTACATTGTTTCTAACAAAATTTTCTCGTATTGATACTTTTTTTTTTTTTTTTAGCTTTTTGAATACATCACTAATCCCATGCACATTGCAATTTTCGTGTTGCCTTTTTCCATTTTCTGTTAAAGCACATCCTAGATATTTAAACTTCTGTACTCATTTGATGTTGACATTTCCAATTCGTAATTCACATCTTCGATGTTTTTTCTTACTGACAATCATGCATTCTGTCTTCTTAGAATTGACAGTTGGTCCTTTCTTCTTCCTTTCCTTTAATGTCCTCTCTAGGAGGTCCTGTAGTCATCTGCATATCTCATGCACTTAAGTTTACATTCAGCAGCTTGCATTTATGACAGACTTCTTGGAACATTTTGACCCATGAACATAAATATATATACACTACAAGATAACAGTGATATCAATGGAGACATCACTCAAAAAGTTGTACTAGGCACAGCTGTTATGGTATCCAAGTCTGTGATCAGACTCACTACAGTAATAAAGATCAAAAAGTCAAAATAGAAAGAGTTTGTTTTAGTTGATATCTACTTTGCTAAACTAAGTTATTATGTCTATTCATCCCTGCAATATATTTTTAGATGCTGCTTTTATTTGATGTATAACATGAAACACTTCAGCTAAAATTTTAATGATTATGGAACTCATCCAATTTATTTCATGAGCAACTGATAGATTTTATTCAAACTTTACATCCTATATAAACATATCTAGAATGTAGGGCCTGTATTACACTGACTTTCTTAGATTCAAATTCACCAGCAAATTGATACAAATACTCTAAATTCTTTCAAATTAGTTAAAGAAAAAAAAATTAAATATGAATGCCCCTTAAATGGCAATTACTCACAGAACAATGTATTATACCAAGCAACTGGACAATCAGCAGATAAAGAAAAAATATACATAGGAGTACCCGAAAGACCCTGGAAGCAAAGAAACTATGCACACAAGATATCCTTTACAAATAATAAATAGTAAAACAGTACAATGTTTTCAAAACACCTGGAAGGCTGAAAAAAATTGCATCAAAAATTTTATGGGAAATAAGGAAATGAATATCAGTCTACAACAGTAAATAAGAAAACTAACATCTTGGGGAAAAAAATAGCTAAAATTACCTACCAAGACAAACTACTAAATAAACAATCCAAGCACATCTCAAAATGCATGTGTATATGTGTATATATATGTACATATATATATATGTGTATATATATATGTACATATATATATATATGTGTATATATATATGTACATATATATATGTATATATGTGTATATATATATGTACATATATATATGTATATATGTGTATATATATATGTACATATATATATGTATATATGTGTATATATATATATGTACATATATATATGTGTATATATATATGTACATATATATATGTATATATGTGTATATATATATGTACATATATATATGTATATATGTGTATATATATATGTACATATATATATGTATATATGTGTATATATATATGTACATATATATATATATATATGTGTATATATATATGTACATATATATATATATATATGTGTATATATATATATGTATATATATATATATATATATGTGTATATATATATATGTATATATATATATATATATATGTGTATATATATATGTACATATATATATATATATATATATGTGTATATATATATGTACATATATATATATATATATATATGTGTATATATATGTACATATATATATATATATATGTGTATATATATATGTACATATATATATATATATATATGTATATATATATGTACACATATATATATATATATATAGGTATATATATATATGTATATATATATATGTACATGCATGTACATATATATATGTATGTACATATATGTTTGTATGTATATATATATATGTCTGTATATATGTACATGTATGTACATATATGTGTGTATATATATATATATATATCTGTATATATATATGTATGTACATATATATATATGTGTACATATATATATATCTGTACATATATATGTATACATGTATGTACATATATATATGTGTACATATATATATATATCTGTATATATATATGTATGTACATATATATATATGTACATATATATATATATCTGTATATATATATGTATGTACATATATATATATGTACATATATATATATCTGTATATATATATATATATGTATGTACATATATATATGTGTACATATATATATATATCTGTATATATATATATATATGTACATGTATGTACATATATATATATGTACATGTATATATCTGTATATATATATATGTACATGTATGTACATACATATATATATGTGTACATGTATATATCTGTATATATATATATATATATATGTAAATGTATGTACATATATATATGTGTGTATATATATATATATGTGTATATATATATGTACATGTGTATATATATATTATATATGTGTAATTTAGATACGTGTATATATATATATATATGTGTATATATATGTACATTTATATATGTGTACTTTAGATATGTGTATATATATGTACATGTATATATATATATATATTATATGTGTACTTTAGATATGTGTGTATATATATGTGTATATATATATATATGTGTGTGTATATATATGTGTACATGTATATATATATATGTGTGTGTATATATATGTGTACATGTATATATATATATGTCTGTGTGTATATATGTGTACATGTATATATATATATGTGTGTGTGTGTATATATATATATATATGTCTACATGTGTAGATATATATATGTGTTTATATATATATATATGTCTATATGTATAGATATATATATGTGTGTATATATATATATATATGTCTATATGTATAGATATATATATGTGTGTATATATATATATGTGTGTATATATATATATTTGTACATGTATATATATATATTATATATATGTCTACTTAAGATATGTGTATATATATATGTGTGTACATGTACATATATATATGTATATATATGTGTACATGTACATAAATATGTGTATATATATGAATATATGTGTATATATATATATATATATGTTTGTATATGAATATATGTGTATATATATATGTGTATATATATATATGCATGTATATGTATATATGTGTATATATATATGCATGTATATGTATATATGTGTATATATATATATGCATGTATATGTATATATGTGTATATATATATATGCATGTATATGTATATATGTGTATATATATATATGCATGTATATGTATATATGTGTATATATATATATGCATGTATATGTATATATGTGTATATATATATATGCATGTATATGTATATATGTGTATATATATATATGCATGTATATGTATATATGTGTATATATATATATGCATGTATATGTATATATGTGTATATATATATATGCATGTATATGTATATATGTGTATATATATATGCATGTATATGTATATATGTGTATATATATATATGCATGTATATGTATATATGTGTATATATATATATGCATGTATATGTATATATGTGTATATATATATATGCATGTATATGTATATATGTGTATATATATATATGCATGTATATGTATATATGTGTATATATATATATGCATGTATATGTATATATGTGTATATATATATATATATATGTGTATATATATATATACATGTATATATCTGTATACGTATATATGCATGTATATATATATATGCATGTATATTTATATATGTGTATATGAATATATGTGTATATATATAATGATATATATGCATGTATATGTCTATGTATATATGTGTATATATATATATATATGCATGTGTATGTATATATGTGTATATGAATATATGTGTGTATATATATATATATGCATGTGTATGTATATATGTGTATATGAATATATGTGTGTATATATATGCATGTATATGTATATGTGTATATGATTATATGTGTATGTATATATATGCATGTGTATGTATATATGTGTATATGAATATACATATATATATATGCATGTGTATGTATATATGTGTATATGAATATACATATATATATATGCATGTGTATGTATATATGTTTATATGAATATACATATATATATATGCATGTGTATGTATATATGTTTATATGAATATACATATATATATATGCATGTGTATGTATATATGTGTATATGAATATACATATATATATATATATGCATGTGTATGTATATATGTGTATATGAATATACATATATATATATATATGCATGTGTATGTATATATGTGTATATGAATATACATATATATATATGCATGTGTATGTATATATGTGTATATGAATATGTGTATATATATATATGCATGTGTATGTATATATGTGTATATGAATATATGTATATATATATATGCATGTGTATGTATATATGTGTATATCAATATATATATATATATGCATGTGTATGTATATATGTGTATATCAATATATATATATATGCATGTGTATGTATATATGTGTATATCAATATATATATATATGCATGTGTATATATATATGTGTATATGAATATATATATATATATGCATGTGTATATATATATGTGTATATGAATATATATATATATGCATGTGTATGTATATATGTGTATATGAATATATATATATGCATGTGTATGTATATATGTGTATATGAATATATATATATATATATATGCATGTGTATGTATATATGTGTATATGAATATATATATATATATATATGCATGTGTATGTATATATGTGTATATGAATATATATATATATATATGCATGTGTATGTATATATGTGTATATGAATATATGTATATATATATATATATCTTCATGTGTATGAATATATGTATATATATACATATATATATCTGCATGTGTATGTATATATGTGTATATGAATATATATATATATATATCTGCATGTGTATGTATATATGTGTATATGAATATATGTATATATATATATATCTGCATGTGTATGTATATATGTGTATATGAATATATGTATATATATATATATCTGCATGTGTATGTATATATGTGTATATGAATATATGTATATATATATATATCTGCATGTGTATGTATATATGTGTATATGAATATATGTATATATATATATATCTGCATGTGTATGTATATATGTGTATATGAATATATGTATATATATATATATCTGCATGTGTATGTATATATGTGTATATGAATATATGTATATATATATATATCTGCATGTGTATGTATATATGTGTATATGAATATATGTATATATATATATATCTGCATGTGTATGTATATATGTGTATATGAATATATATATATATATATGCATGTGTATGTATATATGTGTATATGAATATATATATATATATGCATGTGTATGTATATATGTGTATATGAATATATATATATATATATGCATGTGTATGTATATATGTGTATATAAATATATATATATATATATGCATGTGTATGTATATATGTGTATATGAATATATATATGTATATATGTGTATATGAATATATATATGTATATATGTGTATATGAATATATATATATATATATATGCATGTGTATGTATATATGTGTATATGAATATATATATATATGCATGTGTATGTATATATGTGTATATAAATATATATATATATGCATGTGTATGTATATATGTGTATATGAATATATATATATATATGCATGTGTATGTATATATGTGTATATGAATATATATATATATATATGCATGTGTATGTATATATGTGTATATGAATATGTATATATATATATATATATATATGCATGTGTATGTATATATGTGTATATGAATATGTATGTATATATATATATATATATATGCATGTGTATGTATATATGTGTATATGAATATGTATGTATATATATATATATATATATGCATGTGTATGTATATATGTGTATATGAATATGTATATATATATATATATATTTATGTATGTGTATGTATATATGTGTATATGAATATATGTATATATATATATGCATGTGTATGTATATATTTATGTGTGTATGCCTGTATATATAAATACATATATATTCATGTGTGTATGCATGTATATATAAATACATATATATTCATGTGTGTATGCATGTATATATAAATACATATATATTTATGTGTGTATGCCTGTATATATAAATACATATATATTCATGTGTGTATGCATGTATATATAAATACATATATATTCATGTGTGTATGCATGTATATATAAATACATATATATTCATGTGTATGCATGTATATATGTGTATATGAATATGTATATATATATATATATGCATGTGTATGTATATATGTGTATATGAATATGTCTATATATATATGCATGTGTATGTATATATGTGTATATGAATATGTCTATATGTATATATATATATATATATATGCATGTGTATGTATATATGTGTATATGAATATGTCTATATATATATATATATATGCATGTATATGTGTATGTATATATGTGTATATGAATATATGTGTATATATATATATGCATGTATATGTGTATGTATATATATATATGCATATATATCTATATATATACATATATATATATATATTCCTATATGTATATCTATATACATATCTGTGTTTATATATATATATATATATATGTGTGTGTGTGTACGTGTAGATATGTATTCATATATGTGTGCATATAAGTATGCATATATGTGAGTGTATATATATATATTCATATATGTATGTGTGTATGCATATATGTGTGTGTATATATATATATATTCATGTATGTGTGTATGCATATATGTGTGTGTATATATATATATTCATGTATGTGTGTATGCATATATGTGTGTGTATATATATATATATTCATGTATGTGTGTATGCATATATGTGTGTGTATATATATATATATTCATGTATGTGTGTATGCAAATATGTGTGTGTATATATATATATATATTCATATTTGTATGTGTGCATGCATATATGTGTGTGTATATATATATATATATATATTCATATATGTATGTGTGCATGCATATATGTGTGTATATATATATATATTCATATATGTATGTCTGTATGCATATATCTGAGTGTATATATATATATTCATATATGTATGTGTATGCATATATGCGTGTGTATATATATATATTCATATATGTATGTGTATGCATATATGCGTGTGTATATATATATATATTCATATGTGTATGCATATATGTGTGTGTGTATATATATATTCATATATGTATGTTTGTATGCATATATGCGTGTGTGTATATATATATTCATATATGTATGTTTGTATGCATATATGCGTGTGTATATATATATATATTCTCATATGTATGTGTGTATGCATATATGTGTGTGTATATATATTCATATATGTACGTGTGTATGCATATATGTGTGTCTGTATATATATATATTCGTATATTTACGTGTGTATGCATATGTGTGTGTGTGTATATATTCATATATTTACGTGTGTATGTATATATGTGTGTGTGTATATATATATACTCATATATTTACGTGTGTATGCATATCTGTGTGTGTATATATATTCATATATGTATGTGTGTATGCATATATGTGTGTATATAGATTTTCATATATATATATCTGTGTATGCACATATGTATGTGTATATATATTCATATATATATATATATATATGTGAATGCATATATGTATGTGTATATATATTCATATATATATATATATATATGTGAATGCATATATGTATGTGTATATATATTCATATATATATATATATATGTGTGAATGCATATATGTATGTGTATATATATTCATATATATATATATATGTGTGAATGCATATATGTATGTGTATATATATTCATATATATATATATATATGTGAATGCATATATGTATGTGTATATATATTCATATATATATATATATATATATATGTGAATGAATATATGTATGTGTATGTATATTCATATATATATATATGTGTGTGTGTGTGTGAATGCATATATGTATATGTATGTACATTCATATATATATATATGTGTGTGTGTGAATGCATATATGTATGTGTATATATATTCATATATATATATGTGTGTATGCATATATGTATGTGTATATATATTCATATATGTATGCGTGTATGCATATATCTGTGTGTATACATATTCATATATGTATGTGTGTATGCGTATATGTGTATATATGTATTCATGTGTGTATGCGTATACGTGTGTATATATGGATTCATATGTGTGTATGCATATATGTGTGTATATATGTATTCATATGTGTATGTGCGTATGCATGTATGCATACATGTGCGTATATATGTATTCATATATGTATGTGTGTATATACATATATGTCCGTATCTTTGTATTCATACATGCATGTGTGTATATACATATATGTCCGTATCTTTGTATTCATACATGCATGTGTGTATATACATATATGTGCGTATATATGTATTCATACATGCATGTGTGTATATACATATATGTGCGTATATATGTATTCATACATGCATGTGTGTATATACATATATGTGCGTATATATGTATTCATACATGCATGTGTGTATATACATATATGTGCGTATATATGTATTCATACATGCATGTGTGTATATACATATATGTGCGTATATATGTATTCATACATGCATGTGTGTATATACATATATGTGCGTATATATGTATTCATACATGCATGTGTGTATATACATATATGTGCGTATATATGTATTCATACATGTATGTGTGTATATACATATATGTGCGTATATATGTATTCATACATGTATGTGTGTATATACATATATGTGCGTATATATGTATTCATACATGTATGTCTGTATATACATATAAGTGCGTATATATGTATTCGTACGTTTATGTGTGTATATACATATATGTGTATATATGTATTCATACGTTTATGTGTGTATATACATATATGTGTATATATGTATTCATACGTGTATGTGTGTATATACATATATGTGTATATATGTATCCATACGTGTATGTGTGTATATACATATATGTGTACATATGTATTCATATATCTATGTGTGTATATACATATATGTGTGTATATACTTATATGTGTGTATATATGTATTCATATATGTGTGTGTGCATATACATATGTGTCTATATATGTATCCATATATGTGCGTGTGTATATACATATATGTCTGTATATATGTATTCATATATGTAGGTGTGTATATACATATTTTTTGTATGTGTATATATATATATATATATATATATATATATATATATATATATATATATACACATCTTCAGTTAATACCCTCTCCCAAATGACACACAGAAAAATTCATTTTTTAATACAAAAAATTTGAGACCTTCTCCTTAAAGACAAGCAAAATCATAATCATTACAAACGTTAGTTGTGGGGTCAAATGCCCCTTAAGAAACTCTGTTCAAAACGATGTCATCAATTGTTACGTCAGTTTCATTACTACTGCCTATCCAGATGACTTACATTTCATCTATCTTACAAAGCTACATTAGATACCTTTACACACAACCGTACCCGTCTCCATCCAAAATATACTAGTAAAAAAAAAAAAAATGATTGAAAATCAATAGAAAACGTAACAATAAAAAGAAAGAGCAACGCTGAAAAAACTATGTACAGGGTCACAATAAGCTGATTAAAGAAATGAAAAGATCCCTATAATTCTACAAGCAGAGACGCAGCCCGTAAACCCAGTTAAAAACAAGAATGAAATCATCCATGTTACTAGTTTAAAGTATAAACGAATGCCCTTGGACTTACAGAATATTTGGAGACGTGCTACACAGTCTTTATCAAAAAAAGTAAAGTAAATTAAAAAAATAAATAAAAAAGATCATTGTCTGTTGTCTTTACTGAAGCGTGTTTCAATGTATGATTCCTGCTTAAAAATATCTGTGGATATATGTATATATAAATCAATATATCTGTGTGTGTGTGTGCATATATATATATATATATATATATATATATATATATATATATACACATAAGTATGTGTGAGTATATGTGTATGTATATTTATGTATACATTGGTATATATATGGCAATGAGTATATATCATTACATGGATATATATTTATATATATCCATATATATGTAATTTTGAATATATGTATATACATATATATATATTTATATGAGAGTGTACATATATTTGTGTATATGTATATTAAGTCAGTTTATATCTATATAACTGTTTCTATATATCTGCGTATATATGTGTGTGTGTGTCTGCTTGCATGTATAGATGTATAGATATATGTGTGACTATATGTGAGTATATGTGTTTGTATACATATCTGTGTATATGCATATATGTGTGGGTGTGTTTATACATTTTTACATGTGAATGAATATAAAGATATATGAGTGTACATGCATATATATTATCATTATTAATTCTACATTGGTATATTTATGTCTATATATATGTGTATCAACGTCTGTATGTGTGCATCTATATGTGTATATACGTATATACGTGGATATGTATATGAATATATGCGAACGATTTTTGCATTAGGTTGGTGCAAAAATAATGTCATTTTCTCACATATCTTACTATGTGAGAAAATTTTGGCACCAACCTAATA
>OZ010591.1:39212563-39220063 GCA_963932145.1 Acanthosepion lycidas
ATCTCAAGGCAAAAAATCAGCCAACCTCCAGCTCGTATCTCAAAAAAACTCATATGTTAGAACACTTGTATCTCAAGGTATTACTATATATATATAATGTATATATATATATATATATATATATATATATATATATATATATATATATATAATGTCTGTGTGTTTCTGAGTGTGTACACATATACGTAAATTTAAATTATTTTATATACATGCCAACTCCCACCGATGCACATATATGCGAGAGAGATATGCACACATATACATTGGTAAAATTTCTTTATTGGATTAATATATATTTTTTCTAATTTATTTTCTATGTTTAAAAGTGATTTTTTTTTCCAATTTTATTTCATGCTGTCTCTTTCATCTTTGCTTTTTCATTTTACTTACTATCTGGATTGTTTCCATGGCAACTCCTGGAGAGGTGATCCAAGGTATTAAAAATAAAACTTTATCTTTTTGTCTTTTTAAATCGGTTTCTTCCTGCCTCAGTTTGCATGCCACAAACTCCCATGGGAAAGACCTCTAGACTCAATTACTCATCTCAAGAAAATTGCATGGTGAGTGTGATGGATTTTCGTTGAGAGTGAGAGAAAGAACGAGCCTTTTGATTGAAAATTCAATCTAGATCTACACTAATACTCCATTACCAAGGCAACCTTCATAAACTATTTTATTTAACAGATTCATCCTTCTCCTCTGTGCTGACTGAAAAGAAAAAACATTTTACTTGCAGTTTTTTTTTTTTTTTTTTTTTTTTTGTAGAATGATTTTTTTCTATAATGTTTTTTTTTTTTCAAGAATGATATTATAGTTTTAGGTAAGCATGTGCGCTTTCTCGAAGTCTGCTTAACCTAATTCTTACAGAATGCAATGAATTATCTTCCCAATTTTGTGGCAACATTGTCCAAGGGGAACAAATCATGTTCCACCCCTGCAGAGCCAGATACATATTCAGCTATTTTCTCTTTCTCTGTTTACACTGTGTCCAAAGGCAAAAAGAAAACATTACAGAACATAATTGACTATTTTAATTACCACTGTATATAATCACTGATATTGAGGATTTTCTAATAAGTACCGCACATATATAATATACATATAAATTGTATATATATATATATATATATATATATATATATATATATATATATATATATAGTCTTATGGTATGTTATATTTGTCGATAAAGTACTCAGTATCTTTGTAAATATAATGGTGAAAACTGAGGTGAACACCAATCTGTCATGTACATATTTTTATACTTGTTTGATTTTGGTATTCCCAATTTGTAATTTGCATTTTGGGTTGTTCCTTTTTGCTAACAGCCATGCATTCTATCTTCTTGTGATTTGTTTTTAATCCTTTCTTTATGCTTTCCTTCCTACATTCTGTAGGAGTTCATGTAGTTTACTTTCTGCGTCTATTCTCAACGTATTTTTGTCTGCATATCTTGTGTTGTCAAGATTGTGGCCGCCAATAATGAATCTGGATAGGCCTTCTAATTTGTCTCATTGTATAGTTTTGAATAAGTCTGGTGAAAAGACACACCTTTGCTTGTTCATGTTTGCATAGTTATTGAATTCATTTTATATCCATATGTAAGAAGTTTGCTTCCTACAGTTGAAAATAAATAAACCAATAACATTACTCTGAATCAATTTAAAGCCATCATATATATATATATATATATATATATATATATATTTATATATATATATATATATAGATAGATAGATACATACAAAGAAAGAACAGTAAGATATATAATCTAGTGTTCTTGTTATTTTTTATTTTTACAAAACAGTGCTAAATGTAAATTTACAGACCATAAATATTATAAATTAGCTGATTTAAAATATAGTTTTTCAGTACACAATCATAACCATGTTTTAAAAATGGAAGCTATTAATATATATATATATATATATATATACTTTCCATTTATATATTACTTTTATAGATATAATCTATATAATTAAATGCGCTGTTTTTTGTCACAGCCATCATATATATATATATAAATTAATATATATTTATATACATATATATATATTAATATACTTTCTGTTTATACGTTACTTTTAAAGATATAATCTTTATAAGGAAATGCTGTTTTTTTCTGTCACAGCCATTATATGTGTGTGTGTAAATATATATATATATATATATATATAGTTAAGTTATAAGGAACTTGGTAAACCGAATTGGTAAATCCAAAGAGGGAATTCATTTCCGTTTTATTAACCATCTAAAGAGGTCAAGTTTTCTGTCACTCCTCCTACTCCAATATAAAACATACTTAAGAGAGATATAAAATTAACCCCTCCCTATACTTTATATTGTCTGGTTAACTACCACACTCAACCCCCTCTATTAAATTACAAAAATTACACTACCCACCAATTTCTAATCCCATTTTTTTTCTCATTTCGTTGTTGGAAGATTTACCTGATGATCCTGAATCCTTAAAAAAGGATTTAGGTGAAATAAATTATCGTAATGGTACATTAAAGTGATTTGTTTTTCATTACATATTTATATATATATATATATATATATATATATATATATATATATATATATATATATATATATTTTAAATAAAAACGGACCACTTTAAGATTAAAGTGGTCTGTTTTTATTTAAATTATTTGCTCTGGATTTACATTGAACTCTCTGGATTTATCCTGCTTAGGTTTACCCATATGGATTACCTAGTTTTTCATAAACTATATATATATAGTGTAACCCAGATATAAGAGAGATTTTCTCTGGTCCCAAATTAGAGCCATACTTACCTAAACAAAATAGACCAAACCCGGATATAAGAGACTTCTTCTGCAGTCCAGACAACTCTCTTATATCCGGGTTACACTGTGTGTGTGTGTATATATATATATATATATATATATATATATATATATATTTATATTAATATAGTTTCTGTTTATACGTTACTTTTATAGATATAATTTCTATAAGTAAATGCTCTGTTTTTTAATTAAATGTTATTAATTACATTTATCTGCCTGAATGTTCGAGAAATTTTGTAGAAATTATGTGTTTTTTTGACAGGAATTGAACCTGTAACCCGTAATGGGAACCATCAGTTGATCTGATGTACTGTTAACCATTCAGCCACAAACTAAAAAAACAGAGCATTTACTTAAATAAATTATATCTATAAAAATAATGTATAAACAGAAAATATATTAAAATAAATGTCAGAATTAATCCATTTGTTGCGATTGCTTATGTTAAGATATATTTTGTGAACAGATATGATCAATTGAGAAAAATCGCCGAAGGTGTATTTTTATAAACAGTAATTTGGACTTTGCTAACAAACCAATATTATTGATTTATTCTTCTTATTATCATATACTCAACTCTATAGTTGAATTCAATGTATGAGGGTCAAGCAGGTCAATTCCTAGAGATTTGACAACTTGACAACAGCACATGAGATTTGATTATAGTGGTGAAGGTTTTGTGCAGGACCATCCACACTTTTTGATGGTGCATTACATGCCACAGGGTCACCAAACAACCCTCCACAGGTTTCAAATTCAGAATTGTCCTTCTCTTAGACCAGTTGCCATTCAAGGCTATAGAACCCAGTCTGCCCTGCTATTTACCCATAGCTGGAAGAAGAAGAAGAGGATTCATACCTTTCCTAAGGGTATTAGCATGTAAGTGAATGTAATGGATTTCACTGGAATTTAAACTTGACTCTCCAATTCGTCAAACCAAGCCGCAATCCATTACTCCACTATGCCTATTATATATATATATATATATATATATATATATATATATAGCTGGTCACTCAGCTAGCCAATCCCTGTTTCAAATGCTTGCTCAGGCATATTTGTGTTTGTTCAATAACCACAGAGCCCATCTGTGGTTTATACTGCAACTATGCTGAGCAAACCTTATATTTTCTAGGGGAGACTGTGTTATCGTATGATAAACAATTTCATCAAGGCCTGTACACTCATAGCCTCAGACACAATGACTTGTGACTTTGTGCTATCGCCACCCCCCCCCCAGTGTACTATCTACCCAATTTCACTCACAAGGCTTGGGTCAAGCTGTAGTATGGTTTTCAAGGAACTTTCCAAATGTGTCGCAAGCTGGGATTACTCCCTTCATACTCATAGCATCAAGAAGTACACTTCCTGACAAATCGACCATGGTGAATTTAGACCTGGGCCTCATGGTCAGAAAGCAAATGTTCTAACCACTTAGCCATGCACCCATCCCTATATATATATATATATATATATATATATATATACACACACACACACGCACACTTTATTTTTTTTTAATTTTTTCAGTTTTTTTGGGAACAGATTGGATGAAATGATAAAAGGTTATTTTTTTTCATTTCTAAAAATTATTTTTTCCCCAATCCTGCGATATAAAAATAAAAACTCCCAATACAGAAATGAAATTGAATTTTTTCCTGATTTAAGAATAACACTTTTCTTTTTCTTAATCTTTACAATATCTGCAAAATATAAACACCAGTTGATCCACCCACCTCAACATAACATTTTATTTCTAGTCTTGACTGATATTTAATTTCAGAGATGTTGAAATATAAAATGAGAGAAAAAAAATACTCATTCTCTCGTAGTGGGTGGAACATAGCTACTTCAAATACAATCCAACAATATTCTATTTTGATATTCTCTGTTGAAAGGTAGCAACTGTAATAGTCATATCAACTGTCATATATATATATATATATATATGAAGAAATATTGTCTTATGATGTGCTATATTTATGGAATAAAGTGCTCAATATCAGAGATAGAGCGTGTGTAAATATAAAAACACTTAGAGGCAACAGTCTGTTTCATGCTAGATGCAATCGTCAGGCTACAAGACTCGTGACCTGACAATTGCATCTAGCATGAAACAAACTATCACCTCTAAGTTTTGTTTATATATATATCTATGTTTATATATATATATATATATATATATATATATATATATTTATATATATATATATATATATTTATATATATATATATTTATATTTATATATATATATATTCATATTTATATTTATATATATTTATATTTATATATATATATATATATATATATATATATATATATATGTGTGTGTGTATGATTATAGTATTTACATTATGATCGTAACTACTGGTAGTTAATAAAGTGCTTTTATAACTCAAAAGTAATCCCTTCCCATCTACGGACCATCGGCTTTAACAAATCACCTCTCCCCCTATTAATTCTTTGATGAGAGGTTTGCCT
Source organism: Acanthosepion lycidas (assembly GCA_963932145.1). NCBI lineage: Eukaryota > Metazoa > Mollusca > Cephalopoda > Sepiida > Sepiidae > Acanthosepion > Acanthosepion lycidas. The sequence continues at coordinate 39,217,862 of OZ010591.1, forward strand.
GTACATGTCTCGATTTGTTTTTTTTGGGGGGGTTGGGGGTGAATCTAACCATAGCAGGACCTATTCTGTTTAATTCCCTTAATATCTATACTAAATTATTTATACCAGATCCATAAACCAAGATATTTAAAATGATTACTAAATCTTAGCAATTTTATTTTGATTTCATTTTCTGTTCAAACACTATCAAAGATTTATCTTTACAATTAATTTTGTCTGATCCTTTTTTTCATATTACGTATATCTTTTTCTTCTTATGTGCCATGACCGTTCAGGATGTAGGCGATCATAGCTCTCCATTTTCCTCTATTCCTTGTAGCTCTCAATAAGTTTCATGCCAACTCCCCCAGACCAAGTTCTGTCATACCACCAGGTATGTCATGCGTTGCTTTCCTTTGTTTCTCTTTCCCGCTGTTCGACCTGTGAGTATCAAATTCTCCAGGCCCTCCTTTCTCATTACAGGTCCCAGAAATTACATCTACCTCTTCCTGATGTTAAGTATAAGGCTTCCTCCTTGTTTGCATTCTCTCCAAGACATCGTCGCTGCTCACATGCTCGGTCCATGATATCCTTAGCATCCTTCTGTAGAACCATATCTCCGTTACCTCGAGTCTCTTCTTTATCTTTGAGGAAATCGTCCATCATTCGCTGCCGTATAAAGAGGACAGATGTCAAATAGCAGCTCAGTACTTTTTTTCTTTGTCACCAAAGAAATCCTCCTGTCTCGCAATACTCTGCCCAGCTTTACGATGTTTGGTTGTATTTTTTTACTATTTCAAAATTACTATTGTACTTCTTTCGTTTTATTTGCCGTGTCCCTTCAGGACGTAGGCGATCATCATTGCCCACATCTCCCCACCCCTTGTAGCTCTCAATAAGTTTCGACCCTTTGCTACTTCCCCAGGACATGTTCTATCGTCCACTTGCTTAAACCCGCTAGGTATGACATGCATAGCTATTCATTGTCTCTCTTTTCCTCTATCCACCCTGTGAGTATCAGATTCTCCAATCCTCCTTTCTCATTACGTGTCCAAGAAATTTCAGCTGCCTCTTCCTAATGTTAAGTGTAAGCTTCCTCCTTGTTTGTATCCTCTCTAAAACCTCATCGTTGCTCAAACACTCGGTTTATGATATCCTCAGCATCCTTCTGTAGAACCACATCTCTATCGTTTCAAGTCTTTTTCTTCATCTTTGAGGAGACAGACCAGCATTCGCTGCCATAAAGGAGGACAGATATCACGTAGTTGTACTCTTTTCTTTGTTACCAAAGTCCTGTTATATGGCAGTGAATGTCGGACAATCTCACAGATGAAGAAGAGACTTGAAGCAACAGAAATCTGGTTTCTGAGAATAGCATGGAGCGAACATGTGAGCAACGACGAAGTTTTAGAGAAAATGGAAACAAAAAGTTATTTGCACCGTTTCCCTGCTAATTATTTTGGGGAAAAAACGTTTCATTTTCAGACGATTTTTAATTTTTTTTTTTAATATAGTAACTAAGAAACTGAGGTACCCAAGCGGTGGCTAACACGTTTACTAGATGCATGAGTTGATGACTGGACTCATTTGTAACTCAGAAGGGCATAAAAAGAATCAAGATCGACGTATAAACATGTCTGTTCTGGTTTATGTTTTGAACGTCTTTATTCGTCCGTGTCTGGAAAAGATACTTTTGATAAAACGTATATACACGTCCACGCCGGGAAAATGATTAATGTCAACAAGAGCTGAACTTTCGAGAGCGCATAATGAAGAAAGAGGGCATGGAAAATTTGATATCCACAGGACAGATTGAAGGCAAGAGGAACAGAGGAAAACCCATAACCTGCCCAGGGAACTTGAGCAAATGGAAGAGATAACAGAAAGACAACATTTATTAAGAGTTACGATGGACAGGAAATTGTGGAGAGCCATGATCGCCTACGACCTGAAGGGACACGACACATAGAAGAAGAAGAATGATTTTGTGTAAATGGATGGAAAAACAGGGTTTAGGAGAGATAACAGTATGACAACATTTATTATGAGCTATAAAGAATAGAAAATTGTGGAGAGCCGTGATCGCCTACGACCTAAAAAACACGGCACATAGAAGAAGAATAAGTTTCTGGAAATGGATGGAAGAACAGGGTCCAGGAGAGATAACTGAATAATATTTATTAAGAGATACAATGGGCAGGAAATTGTGGAGAGCCATTGTCA
>OZ010591.1:39225063-39275063 GCA_963932145.1 Acanthosepion lycidas
GTCTTTAAATTGCCGATAATGAACAAAATGGCTAACACCGGTAAAATTGTAGCGGTCAGTCTTAATAGCCAAGGGAGAGTGACAAGGTCTAGCTTGTTGTATGCCTGACGTGACAGATGCAAGGGGATGTGAAAGATAAAAGGGGAGATGGATCTCTTTAAATTTGCTGGGAAATAATGGATGTGGAATTAAATGCCTAGGAGAATCAGTGATTGGACTGTTTTGCAACGAACTTTTCTTCGTTTATTGACGCTGAATGGAAAGCAAATGTCCGGTTTGCAGAAAAGAAACGCGAAGCGTACAAGAATAGGAAAAATGGAGCAAGAGCGAATTCAGTGGTGGGGAGGGGACTTAGAAGTAGAGAAACAAAATAAAAGATGGAGGTAAGAACTAAGTGAGAATGATAAGAGCTGGGAAAAAGCATAATCGAAACAAAAATGGCGAAAAAAAAATGTCCGGGACGCAAACAGGTTTTATATCTAAAATTAAAGAAAATAAAATAGAAAATAAATTAAAGCAACCCAAGTGTCTTATAAGCGATTGAACTCTTTTTCATACTATTCCTATTATTAGAGTTTTTCGGCCGACTCATTGTACAGTTTTCTTTCGTATGGGTGTATTTGTTGTATAGTCCATGGCTGGTGAGTATAACACCTAATCTTCTGACCGGAGTAGAAGCAAGTCTGATTGGGAGCCCTGGACAGTGCTTTGTGACCCTTGCTATGTTATCAACATTTGTTTTGTTCTACCTACTTTTATATACGTTACAAATTAAACAAAGCACAACTGACTATTAGAAGATTAAAAGATTTTCAAGGATTTTGACGTCATTCTGGGATCATTATTTTGTCGAAATCTGTGAATTTGTTTTGCCCTTGCTATGTCTCAAAAAAAAATAAATAAATAAAAAATAACACGATATAAAATTCCCTATTTTTTTTATCCATAATGTTGAATGCGTCAAAGATATTCAATTTTTGACAAGAAAAATCTCAAGTTCATATTAAAGATGGCCGCAAAACATTGCTGATTTATTTAAAAAGTAATGATCTGTTAAGACATGTCACGAATTTGTATTTAGAGACATTATATTTATTTTCTATTTTTCTGGTTTAATTGTTCACCTATATTGCATATGATCCGGCATTGTACATAATTAGATTACAATAAAATTTGTATTTCATATGAATACTGATTTATGAAAATTGAGATTGGGGCATCATAAATTTTTGGGTGGGGACGCATGACCCTTGCACCGATCCTGGTGTAGTCTTCCAGTCTATGATGTCGAAGTGTCTTCCTTTCTGTACCGACTGACTTATTGTAGTCGTTTGACTTTATGCAAAATACGGAAAATCTATTTTGCATACAGTATTGATATTTGTTCGACGGGTTTCTGAAAAGTTCACAACCGGACCATGACGGGATTTTAAAAAAAAAAAATTATGTTTGGTTATATCTTCAGATTTTGAGAATTTTTTTTTTTATACTATGGTTTTTCCCAATACAAAGACTCCATTGTCACAAAGCTAACGCATTGCTGTTAGAATCGTTATAGTAATGACTGAGGTTTATGATATGAATTAAAGAGAAAGTAGCAGGAAATGAAGACGTGTATATTTAGTGATTTACAATGAGGTACCTTGGCATTTAAGATTACTTTATTCCGGCACAAGACCACCTGTACTTAGTACCTTGCAAGGTTCAAGATCACAAGGCGGAAGACGCGTTTGCTAACTGCTGCGCTGCTCGGCCCGGTTGCTAGGATCAAAGTGTAGTACGCTACCTTTGTGAGCTTCCGAGTCGGCATTCTGTCGAACTCTCTGCATTACGGAGAGGAACTCGGACGAAGCTTTGCCGGGCAAGGTTTCGTTCGGGGAGGTAGACAGGGCCTGAACCCGTCTAGGCGGGTTCAAAAGCTATATTTTTGGCCGAGCCTACGGGCTCGGAGAGACCCACATTAAACCAGCCTTGTGCCACATTCGGTCCTCGTGGGTGGATTGATAAATACCGAACTGCTGCTCTGCAACAAGGAACTTTATTAACTAAGATCAGTTTTATGAGAACACTAGAAATGTTAGCCAACCGATACAGAATTGCAAAAACAAGTAATCTGGTCTCACATTTTAATAGTTTGGCACAAGGTCACAAGTATTGAGCACATTTGAGGATTGAACTCACTCCAATAGTAATAGCATGAGTCTGATGTATTTAAAAAATACTCCATAGCAAATCTGTCTCTTATTTAGCTTTGTATGGATCATGTAACCAGAAGTAATGATTCAGTAAACTAGTAAACTTTACTCTATGGCGAGACACACTTAGTCAGCCATCTAATAGGGCACAAGGCTAGTAAGTGGGAGAAATCATTAAAGATTGAATTTACTACGGCAGTAGATTTTTTTTCGCCGGACTAGATTGTTAATCCTTGCCCTCAAGTCCCTTATCTTGTTTTTGTTTGCTAGGCGATCATGGCTCTCCACAGTGTCCTGTCTTGTTCTAAGTAACCTTTGATATTTTACCATACTCTTTTCTTCCTGTTCTGCCATCGATTGAAACAAACTCGTTTAGGCTTACGGCCATATCACGTTGAAACACCGCTTCCCGTACAATCACCGAAGTTAAGCAATTTCCTTCGAGTATCGAAGCATGCTAATAATATCAGTCCTTTTCCGAATCGACAACATACACACACACACACATATATATATATATATATATAGTGACGGGCTACACGTTTACGAGAGTCCTGTCTGAAGCCTACGGCGACATCACGTTGAAATACCGAGTCCCGTACTATCACTGAAGTTAAGCAGAGCTGAGCCTGGTCAGTACCTAGATGGGTCACCGCTTGCGAACACCAGGTGCTGTCGACTTGGTGGTGCGATCGATAATCATTCGGAATTGTTAATCGGACAGCCGGTTTGGGTTCATTATATTCACTTACACAAATACACTTCTGAAAGGTATAAATCCACCTCTTCCCCCAGCTATGGGTTAATTAGTAAGACTTGTATCCCTAAATCATTTTTATGTCAACAAAATAAAAATCTTACAATCGAAAAGTATTTACATTATTTACATGATTCGGACTGTTATCCCCATCTTCATTGCCATGTTCACAATGTTTCAGCCGTTGCAGGCTCCGGCCCCCTTCAGGTGTTTGGAATTTCGAACCGAACCATTTATTTCGTCCAACGGGGTAGATTGTTCTAGTTCCACGTGCCATGCCTCTTCTGGATGTCTCACTTATTTTCCTTTAACTGAACTTTCTATGGCCCAGTGGATAAAGACGTTGGTTAGATCCAAAGAGTTGCGAGTTCAATACCATTCTACAGCAGTGGTGAACCAAAAGAACATAGAGAGTTGAGTTAAAGGGTAATAACTGAGACATCCAGAAGAGGCACGGCACGTGGAACTAGAACAATCTACCCCGTTGGACGAAATAAAGGGTTCGGTTCGAAATTCCAAACACCTGAAGGAGGCCGGAGCGTACAACGGCCGAAACGTTGTGAATATGGCAATGAAGATGAGGATAACAGTCCAAATAATGTAAATAATCATAATACCTCATCTCAGAGATACAGACAGAATCTAAAAGTATTTTCTGGCTTTAGGTGACCTGTAAGTTGATAAGCCGTAGAAAACAAACCGACCAATCAATCAAAAAACTAATTTACTAAATTACTGACCCTTCTTGTCTTGTCTATAAGTGTTAAATTTTCTAGTCCTGCTTTGCTGATTATGTGTTCCAGGAGTTCTTTGTCTTATGAATATATTTATTCCTATTATTTTTTTTAAATTATTCGTTATTTGGATAATTCGTCTGTTGGTAGAACCTGCAGTGATATGCTTCACAAATATTTATTTACTACAGGGTCACCATTACTGTAGCGCGCAACCCCACAATTCTTTATCTTTGACTGGGAATGACGTGGAAAAAGAACAAGCAAAGACGCTAGAGGTTACCAAACATGTAGCGGTCACAATGCAATTTATATTTGACGTAAAATATCACATAGTATAAAATACAAGACAGAACGTTCAATCATAACAATTGAATTTATTAGTGTTTTGGTGTACATGCATATAAGCTGAAGGTTTGAATGAGTTATGTCTCTTAGATTTGGAAATATTTGTACCTGAGCTCATAAAGATGAAGTCATTATTAAACTGAAGTTTTAGAAGAATAAAGTTCCTGTTGCATGTTAGGAAAAGTGAATTGGTAAAGTTGGTAAGAGTTCAGAAGAGTTAAGAGTTCATACTTGCGTGAATTGGTAATGTTCTTTAACGTCTGACCGCATGGTCAAGACGGGAGTTCTTGAAGGTTACATTTTGGCAGCAAGGAATAAGATGAATGAAGAGAAAACGGAGAGAGAGAGAGAGCGAGCTTATACGTGTTTTGTTTATATAAGGTGGTATATCACATGACTGGCTCAAACCTTAGTGAGCGGGAAATTTCATTCCTCGCGTGCAGGATATCTGATTGGTCGGAATTGACCAATCAGCGACCTAGTTTTGAGGAGATTAACCAATGAATGCTTGTCGCATGATTTGTATGTATGATGGTGATGATAATTACCACAAACCATTTCTCTGTCGATTCAAGTTTCTTCTTCAGCAGTGAAGAGGCTGTCCAGCTTTAACTGCAGTAGGAGATCAGACATTAAATTTTCCTCTCTTAATACTTTGCTTAGCCTTTGGAAGGCATCTTCCTCTGTTCCAGTCGCCCTTCTGATTTTGATGTAACATCTTCCGCCGTCTGTTATATATTAAAAAAAAAATACCCACTTTCTGCATTTCCTTGATTTTAAGGTATCCAATTCGAGGATCAAATCTAGTGCTCTCTCTTTTTGTAAAGGTAATGCATTCTGTCATTATAATTGAGAGTTAGTCCTTTCTTCTTGCTTTTTTTTTTTTTTTTTTTTTTAAACTACGTGTTTCTAGCGAAATTTCCCTGTTTCTAAATACTTTAGCTTTTGGAAGACGCAAGTTCTTCAAAAGCGTTTGTGTGGCTTTGGGGGTGAGGAATTGTTTTCAACCCTACAACCCCTTCCCCACATCCGAATCGTTTCTAGCCTCTTGTTATATCGCTATCTTCTTTTATGTACCGTGTTTCTTCACGATGTAGACGATCATGGCTCTCCTATCTCTTGTAGCTCGCAATATGTTTTGTTCTTTTGCTACTTCTCCCAAACCCTGTTCTGCCATCCACTTAATTCCGCTAGGTATGTCAGGCGTCGCTTTCCCTTGTCTTTCTTTCCGTTTATCCGTCCTGTGAGTATCAGAATCTCCAAGCCCTCCTTTCTCATTACGTGTCCCAGAAATTTCAGCTGCCTCTTCCTGATGTTAGGTATAAGCTTCCTCCTTGTTTGCATCCTCTCCAAAAACTCATCGTTACTCACATGTTCGGTCCATTAGTATCCTTCTGTAGATCCATACCTCCGTTGCCTCGAGACTAGTCTTAATCTTTGATGAGACCGTCCAACATTCCCTACCGTGAAGGAGGACAGATATCACGTAGCAGTTCAGTACTCTTTTCTTTGTTACTGTTGTAACAAAGAAAAGGTTATTGAATGAGGAATAACCAAAACGGGGGTTGGAAATGAAATGGTAATCTTTATAAAATTAAAAAAATACAATACTCGCCAGCGGCGTGAAGTAGGTAAACCGCTGCTAGTGGCGGACTACTTAGACAGCTTCTTAGACCCCCACTTAAAATAGTGTCCAACATATTTATGAGGATTGGTATATGCCCATTAGTGTTCATAAGTACGGTATATAACAGTTACCAACGAAATCCTCCTGTCTCGTAATACTCTGCCTAGTTTTAGGAATGGATCTTTGGCCATCCCAACACGTGCTCGGATCTCAGCGTTGTACTTACCGCCCTCTGTCCGAACATTTCTCAGATATTAAAATTTCCACACCTATTCCTTGGCTCCTCCAGTCCAGATAGTCGCAGCTAGGACCTGTAAGTTCATGTACAATGAGTCGACCCATCTTCATTCCCTTCACATTCTATTGCTGGTGCTTGATACACGCTTGGGCGGCCATGTCTCTCCACAACTTCCTCGCCTAAATAACTGTTGACTCTTTCAGTTAAGTGCCATCACGTGATACACGCTTGGGCGGCCATGTCTCTCCACAACTTCCTCACCTAAATAACTGTTGACTCTTTCAGTTAAGTGCCATCACGTGATACACGCTTGGGCGGCCATGTCTCTCTACAACTCCCTCGCCTAAATAACTGTTGACTCTTTCAGTTAAGTGCGGCCATGTCTGTTTCGATTCATGACTGACTCGGCAGAAGATTTTCCCCGTTTCTTTCTGCGGTTGACTAGTTGCTAAGGATGGCTATAGGACCCAAACTGTCCTGGTATCCAACCCACAGCTGTCGGGGGTGTAGAAGTGATGGATTCATGTCAGTGGATATAACGAGCCCGACTGAGATTCGAACCCGGCTCTGATCTTTCATCCTGAGCCGATACCCAATTCCACCACAACGCACATCCAAACGGAATACGAGAAAATGATTGAGGACCGAGCTCACGACCTCTAGTTTACAAGACCAGTGCTGTAACCAGTGAGCTTTGAAGGCCGCTACTACATTACAGTTGTTCGTATCAGTTTTCCTACAATTTCTATTTAAGCCTCCTCCTTGCCTACATGTTCTGTCCATGGTGTTTTCATTATTCGAAGGTAGAACCTCTAGTCTCTATCTGTTGGCAAATTGTCCAGCATTCGCTGCTATAGGAGATTAGATATTACATAGCAGTCCAACACTGTCACCAAAGCTATTAGCCTGTTCGTCATCCTCAGCATTTTAAATACGCAAGAAGCACAAAACAGTGATAAAAGGAATTCTTTGTATTTATAAGTTTGTTTTTGATCATTTGCATTGTCAGATTTTTTTTGATATATATAGATATATATATATATATATTCTTTTTTATTCTCCAGCATTTTCTCTACACCCCCACGTCACACTCTGATTTCTATCTCTGTCGCCACCTCCTTCAACTCCTCTACACCCCGACCCGTTTAATTTCCATTTTATTTTAGTTAAATGAATGGCATCACGGGCGACTGAGCATCTATTTGAAGCTCAAGAAACGGAGAGAGTAAAGACCAAGACCTCGAAGTGTAATGAGGTATTCTGCACGAGGCCGCCCTTCCTCTCTCTCTCTCTCTCCCTCTCTCCATTGCTTCTCTTCCAATTAACCTACCAGATCCCATGTGACCAGGGTGTGGAAGTGGGTCCGATGGGGGCAAAGAGCTGGCGGGTCGAGGCAGACACAGAGAATTATTGCTATTCTCTCCAGCGTAATCAAAGCCAGTCTATACGCACAAACATCGAAGGACCTCATAACTCATTATAAATACACCTCCTTCTATGTGTCGTGCCCCTTCAGGAGACTGACGATTGTGGCTCTCCACAACTTCCTATTTTTTGTAACTCTTAACAACGGTTGTCTCTTTTCCCATCCCTCCTAGCCTTGTTTACACAAGTACGTCAGGTAGTTGTTCTCGTGATATTTCTCTTTCAGTATGCCCCGTAAGTGTCAAATTCTCCAAGCCCCCTCTCCTCATATGTCCAAGATATTTCAAATAACTCTTTCTGATACTGAGTATGAGCGTTTCTTTTTGTTTCTCTCTTTCTGAAGACCTCTTGCTTATCTCACCGTCCTTCTGTAGAACCAGATCTCTGTTACATTAATTCTCTTCTTCATCCGTAAGGAATTTCTCCAGCATTCACAGCCATGTAGGAGGACCGATATTACATAGCTGTTCAGCACTCTTTTCTATGTAATATATATATATATATATATATATATATATATATATATATATGGTGGACTCTCTCGTCGTATTCGACGTATGACGGTCAAGCAGCTTAGTTCCTAGGAACTGACAGCCAGACACCAGCACATATGATATGATTATAGTGGTGAAGGCTTTGTGAAGAACCATCCACACATTTTGAAGGGCCGAATACAGAGACTTGGTGCACTACGTGCCACAAGGTCCCCAAACCCCGCAAGTTTTGAATTCAGAGTTGTCCTTCTCCCGATTCGGATTGTAATTCAAGGGGCGAAAACAAAGATTTAATTTTGGTTTTGATGCCTTCAACTTAGCCAGAGTTATGTTGTAAGGGATTAACGTTCTACAATGATTTCTTCTTCTTCTTCTTCTTCTTCTTCTTCTTCTTCTTCTTCTTCTTCTTCTTCTTCTTCTTATTATTATTATTATTATTATTATTATTCATCAGTCAGTTAAGTGGTATACGTGATACACGCTTGGACGATCATATATCTTTCAATACATGATTGACGAGGCAGAAGATCTTCCCCACTGTAGGTTGGCATTTCTTTCTGCGGCAGACTAGATGCCAATCAAGGCTTTAGGACCCAAACTGTCCTTCTATTTAACCCACAGGTTTGGGAGTTGAAATGGATCCATACCTATTATCTATCTATCTATCTATCTATCTATCTCGGTCTATTCCTTATCTATCTATCTCGGTCTAGGGATAGATAGATAACGAATAGACCGAGATAGATAGATAGATAGATAGATAGATAGATAAGGAATAGACCGAGATAGATATATAGATAGATAAGGAATAGTCCGAGATAGATATATAGATAGATAGATAGATAGATAAGGAATAGACCGAGATAGATAGATAGATAGATAGATAAGGAACAGACCGAGATAGACAGATAGATAGATAAGGAACAGACCGAGATAGATAGACAGATAGATAGATAAGGAACAGACCGAGATAGATAGACAGATAGATAGATAAGGAACAGACCGAGATAGATAGATAAGGAACGGACCGAGATAGATAGACAGATAGATAGATAAGGAACAGACCGATGTAGATAGATAGATACATAGAAAAGAAACAGACTGAGATAGTGATTTTTCAAGCGTAGCTTAGATGTGGCACAAGACCAAAAGTATGAGGCACCTAGTGAGGATTGAACACACCACTCAGTCGTAATTGTTCTAGCGAGAAAGATAGGTAGACAGTGTGTGTGTGTGTGTGTGTGTGTGTGTGTGTTTTCAATTTAGATTTGATGTCCATCATCTAAGTGTACATTTAGATTTCTACTGATGCTTGTAAAAACGAATTGGGAGTAGACAAAGTCTTTCCTCTTTGCAAACAGTGACACACTCTTTGTTGGCCGAGTTTATATCATTGATGCCGTCATAGAAAAATGATTGGCGTTGCTAGCTTCTCGCAAATGGTTTCTACCAAATGCATTACACACACACACACACACACACACACACACACACACACACGCGCGTGCGCGCGTTCGTTCTATCATCTTTCTATTTCTCTCTTCCAGCGAAGATTGTGAGTTCGTTTTATTTATCGTCATTTATTTCTTTTTTCATTCCTTCCCGGTTCTCTTTTTTTTTCACTTCCTATATCATCTTGAGACTTTTCTTTTACCTCTCTATTGTCTCTCATGATCTCCTCGTTTCTTTCTCCTCTCATTTCTCTCTCCTCTTTACCCCTCTCTAATCACTCCCTAGCCCATTTCCCCTCTCTGTTCGTCCTCACTTGACTTTTTCTTCCTCTCGCTATTTTACACTCTACTCGACCCCTCTCTTTCAATCTACTTTCTTTTCCCTACCTTTTCTCTCTCTCTCGTCTCTCTCCTTTCAACTGTCACTTACCTCTCACGTTTTTTTTGTTTCTCTTCCTCTCTCTCTCTCTCTCTCTCTCTCGTTTTCTTTTGCCGCTTGTCTTCTCTATCTGTCTCGCCTCTTTCTTTATCTTTCTCACCTCTTTCTTTCTCTCTCTAACTCGCTTCTATTCTTCTATCCCTCACTCGGTATCGCCTTTATTCCTCTGTCCCTCTCTCGGTATCGCCTCTATTCTTCTCTCCCTCTCCCGGCATCGCCTCTATTCTTCTCTCCCTCTCTCCGTATCGCCTTTATTCTTCTCTCCCTCTCTCCGTATCGCCTCTATTCTTCTCTCCCTCTCTCTGTATCGCCTCTATTCTTCTCTCCCTCTCTCACTATCGCCTCTATTCTTCTCTCCCTCTCTTCGTCTCGTCTCTATTCCTCTCTCTCTCTCTCCGTATCGTCTCTATTCCTCTCTCTCTCTTCGTATCGTCTCTATTCCTCTCTCTCTCTCCCTCTCTTCGTATCGTCTCTATTCCTCTCTCTCTCTCCCTCTCCGTATCGTCTCTATTCTTCTCTTCCTCTCTCCATATCGCTTCTATTCTTCTCTCCGTATCGCCTTTATTTTTCTCTCCCTCTCTCCGTATCGCCTCTATTCTTCTCTCGCTATCGCCTCTATTCTTCTCTCCCTCTCTTCGTATCGTCTCTATTCCTCTCCCCCTCTCTCCGTATCGTCTCTATTCTTCTCTTCCTCTCTCCGTATCGCTTCTATTCTTCTCTCCCTCTCTCCGTATCGTCTCCATTCTTCTCTTCCTCTCTCCGTATCGCCTTTATTCTTCTCTCTGTTACGTATCTATGTTTTTGATCTTTCTCTCTTGTTTATTTTTTCTGTTCTCTCTCTCTCTCTCTCTCTCTCTCTCTCTCTTTTTCATTCTCTTCTTTTTTCTTTTTGTCTCGTCGTCTTTTTTTTCTTTGTTTATTTTCTCTCTCTTTTCTGTCATTATTCTCCTTTTCCTGTTCTCTCTCATCTCTTTCTCTCTGTCCTTCCACTCTACCTCTCCCTCGTTGTTTTTCTTTTATCCATTCTTTCTTTCGTTTCTCTTTTTTTTTTCTTGCTTTTTCATGCATTTTATTTCTTTTATTCTCCTTTTCTTTTTTTCTTTTTCCTTTTCTTCTTTGCTGGGTTCATTTTTCTTCCTTTCAATGTGCTTCGGTAATTTTCACTTTTTTCTCTGACATCTTACCCACACTTTCCGTTTTTTTGTCTTCATCTTTTTCTCTTTCTTTTCCTTTATGCATTTTGTTTCATTTCTTCGTTGCTTTCTCTGTCGCTTTTCTCTTTCATTTTTAAACACTCTTTTATATTCTTTCATTCACTTTCTTTATCTTTTTTTTTTATATATAAATCGCTTCGTTTTTATACGTACTTTCTTTTCTCACTCCGTTTTAAATACTTCCTCATGCGTCTCTACTTCTCTGACATTCATTCTTTCAGCATTTCTATTTAAATTCTACTTTATCCGCGCCTTTTCCTTTTTATTTATTCTTTTTCTCTTTCTTGTTTTAAATAACCTCTTCCTCTTTAAAACCTGTGTCTTTTCTTTCATTCTTTTTCTCTTTCTTGTTTTAAATAACCTCTTCCTCTTTAAAACCTGTGTCTTTTCTTTCATTCTTTTTCTCTTTCTTGTTTTAAATACCCTCTTCCTCTTTAAAACCTGTCTTTTCTTTCATTCTTTTTCTCTTTCTTGTTTTAAATAACCTCTTCCTCTTTAAAACCTGTGTCTTTTCTTTCATTCTTTTTCTCTTTCTTGTTTTAAATAACCTCTTCCTCTTTAAAACCTGTGTCTTTTATTTCATTCTTTTTCTCTTTCTTGTTTTAAATAACCTGTTCCTCTTTAAAACCTGTGTCTTTTATTTCATTCTTTTTCTCTTTCTTGTTTTAAATAACCTCTTCCTCTTTAAAACCCGTGTCTTTTCTTTCATTCTTTTTCTCTTTCTTGTTTTAAATAACCTCTTCCTCTTTAAAACCTGTGTCTTTTATACCATTCTTTTTCTCTTTCTTGTTTTAAATAACCTCTTCCTCTTTAAAACCTGTGTCTTTTCTTTCATTCTTTTTCTCTTTTTGTTTTAAATACCCTCTTCCTCTTTAAAACCTGTGTCTTTTCTTTCATTCTTTTTCTCTTTCTTGTTTTAAATAACCTCTTCCTGTTTAAAACCTGTGTCTTTTCTTCCATTCTTTTTCTCTTTCTTGTTTTAAATACCCTCTTCCTCTTTAAAACCTGTGTCTTTTCTTTCATTCTTTTTCTCTTTCTTGTTTTAAATAACATCTTCCTCTTTAAAACCTGTGTCTTTTCTTTCATTCTTTTTCTCTTTCTTGTTTTAAATAACCTCTTCCTCTTTAAAACCTGTGTCTTTTCTTTCATTCTTTTTCTCTTTCTTGTTTTAAATAACCTCTTCCTCTTTAAAACCTGTGTCTTTTCTTTCATTCTTTTTCTCTTTCTTGTTTTAAATAACCTCTTCCTCTTTAAAACCTGTGTCTTTTCTTTCATTCTTTTTCTCTTTCTTGTTTTAAATAACCTCTTCCTGTTTAAAACCTGTGTCTTTTCTTCCATTCTTTTTCTCTTTCTTGTTTTAAATACCGTCTTCCTCTTTAAAACCTGTGTCTTTTCTTTCATTCTTTTTCTCTTTCTTGTTTTAAATAACCTCTTCCTCTTTAAAACCTGTGTCTTTTCTTACATTCTTTTTCTCTTTCTTGTTTTAAATACCCTCTTCCTCTTTAAAACCTGTGTCTTTTCTTTCATTCTTTTTCTCTTTCTTGTTTTAAATAACCTCTTCCTCTTTAAAACCTGTGTCTTTTCTTTCATTCTTTTTCTCTTTCTTGTTTTAAATACCCTCTTCCTCTTTAAAACCTGTGTCTTTTCTTTCATTCTTTTTCTCTTTCTTGTTTTAAATAACCTCTTCCTCTTTAAAACCTGTGTCTTTTCTTTCATTCTTTTTCTCTTTCTTGTTTTAAATAACCTCTTCCTCTTTAAAACCTGTGTCTTTTCTTTCATTCTTTTTCTCTTTCTTGTTTTAAATAACCTCTTCCTCTTTAAAACCTGTGTCTTTTCTTTCATTCTTTTTCTCTTTCTTGTTTTAAATAACCTCTTCCTCTTTAAAACCTGTGTCTTTTCTTTCATTCTTTTTCTCTTTCTTGTTTTAAATACCCTCTTCCTCTTTAAAACCTGTGTCTTTTATTTCATTCTTTTTCTCTTTCTTGTTTTAAATACCCTCTTCCTCTTTAAAACCTGGGTCTTTTCTTTCTTCCCTTTTCTCTTTTTATTTCAATTACATCTTCATTGACGACACATCACTTCTCTTTCCTTCATTTTCTTTCTTTTTCTATCCATTTTTATTATTATTCGCTTCCGTTTTTCTCTGTCGCCATCTTATTCTTCCATTCCTTTTTGTCTCCAAAGCGATTTTCCGAAATGGCAAAAAAAAAGCAAAAAAAAAAAAACAAAAAAAAAAACAAAAACAAGTAGAATGGACAAATGGCGAAGAATCGAAATAATGGATGTGTCAGACTCCTCCAAATGTTTAGCGTTGGTGAGGTGGCGGGGTGTCGTAACGTCGAAGTAAGATATTTGGGGAAAGTGGCAGGAGGGCGGAAGGAGGAGAAAGAGAAGGAGTTAAAACATTCACAGGATTACATTGGCAGAAATTTTATAAAAGCATTTTTAGTTCTGTGATTTGCAACATATCCTCAATAGGAGGTGTATGTGTTTGTGTGTGTATGTGTTGAGTCGGAGGAAATTGTTAGTGGGAGAAAAGGTGAGGGTATGTGTAAAGGGGTGGGGCCGATCAGAGGCGAACAGAAAGGAAATAATTGTAAAGTGGTTGTAAAATTGGAAAGTAGATGAAAATAATCCATTTTCGCTGTAAAAAGCTATCTTGCCAAACGCACTAGTGTTTACGTATCTTAATGTCATATATATATATATATATATATATATATATATATATATATATATGTATACCGTACAAGGCCCAAGACCCACTCGAGGTAGAGTATTACAGAATAATAGGCACAGTTTATGAGGATATGTGGGGAAGATAATGGTTAACCCTAGACTCGAACACGTTAAGTTTGTAATGATTGGAGAAACATCATCTTGAAGTATTGGTTCGAGGGAAGCTGTTCGTGTGGAACGTAAGTAAATATGATTTCGTTTCATATATATATATATATATATATATATATATATATAGTAAAAGAAGAACAGTAAGATATGTAATCCGATGTTCTTATTGATATTTTTATTTTTTACAAAACAGTACTCTATGTAAATGTATAAAGCATAAATATTATAATAAAAATGTGGTTTCATCGCTACACATCGTCGTCTAGCGAAGAAACGATATTTTTAAATCAGTTAATTTATAGTATATATATATATATATAGATATTTTTATAAATTGACTGATATATATCTATATATATATATATATATATATATTATAAATTGAATGATATATATATATATATATATTATAAATTGAATGATATATATATATATATTATAAATTGAATGATATATATATATATATATATATATATATATATATATTATATATTGAATGATATAATATATATATATATATATATATTATATATTGAATGATATATGTATATATATATATATATATATATTATAAATTGAATGATATATGTATATATATATATATATTATAAATTGAATGATATATATATATATATTATAAATTGAATGATATATATATATATATTATAAATTGACTGATATATATATATATTATAAATTGACTGATATATATATATATATATATATATATATTATAAATTGACTGATATATATATTATAAATTGACTGAGATATATATATATATATATATATATATATATATATATATATATATATATATAATAAATTAACTGATATATATATAAATGACAATAGGAAAACTGTAATAGTTGCCGACGCGTTTCGTCCAATGTGGACTTTCGCAAGGCAAAAGAAAACAAAATGAATTTATTTAAACAAACTAATAATAACAAAAACAACAAGTCTTTAGGAACTGGAAGAATTTAGAGAAACGCTATTTTCATACTGTTAATTGAAAATGGCGTCAATTACTGTCACGTGTGGAGATATTGTTTTTATTGCTGTATTGATTGATTCAACCATTTTCTTTTGATTTCACGATATTGTTGTGTACGTTTGTTTGGGAGAGTAGTAATTCTGTTAAGAAAGGTGAAATAAGGAAACACACACACACACACACATATATATATATATATATATATATATATATATATATATATATAAAACGAAACCATATTTACTTATGTTCCACTCGAATGTGTTTGCCTTGTCCTTTGAAAATTCCCTTCCCTATCTATCTCGTTATTTGAATTTAGATTTTGATGAAATCAAGTATGTGTTGCGATCGTTTTTACATCTTACATCAGCGTCGAACTTACCTAATAAATTGACATCCAGTGGAACATGTATAAACATGACGCCGCTAAAGATGTAAATTGTCGACTCCCTGTACCGCGCCAGTTAGTACTTAACTCCACGGGTTCTCCTATATCTTGACTAGAGACAGATTAGGCCAAAGATGGAGTACTATTGTCATATTTTGGCGTGAGCTGCCCAGACCGCACTCTCCAGCCTCGACAGAGTCCCAAATCGTCTCCAAGTGCTTGTGAGTGACAGATTATATTCCGCCTCTCTCTCTCTCTCTCTCTCTCTCTCTCTCTCAGGTGTGATGTGTCAAGAACAACAGAATATTTTTTTCTCCTAGTTTCATTTTTGAATAATTTTGTAATAATAAACTTGATACTCGGTTAAATTTTTAATTTTTAATTTAACTCTGAAATTAAAATTTTATTTGTTATACTGATTTCTAATTTAACCTAATCTTAACTTTCATGCACTAATAGATTGTATAGAGTATATATTGTCACGTTATTTTGAATTACCTGTAATACTTGTATTCTGATTGGTCATCATAAATTACGTAACAATCTTTCCCCTACTGAGGGGGTTTGGTTGGTTAGTGAACTCTTAAAACTCTTTATTTTGCAACCAACACCATCACTTGATAAGACATCAGTAGTATTGAAACAAAATTGCAGTTTTTGTAGTGTTGTTATAACATGCATATGTTATAATTTTGAATAAATATTATTTGCACTATTCGGTATTGAGAACTCTATATTATATATATATATATATATATATATATATATATATATATATATATATATATATATATATATATACTTATATTTATATGTATGTGTATGTATATATAGATGTATATGTATGTATATGCATGTATATTTATATGTATGTGTATGTATATATAGATGTATATGTATGTATATGCATGTATATTTATATATATGTGTATCTATATATAGATGTATATGTACATTTATATGTATATGTATGCGTATGTATATGTATGTATGTATATATATATATATAGATGTATGTATATTTATATGTATGTGTATGTATATATAGATGTATATTTATGTAACTATTCGGCTACGTGCCAATATATATATATATACATATATGTGTGTGTGTGTGTAGTTTTGTTAAAAATGTCTCCGTAACCTTAAGATGATAAAAGGAAAACTTATTTTTTTCACATAAACAGTGTTTTTTATAAACGAAATGCTTTTAGCTATACTATTTATATTTGGACTATTGTCTTCATCCTTTTACTCCATTTATATGGACATTTCGCTCCTAGAGGAGCGGAATGGCCCTATAAATAGGGTACAATTGAGTTTTATTTTTAGGCAATTCGTGTATATATATATATATATATATATATATATATATTGGCGAGTAGCCGAATGGTTGCATCATTTGCTTTCTTACGATGAGACCCTGTTGACCAGTGCTTTGTGTATAGACGAAACTGTTTGGAGGCCGTCGATGCTTGAGCTAGCACGAAGACACAAGTCATCTTGACAGAGAGTTTGAGAATACTGACCCTATAGAAACTTGTGATTACATCAGATTATGCTCTCTCTCTCTCTCTCTCTCTCTCCCTCTCACACACACACACACACACACACACTCTCTCAGAAACTGTAACTAAGATCCGCTCAGGAACAAAATTTTCTCATCGGTGTTCACACACCTCCCCAGTTTTTTTTGAACAGGAGTAGAGGTTTCTCCCTTATTTCCTGTTTAGGATTGGGTTTCCGGTTCCTTCTAAAGTCTACTTCAATATACTTCTGTCGTCTCCGCCTGAACTCTGGCATTTTATTCACTAATTATTTTTTCCTCTCTAGGAGTAAATAGGTTCACCTATCGTCCGGTTCACACCCTCCTCGGTCTTTTGGACAGGAGTAGAGGTTTATCCCTTGTTTCCTCTTTAGGATTGGGTTTCTAGTTTCTTCACATAAAGTTTCTTTTTACATTATATTTATAGCTGTTATCTTTATGGATGACCCCAAGAAATTCTCATACAACACCACATAACAACACTCTACTTCGAGTGTCTCTTGTGCATTGTATTGGGTGAACAATAGTAAAATAAAATAGTCAGACTATAAATAATGGTAATGCCTCATAACAGAAAGAAATGCTTTTGTTTTTCATCATCAGCCTATGGTTTTATTTATGTGTACTTATCTTCTTTTATTGGGGTGCAGAATTAAATTCAGCTCGGAACAAATTTCACCTCGAAATTTTTTATACAAAAAACAGCTAAGCAATCTACTGTTCTTGCTACCAAGAACATTGCATTTTTATTGGATCAAATTTAAATGAACAAAAATAAAAAAAGTACCATTTTATTCATTTGCAACAAAAAAGAATGATTGTTGCAGAAAAGATGAATTCTGAATTATCTTATCTACTAAGGATTTTTAAGGCTAAATTCAAAAATTGACACCAGCTCATTGCATTTTGTTTAGGAATTCACGGAAATCCTTTGATTCTAAATCGAGTTGAAATTATTTCCGAGTTGAAATTAATTCTGTCACTCATTTTATTTATTTACTAGCAGCATGTCCCAGCGTTGGCCGTGCTTGATTCAAAAATCGTACGACTCATACAGCAATCATAATCACTTGACTTAAAACATTTTTGCCCTTCCTTGCCTTTAAAGGAGTGCCCTTTGCCGTGCTGATGTTGCTACATGCCTTACTTCTTGCCTATCTCACACGGCGAATTTTTTCTAAGCTCTATACTAAACATTAAATCTGTTACGAAAAAAGAACTAAACAAAATGAACACAAAACGATCAGCTTTAAAAAAGGACTCGTAACTGGAAAAACCGAATGAAAAAAGAATGTTAAGAACAAATTCTTTTTCACACCCAACCCAGTTCTGCGGAATCAGTATCAACGTTGAGTTTAAGCAAGCGAATGAGCCAATTGGAGTAAAGTGCCATGCAGATTTAAATTTTTCCCACTTGTGACGAATGCAGCTATCGATTTTTTTTTTTGCATGCTAGCATGCTAGTTGAAATTCGTGTCAGTCAGCTGTTGGCTCTCACGCTGGCCAATAGAATCTTCTTGCCTATTCGTGGTCAGCCAGCTATTGGCTCTCACTCTGGCCAGTACAAAATGGCCGCAAACTACATGAAAACTGCTGTAGAAGCATGAAAAAATCGATTATTTCCACTATCGATGGGAGTTGGGAAATGCAAAGTCGGTCTTGGCCTTTTCGCTAACTTGGAGCATGTGCATGTAAATTTTGGTGCAAATCCGTCGAAAATTGCGGCCGTACATTCCTTACACACACACACACACACACACATCCTGCCTTTTATAGATAGAGATACATATTTACATGATGTCTGTGATTTCTATCCCTCCCTTCTGAGAATAAGCCAAAGCATATCATGTCATTTATCACCATTTTTGAAAAATTGGTGAAAATTTTGACTTGTAAAATATTCAACTCATCCACATAGAAAAAGGAAAGTAATGCATTTTTTTTCTTGCAATCTAGTCCTCTGTTGACGGAGATTTTTTTTTTTTGCGAGGCAAACTGCTGCTGTAAACGATACGCCACAATAAACTGCAGAATAACTCAAAAAATATCGCAGCATTTAAATATTGCATTAATATTAAAGTTACCTTTTAAAAGTTCAACGATAATTCTTCTGCCGCTACTTAATTTAAAGACAATTTGATGTACGTAGGCCCTTACTTTCCGTACAAACAATTATTTTTATTTCATGGGTGACTTTCGCTGGATTTCGAAATTTCCATCATTTCCAAATTCATTTCCAAGTTATAAAAATTGATATTGTACAAAAAAATTCGTCGCAAAGAAATCACGTAAAAAGATCGCCGAAAATAATCGCAGTTTTTAATTTGCTCAGGGCGTGGGCCTGGTTCCAAAATGGTATGATATGTTGAGCTCTAGGCTCTAGGAGTAAAGTTGAAAAACGTGTGACACACTGACATTCGCATTTATTTATATAGGTTTTCTAAAATTTCCTCATAAACTACATTCAACAGCAAGGCCTCTGATCAGGGGTTTTGAGGAGCGTGGAACCACCTCTTAATTGCTGGGGTTCCCAGGTCCACCCTGACCCGGGGTAGTAGCACCTGTTAGGGTTCTCAGCTATGGGCAAATAGTTAACCCCCAAACTGGGGTCAAAACGTGTAAAAATGGCTTTTAATAACTGTAAAACATTTTTGTAAAATATTATTGCCAGCAATAAACTTTTGAAAAAAAAAATATTACCAGCAATACATTCTTCGGAAAAATATTACCAGAAATATTTTTTGAAAAAAAAAATATTTCCAGCAGTAAAAATCTTGTCGACATTGAATAACCCATTGAGGTTGATATGCCGTGAAACAAAACAAACCTAACCAAACCAAACTAACATTTCCTTAACAATCGTCTTTGTAAGTAAACCTGTAAAGTCAAAAAACCTAAAATTCAATAAAACATTATATTACATAGAATATTTTCCGACATTTTTAAGATTACTGGGTAGTTAAAAGGGAGACATTGTGTAGTAATAGATAGCAGCTCAGATTGAGAAATCGGAGAGCCGAGTTCGAATTCCAGTCGAATCCATTACATTCATATACGTGGTAATCTTCTTCTACCGCCAGCTATGGTTTCTATAGCCTTGATGGCAACTGGTCTACCGCAGAAAGAAATGGCAACCTACTGCGGGAAAAAAAATCTGCCTCGTCAGTCATGTATCGAAATTTATACAGTTATGGGTCCTTTATTTAAAAATGCCAAACATTGTCTTATTATAAACAGAACGCGTAAGCAACGAAGATGTTTTAAGAAAATGGAAACAAAAAGTACCCTTATACCTTGAATGAGAAAAAGGTAGCTCACATTTCTTGGATACAGGGGGGGGGAGAATTTGACACTCGGGGGGGCATGTAAGGGAAAGGAAGTGGTCATTTAAGAAGTGTGTGAATGGGTGACGGAATTGATTGGTTGATAAAGGAACAAATATTGCTAAGTGCGGCAAGAGATATGAAGTTGTGGAGAGCCATGATTGCCAATATCCTGTGTGAAACCGGCATATAAAACGGGTTTTGAACCCTTGGTAAGTTTAGGACTGTAGTTCTGTTGAAAACTCCAACTGCACTTATTTTGTAAATATCTTGTTCTTTTTTTCTTCTGTTTATTTATCTCTATCTTCCACTCTTTCTTTTACTATTACCCCATCTCTATCTACAGCTCTTTCTTCTACTGTTCCCCTCTCTATATATTAAGCTCTTTCTTCCACTTTTTCCCTCTCACTATATTCTGCTCTCTCTTCCACTATTACCCCCTCTCTATCTCCCGTTCTTTCTTCTACTGTTCCCCTCTCTATATATTCACTCTTTCTTCCACTTTTTCCCTCTCACTATATTCTGCTCTCTCTTCCACTATTACCCGCTCTCTATCTCCCGTTCTTTCTTCTACTGTTCCCCTCTCTATATATTCAGCTCTTTCTTCCACTTTTTCCCTCTCACTATATTCTGCTCTCTCTTCCACTATTACCCCCTCTCTATCTCCCGTTCTTTCTTCTACTGTTCCCCTCTCTATATATTCACTCTTTCTTCCACTTTTTCCCTCTCACTATATTCTGCTCTCTCTTCCACTATTACCCCCTCTCTATCTCCCGTTCTTTCTTCTACTGTTCCCCTCTCTATATATTCAGCTCTTTCTTCCACTTTTTCCCTCTCACTATATTCTGCTCTCTCTTCCACTATTACCCCCTCTCTATCTCCCGTTCTTTCTTCTACTGTTCCCCTCTCTATATATTCAGCTCTTTCTTCCACTTTTTCCCTCTCACTATATTCTGCTCTCTCTTCCACTATTACCCGCTCTCTATCTCCCGTTCTTTCTTCTACTGTTCCCCTCTCTATATATTCAGCTCTTTCTTCCACTTTTTCCCTCTCACTATATTCTGCTCTCTCTTCCACTATTACCCCCTCTCTATCTCCCGTTCTTTCTTCTACTGTTCCCCTCTCTATATATTCAGCTCTTTCTTCCACTTTTTCCCTCTCACTATATTCTGCTCTCTCTTCCACTATTACCCGCTCTCTATCTCCCGTTCTTTCTTCTACTGTTCCCCTCTCTATATATTCAGCTCTTTCTTCCACTTTTTCCCTCTCACTATATTCTGCTCTCTCTTCCACTATTACCCCCTCTCTATCTCCCGTTCTTTCTTCTACTGTTCCCCTCTCTATATATTCACTCTTTCTTCCACTTTTTCCCTCTCACTATATTCTGCTCTCTCTTCCACTATTACCCCCTCTCTATCTCCCGTTCTTTCTTCTACTGTTCCCCTCTCTATATATTCAGCTCTTTCTTCCACTTTTTCCCTCTCACTATATTCTGCTCTCTCTTCCACTATTACCCGCTCTCTATCTCCCGTTCTTTCTTCTACTGTTCCCCTCTCTATATATTAAGCTCTTTCTTCCACTTTTTCCCTCTCACTATATTCTGCTCTCTCTTCCACTATTACCCCCTCTCTATCTCCCGTTCTTTCTTCTACTGTTCCCCTCTCTATATATTCAGCTCTTTCTTCCACTTTTTCCCTCTCACTCTATTCTGCTCTCTCTTCCACTATTACCCCCTCTCTATCTCCCGTTCTTTCTTCTACTGTTCCCCTCTCTATATATTCACTCTTTCTTCCACTTTTTCCCTCTCACTATATTCTGCTCTCTCTTCCACTATTACCCGCTCTCTATCTCCCGTTCTTTCTTCTACTGTTCCCCTCTCTATATATTCAGCTCTTTCTTCCACTGTTTCCCTCTCACTATATTTTGCTCTCTCTTCCACTGTTCCCGACTCTCTATCTACAGCTCTTTCTTCTACTGTTCCCCTCTCTATATATTCAGCTCTTTCTTCCACTTTTTCCCTCTCACTCTATTCTGCTATCTCTTCCACTATTCCCCACTCTCTATCTACAGCTCTTTCTTCTACTGTTCCCCTCTATATATTCAGCTCTTTCTTCCACTGTTTCCCTCTCACTATATTCAGCTCTCGCTTCCACTGTTCCCGACTCTCTATCTACAGCTCTTTCTTCTACTGTTCCCCTCTCTATATATTCAGCTCTTTCTTCCACTTTTTCCCTCTCACTATATTCTGCTCTCTCTTCCACTATTACCCCTCTCTATCTCCCGTTCTTTCTTCTACTGTTCCCCTCTCTATATATTCACTCTTTCTTCCACTTTTTCCCTCTCACTCTATTCTGCTCTCTCTTCCACTATTCCCCACTCTCTATCTACAGCTCTTTCTTCTACTGTTCCCCTCTCTATATATTCAGCTCTTTCTTCCACTTTTTCCCTCTCACTCTATTCTGCTCTCTCTTCCACTATTCCCCACTCTCTATCTACAGCTCTTTCTTCTACTGTTCCCCTCTCTATATATTCAGCTCTTTCTTCCACTTTTTCCCTCTCACTCTATTCTGCTCTCTCTTCCACTATTACCCCCTCTCTATCTCCCGTTCTTTCTTCTACTGTTCCCCTCTCTATATATTCACTCTTTCTTCCACTTTTTCCCTCTCACTATATTCTGCTCTCTCTTCCACTATTACCCGCTCTCTATCTCCCGTTCTTTCTTCTACTGTTCCCCTCTCTATATATTCAGCTCTTTCTTCCACTTTTTCCCTCTCACTCTATTCTGCTCTCTCTTCCACTATTCCCCACTCTCTATCTACAGCTCTTTCTTCTACTGTTCCCCTCTCTATATATTCAGCTCTTTCTTCCACTTTTTCCCTCTCACTATATTCTGCTCTCTCTTCCACTATTACCCCTCTCTATCTCCCGTTCTTTCTTCTACTGTTCCCCTCTCTATATATTCACTCTTTCTTCCACTTTTTCCCTCTCACTCTATTCTGCTCTCTCTTCCACTATTCCCCACTCTCTATCTACAGCTCTTTCTTCTACTGTTCCCCTCTATATATTCAGCTCTTTCTTCCACTGTTTCCCTCTCACTATATTCAGCTCTCGCTTCCACTGTTCCCGACTCTCTATCTACAGCTCTTTCTTCTACTGTTCCCCTCTCTATATATTCAGCTCTTTCTTCCACTTTTTCCCTCTCACTATATTCTGCTCTCTCTTCCACTATTACCCCTCTCTATCTCCCGTTCTTTCTTCTACTGTTCCCCTCTCTCTATATTCACTCTTTCTTCCACTTTTTCCCTCTCACTCTATTCTGCTCTCTCTTCCACTATTCCCCACTCTCTATCTACAGCTCTTTCTTCTACTGTTCCCCTCTCTATATATTCAGCTCTTTCTTCCACTTTTTCCCTCTCACTCTATTCTGCTCTCTCTTCCACTATTCCCAACTCTCTATCTACAGCTCTTTCTTCTACTGTTCCCCTCTCTATATATTAAGCTCTTTCTTCCACTTTTTCCCTCTCACTATATTCTGCTCTCTCTTCCACTATTACCCCCTCTCTATCTCCCGTTCTTTCTTCTACTGTTCCCCTCTCTATATATTCACTCTTTCTTCCACTTTTTCCCTCTCACTATATTCTGCTCTCTCTTCCACTATTACCCGCTCTCTATCTCCCGTTCTTTCTTCTACTGTTCCCCTCTCTATATATTCACTCTTTCTTCCACTTTTTCCCTCTCACTCTATTCTGCTCTCTCTTCCACTATTTCCCACTCTCTATCTACAGCTCTTTCTTCTACTGTTCCCCTCTATATATTCAGCTCTTTCTTCCACTGTTTCCCTCTCACTATATTCAGCTCTCGCTTCCACTGTTCCCGACTCTCTATCTACAGCTCTTTCTTCTACTGTTCCCCTCTCTATATATTCAGCTCTTTCTTCTACTGTCCCCCTAGCTTCAGCTTTTTCTTCCATTGTTCCCCTCTATCCTCTGTTCTTTCTTCCACTGCTTTCGCTCTCTATATATAGTTCACTCTTTCTTTCACTGTTCGCCCTCTAAATCTTTCGCTCTTTCTTTCACTGATCCCCTCTCTTTCTCTGTTTCTTTTTTTTCTTTTGTTACTCTGTTTTCTTTTCCTCCACCCTTCACTCTCTCTTTCTTTCTTTCTTTATTTATTTCTCTCTCTACCTCCATTTCCCTCCTGTTCTGTTTCTCTCGCTCTGTTTTCCACTGTTCCTCCCCTCTACTCACTCTCCCTTTTTGTCTTCTGTTCTTCTCTCTTTTTTTTTTTTTATTACTCTCTATGCCTTTATCGCTCATCTATTCTTACTTCCAGTCTTCACACTCTCGCATCTCTCTCTATCTTTCTCTGGATTTTCTCCTATATCCTCTCCCCCTCCCTTCTTTCTTCTCTTTTCTTTCTCTTCTATTCGACGGCTCTCTTTCTCTCTCTCTCTCTCCTTATCTTTTTGCACTTTCACTGTGTCTTCACATTCTGTCTCTGTAACTTCTGCCTTTCTTCCTCGTCTGTTCTACTCGACTCTCTCTCTCTCTCTCTCTCTCTCTCTCTCTCTCACGCACACACACACACACAAACTTATATTGGATCTTTCTTTTTCCATATCTCCCTTCTCTATATTTTTCACTTTCCTCTTCTTTCATTCTGTTTCCTCTTCTTTTCTCTTTTCATTTACTTCTTTTACCGTTTTTTTTTTTTTTTCTTTCTCTTCCCCCTCTCTTAACACATTTTTGTCTATCATGTCATCACTTTCTCGGCTATTTTTCCCTCTTCCCTCTCGCTTTCTACCCACCTCCCATTTTTTTTTCTCTCCTCTCCTTCAACAACGCATTAAGTGCTTGCCGTATTCTTAGCTACAGCATCAAACAGATTCCCCTGGGACATGTCCAGGAGCTTCTTCAAGATGATTGAAATAAAGATGGATTTAATAACAATAAATCGTAAGGATAGGAAAGGGGAAATGGCAACACAAAGGATGTGAATGGTGGTGAAGGCGACACATCAGATCCTGTTGACTGACAAAACGTAAAAAGACGACATGAAATCATGTGAATTGAATGATTGTTATTTTAGCATGTAATTAAGGATTATTATTGTTTTGTTTTTGTTTTTTTTCCAAATTCTTTTAAGTCTTAATATATTTTAAATATAATCCATTTTTTAATATTGCTATATTTTAATTTATTTATTTACATGGGCACGTCTTCAGAACGTTCGCATTCTGACCATGAGACCCGTGTTCGAATCTCCCCATGGTCGTTTTGTCAGAAGGGAGACTTCCTGATGTTATCGGACTGGAGGGAAAAAGTGCGACATCATTGGAAAGTGCCTGAAAACCGTACCAAGCCTTGTGAGTAAAATTGGGTTGACAGAACCCTTGGGGACCATCGATTGCTGTGCAAGCACGAAGTCACAAGCCATGGTGGCCGAGGGCTTATGCGTGCTAAATAAAACACACACACACACACATATTTTGAGAATTATAGATGCTGAGATAGATAGATAATAAAGAGGCTGAGATAGATAGATAATAAAGAGGCTGAGATAGATAGATAGATAGATAATAAAGAGGCTGAGATAGATAGATAGATAGATAGATAGATAATAAAGAGGCTGAGATAGATAGATAGATAGATAGATAGATAGATAATAAAGAGGCTGAGATAGATAGATAGATAGATAGATAGATAGATAGATAGATAATAAAGAGGCTGAGATAGATAGATAGATAATAAAGAGGCTGAGATAGATAGATAGATAATAAAGAGGCTGAGATAGATAGATAGATAGATAGATAGATAGATAATAAAGAGGCTGAGATAGATAATAAAAAGGCTGAGATGGACAGATAATAAAAAGGCTAAGATAGACAGAAAGAGGTTGATAGATAAATAATAAAAAGGCTGAGATAAATAGATACATAGATAAATAAAGAGGCTGAGATAGATAGATAGATAGATAGATAAATAAATAAAGGGGCTGATCTAGATAGATAGTATGGACACGTGGCCGAGTAGTTAGAATGTTCGCATTCTCACTATGGTCGATTTGTTAGGAAGTTATCGGATTGGTTCGAGGACGATCCCAGCGTGCGGCACCTTTGGAAAGAGCCCGAAAACCATAACACGGATTGAACCAAGCATTGTGGGTGAAATTGGGTAGATGAACGTTACGTTGGACAATCTTCCCAGAGCTGAGGAGAAATCTGGTGGTACTAGAAGGATGCTGAAAATTCCCTGGACGGAACGAGTAAGCAATAAGCAAGTCTTCCAGAAAATTACAACAGAAAGAACTCAGAATCAAGAAAATTCTTTACACACATAATAAAGATGGAGGGCTTTGAAAACGTAAAAGAAAGAAATGAGATTGTGTTAATGTATGGTTGGACTGAGGAGGTACCGTGGAGTAATGGATAGGGGCTCGGATTGAGGAATCGGAGAGTAGGTTCGAATCCATTACATTCCTTTAATTACTAATACCCTTGGTATTAATCCTCCTTCTTCAATTATGGGTAAATAGCAGGACAGACCGGGTTCTGTAGCCTTGGATGGCAACTGGTCTACCGCAGAAAGAAATGCGGGGAAAAAAATCTACTTCTACAGTCTTGTATCGAGAGATACATGATCGCCTAGAATGGTACATAGCTGACTGATGGTTGAACGGGAGCTGGGCGAGATCCTAGAGAAGCACTTCTAAAGGCCACAAGGGATAGGAAGTTGTTTAGAGCCATGATCGCCTATTTGTTGAATGAAGAAGAAATCTGCTACTAATTTCCAAAATTCGCACACCTGCAAAAAGATAGAGAATCTTTGATTCAAGACAGATGTTCTTGCCTTTCCTGATGGTTTTTAGTTTTGCAACAGCTGCCATTGTTTGTGTTGCTCTTGAATCTATGTTTGT
Organism: Acanthosepion lycidas; assembly: GCA_963932145.1. Taxonomy (NCBI): domain Eukaryota; kingdom Metazoa; phylum Mollusca; class Cephalopoda; order Sepiida; family Sepiidae; genus Acanthosepion; species Acanthosepion lycidas. The sequence continues at coordinate 39,252,005 of OZ010591.1, forward strand.
TTTGGCGCCCCTTTCGCTGATAATCGAGCCAAGATATCAGAATGATTATTATTATATATTATAACAATAATATATAACTAGAAATTCCACGGTTTTTCTATTTTAATATTCTGATGAATCTTAATTCTTAAGTTAATGACTGAATAAGCTCATGGCGAGTTTTAGGAGAGTAAATTATCCGTAGAAATTCTCCCATCGCATCGTTAAATATTTTTGCACCAACCTAATATTTGAGCTTAGCAACTTTAACAAAATATTGCAATAACAATCATAAATATGAATGATGCTCGTTATTTTAAGAAGTAAGGGGATACAAATGAAAAAAATTAAATTGACAACTTTTTCCAATTCACGGAAACAGACGCTAAACATTTTTACTGCCCCTTCTTTTTCTTTTTTCTTACCCCCTCCCTTTTTATTTTCTTACTGAAAACCAGTAGTGCATTTTCCTCTGTTACCATGTGATCAAAACGGAATAGTCCATTATTTATGACGTAATGGCAGGAGATGTTAAACACTTCCTTCCTTCCTTCCTCCCTCCCTCATAACTAAAAGCAAAGTATTAAGAAACAATAACATTTCGTTTGAAACAAAGAAAAATGTATCGGACTCTGACGTTATATCAGTATTCCGATATAGCAGTGAATGCTGGGTAATCTCCAAGGTGAAGACTTGAAGCAAAACAAATGTGGTTCTACAGAAGGATGCTGAAAATCTCAGAAACGGAACATGTGAGCAATGACGAAGTTTTAGACAAAATAGAATTGAAAAAAAAAACGGATGAGACACAGTTAAATTATCAGTGGCATATAATGAGGAAAGAGAGCTTGGAGAATTTGTCACTCACGAGACGGATTAAAAGTTAGAGGGTCGGGGAAAATAGCGAGTAATCTATCTATTAAGTTACGAACTCTCTGCATTAGCAGAGAGGAACCCGGACAAAGCTTTGCCGAAGGGCAAGGTTTCGTCCGGGGAGGTAGACAGGCCTTGAACCCGCCTCGGCGGGTTCGAAGGCTATATTTTTGGCCGAGCCTACGGGCTCGGGAAACCCACATTAAACTCGGCCTTGTGCCATATTCAATCCTTGTGGGGGGGGATCGCTAAATATTGTAATCTATCTGTTGTGCTTGCGTGAATAGATTGAGACAAAGCTGGCTTAGTAATGAAATGTTAGCGTTCAACAGAAATGTTTGAAGAGAAGTTTTATTGTGTGTCAAGAATGATCAAAATTAAGTTTCATTGTTTGTGTAAACAGTTATAAACATATCTTTTTTTTTATATTTTATTGTAAAGATCAATTCTTTTTTGACAAATTGCAGTATGTTATCTGGTTTAATGTTTTCAAAAAATTTTGAAGTGTGCGTTCGGTTATACATTTTTTGGAAAATATTCCTCGTCATTTCCAATAAAAAGAGTGATACATTTTTTTTTTTTAGATGTCTTATCAAAAAAAGTACATCTCATTTGTTTATACTAAACGAATTTTCATATGAAAATATATTGTCAAATATTTTTTTACTGCGGGGGTGCTTTTTTCAAGTAATAATTCCAAATACAGAAAATTCAATTGAAGTACATTTTTAAACGGATGTGTTCCGTTAAGTAGTTTTTACAGCTGAAAAGCTATGCTAAAAACATTTTGAACCTGACACTTCATTAAAATACATTGCCAAGTACTTTTTAATACGCAATATTAAATGTTACATTATAGAAATTCGGTGTAGAATGTTTTTTTTTTTTTTTCAATAGAAACTTTTACTATAGAAATGTCTCAAGACCTTATTTTTTTTTCTAATTTAAACTTCAATGCCATTATCTCAGTTATTCATCCTCCCGATTTCGTCATTATAATTATTTATTTTTTTTTTTTCCCCACATTTTTTGGTGTTTTTCTTTCGTGTTCATTAAGCTCTTGTCGCCTCTTCCAGTGTTCTTCGCCAACACATCAACCTACTTTCTGAAAATTGCTAATCTGAAATTTCATCCAATTTCATTGAAAAGTAAATCAGTTGCAAAGAATCAATTTGCAACAATAAATAATTAATGCCGGCCATTTTCACACACACGTACACACACACACAAAAGAAAAACGAAAGAAATAGTTTAATCATTAAAATCGTGGAACAAAGAGATTCTCAGCGCGCATGCGCGCGCACAAAGATATATGAAAATGTCGCTGCTACCCAGAATGTTTTCGACAACTTGACCAATATAGAAATTTATATTTACTGTGAATATCAATCAATTAAGTCAATTTTGTTGATTTATTAAATATTACAGTGTAACCCGGATATAAGAGAAACTCGGATATAAGAGACTTCTTCTCCGGTCCCGACAACTCTCTTATATCCGCGTTACACTGTGTATCATTAGTTATCAACTGACCACTTTTGGGCAGAAGATCACCTCGCCTAAAAAATTCTCGTAATCTTCACATATTTTTTCATTTACTCTTATCAATATTATGAGTATTAATATTATTTAATATAATATCGTTTTTTTTTTTTTTTAATTATGTCATAAAATACTTACTTTTGCGATTAAATTAAATTATATATACTAGGTGCGATGAGTAAATTGTCGCCATTTTATATTTTCAATTTCGCGAAGGGGCGTTGTTTGTTTTTGATTTTATCGACCACACAGTATAATAGAGTCAGTTGGACACCATCTGTAAGAAAAAGAACGCCATGACGCAATTCACCTCACAAGATATTTAGAAAAGACATTCTGTACTGCTTGGCATTCGCGCCGGAAACTCCAATACGAACATTTCAGAGTATTTGAGTGTCAATCTGAGGACAGTGCAGAGGATTCAGAAAGAGTTAGATGATATATCCAATCAACATCATGGTGTTTGGAGTGATAATTAGTGATGGCGATGTTGTGCCTCCATTTCACCTTCCAACAGGGCAGATTCAATGCGGAGGCCTACATAAAGTGCCTTCAGAAGATAGTGCTGTCCTGTGTCAAGAGGGTGGCTGCTGGAAGATCCTATGTCTGGCAACAGGATTCTGCACCATGCCACAAAAGCAGAAGAATTCAGTCATGACATCAGTCCTTATATCTGGCCACCTAACTCCCCAAACTGCAACTCGCTTGATTATTATGTGTCGGGGCGCAATTGAGCTAGACACTAACAAAACTTCTTGTGAAGGCAAGAATTATGCATGCATTTACCAAACTTAAGCAAGGAGAGTTGCATGAGATTTCGGAGTCGTGTGGAGGCAGTGATTGAAGCCATTGACGATTTTATTGAATAAATTTACTTTTTAGTATAAAATATTTTTTTTGTAATTTTGGTAAATATATCTCTTAAAATGAGATGTCAGTGTTATTTTCATTTTTGTGCAATTTAAACGACAATTTATCCATTGCAATCTCTGCGTATATATATATATATATATATATATATATATATATATATATATATATATATATTTAAAAGGGGGACGTTGGAAATAATTGATTATAATTATATGTATAAAAATTACCATCGCATTGTATATATATATGTCTGTGTGTGTGTGTGTGTATATATTATAAGTTGGCATAATATTTTGTATGTATTTATACATGTATATATCACTACATATATATATATATATATCTTTCGCTATCCCAATGCGCTTTCAGATTTCAATGTCGCGCTTTCCGTCCTCTGCAAAATAAATTTAATTAAAGTCAACATTTCAAATTATGACGGTTAAAGAAAATTTATATAATGTATTACAACGGCTCGAGGTGGTGTTATTGGGACCAAAATCTGTCAACTAGTGTCACGGAATATTACAAGTTAGGAAAGAAACGAACGTTTTTTTTTTGTTTGTTTTTTGTTTTTGTTTTGTTTTGTTTTTTTACTGCTGAGTCATTGCTTATTCGTTTGGAATAAACTTGACCGTTGAGTTACCCGTGGTAATTTCGAGGTTAATGACGTTTTGACTTTCTGAAAAATAATTAATTTCCCGTATCACAATTTGATGAACTTTTCTTGGAAAATTAGGAAGAAAGGTTTAATTCAGTGTAGATATCACCCCCGCCACGAAATATCTAAAATCCTAATTTGACTTTTTGGAGTTTTCTAGAACTTTTTGGAACCGTTACGAACTTGATTTTGTTCATTTGTGTGTATTTTATGCTACAGCTACAAATTATTAAATGCGTTTAAAAAAAAAAAAATTCGAAATTATCGAAATGCATCATTAGCAAATTGAAAAAGAAAGCTTAAGAAAAATGTTGTTTTTTTCCCTTATTGTGTATAAGGTAAAATCTAATTTTCACTTTCGGGGTGACCTTTTTCAAGACCTAAAAGAAATTAATTATTTTCATTACTTTTGAACAAAAGTTCATCGATTTGTGACACAGGAACATTAGGTTGCAACAATGCCGTATATATATATATATATATATATATATATATATATATATATATATATATATATATATATATATATATATATATATATGTATATAGTTAAACCTAGAGAGCCTGACAAACCTACCAAGGTTTGTCTGGCTCTCTAGGTTTAACTAGGTCTGCTCTGCTCATTGTATTCAGCACTTTATTTAGTTGTTTTGGGTACTCGCATCGGGGTTTTTTTTTCTTTGGGCCTTGGACTCGTATCCTGGACGATTATTTTTGGTTAACGTACATGTTCTTGGTTCTTTCTTTTTTTATACCTTTGTTTTTTTTTTCTTTCTTTTGGTGGCGGTTCGATTATTTGCAAATCAAGACACCGAAGGTTTTCCGAGCGAGTATAGTTTCTTATACTTAGACGATTTCTATTAATAATATATATATATATATATATATATATATATATATATATATATACAGTCTGAAGAGGCTGGTTAAAAAAGAAGTAGATCAAAATGGTAATTAGCTGAAGATTTGGAGCCATTCAGACGACTGCATCTAAAACTGAAACAGACACAAAGAATTCACCGGATATTGACGTGACTTGTATCAATGGATCCCCGGTGTATACCAGCAGGTCGTATTTGTATGAACACTCATTAAATGAATAACAGAGAGCCAGAAACTTTCTATGTTTAACAATATATATATATATATATATATATATATATATTTAAACATAGAGACCCAGAAAAACCTACCAAGGTTTCACCTAAGCGGATCGTCAGGGAAGGCTGGCTTCCCTCTAGGTTTAACTAGGTATGCTCTACTCATTGTATTGAGCACTTTATTTAGCTATTTTGCTTACTCGTATCGTTTTTTTTTCTTTGGGCTTTGAACTTGGATGCTAGACGATTATTTTCGGCTAACGTATATGTTCTTTGTTCTTTCTTTTTTTAATACCTTTTTTTTCTCTTTGGTATTGGTTTGATTATTTGCAAATCAAAACACTGTAGGTTTTCCGAACGAGTATAATTTCTTATACTTATAAGATTACTACTACTAATAATAATATATATATACATACATATATATATATATATATATATATATATATATATATATATATATATATATATATTTAAAAGAAAAACAGACCACTATAATAATTATAACCATTATAATAATTTATTTCACCAGAGCCCTTTTAAAGGAGGCCGGATCATCAGATACCACTTCCAAAAATGAAATGAAACGAAAAATGAAATTACAATTGATGGATAGTGTAAGTTTTTGTAATTTAACAGAGAGTGTAAGAGGGATAGTTAAAATATTAGCTCTGGATTTACATTGAGCTCTCAGGATTTCATCCTCCTTGGGGTTACCCATAGAGATTAGCAAGTTCTTCATAACTTATATATATATATATATATATATATATATATATATATATTATATGAAATAATTTCATATAAGGTAGTTTGGGATTTTTTGGTTTATTACAATTTATTTGCTCTGTATAATTAATGCATTGAGCTCTTTTTGTGGAGCAGTTTTAATATTTTATATTACTACGATCCACTTGAATTATATACCAACAGATTTATTACCTTTACTATTTATATATCTATAGAGAGAGAGATAGATAGATAGAGAGAGAGAGACTAAAATGATGAGTGGAAAAAAAAAGGTAATATAGTGATATTTATTTATAATATATGAATTTTTACAGCGTAGAATTAAAACTTTGTTACTTACTATTGGATTTCCAGGGGTTTTTTTTCTTAGAAAAATAATTTGTAGTTTTCCCTTTTTTAAAGTGTTTTATTTTAACCGGTTTCACTTAACTTTTCTAAAAATTTTCCACGTCTTGATGACAACCTAAATCACTAAAAAAGATACTGACGAGTACAAAATTGTAGAACACAATTAAAGACCCTCAGGTGAAAAAATGCAACCGACCAATTTGTGGGGTATGCAGCTACCTATTAGAGGGCCATGAATTTCACTTCAAAGACGGATCAAAATTCAAAATGATTTCTCGTGCAACTGTAATATACATACTTGCATGCAAAGGTTGCTACAAGCATTACATTGGCCAAATCGGCCAGTCAAAGCATGATAGTTCATCGCCAAGAAATTAGGAGCCCCACACCAGAAAAATATACCTTAGACAACATATAGAGGACAAAATCTGCCAAATTTTAGTGTCTTCCCATTCTACCAATACGACTACAGAACCACTAAACAAAGGCGGATTAATAAGGAAACATTTTTCATCACCAAGTTTAAACTCATACTTAATTCATTGCATAAATAAATTCTACTAAATTCCCTTCACCATCAACGACATGTGTAGCCAGTTACGCCATTTGATTTTCATTTTTGTCATAGGTACAAAATATGAGCATCAACACGTGGAGAGAGGAACAGTTAAAAACTTTTTGAAAAGCTAAGCAAAACAGGTTAAAGTAAAAAAAAAAAAAAAAAAGTTTTTATAAAACGAAAACAACAAATTATTTTTCTAAGAAAAAAGAAAAACCTGGAAATCCAATAGTAAGTAACACAGTTTTAATTTTTTTGTAAAAATTCATATATAACAAATAAATATCACTATATTAAATATTAGGGGCCTTTTTTCCTAATCTAATATATATATATATATATATATGTATTATATGTATATATGGATTATATATGTATTATATGTATATATGGATTATATATATATTATATATATACGTATTATGTATATATATTATATATATATTAGGTTGGTGCAAAAATAATGACGTAATAATGTCGTTTTTTGATGTATTTTTAACGTCAAAAAACGACATTATTACGTCATTATTTTTGCACCAACCTAATATATATGATATATATACGTATATATTTATTATATATATATATTATATATATAATATATATATATGTATTATGTATATATGTATTATATATATATATTATATATATAATATATATACGTATTATGTATATATGTATTATATATATATATATATATATTATATATATATATATAATATATATATGTAATATATATACGTATTATGTATATATGTATTATATATATATATATATATATTATATATATATATATAATATATATATGTAATATATATACGTATTATGTATATATGTATTATATATATTATATATATATAATATATGTAATATATATTATATATATATATGTATTTTATATATATATATATATATAAATATATTATGTATATATGTATTATACATATATGTATTATATATATATATATATATATATATATATATATATATATATATATAAGTGAACATAGAAGTCAACACTTAGAGGCGACCGTCTGTTTCATATGCAATCGTCAGGCCATGTTGCATATAGCATGAAAGAGATTTTTTTTTTTTTTTTGCCTTGAAAAAGTCGGAAGACGAAACGCGTCGGCAAATTCTAACATCTTTTTTCCAATTGTCATTTTATTTATACCAATCTGTCTTGTCCACAGAATTGATCTGGGAATTTAACTATATTGTTGACATGAAAAAAAAAAATCTCTTACTATAAAGGTAATTTACATTAACCTGAAAAAAAGGCTTAGACAGAAGCGTCTATCTTTTTAAATTTGGATTTTTTTTTAATGTAACTATAACAACAAGAACATTTCGATTTCATTTTTGCCTTGAAAAAGTCGGAAGACGAAACGCGTCGGCAAAATCTAAGATCTTTTTTCCAATTGTCATTTTATTTATACCAATCTGTCTTCTCCACAGAATTGATCTTTGAATTTAACTATATATATATATATATATATATATATATATATATATATATATATATATATATATATATATTGCGTTGATGTGAGTTTGTGACACTGGGTTTATATTGGTGTTTTATGATAGTGGGAGGAAAAATTGTCGTCGGAACGCTATTCATACGTACGCAGACACACATACACGGGCAAAATAAATCAGTTTGTCTCTACGATCGCAATGGACGTGAAACCCAGGGTCACAAACTCACAGCAACACAACTAAATATGTTAACACTATCACGGATAGTGAGCGCTTTCCAATAAGCCCCGCACATATATAATATAAAAATAATATATATAAAAATTGCATATATATATATATATATAGAGAGAGAGAGAGACAGACAGAGAGACAGAGAGAGGGGTGTCAACCAAAAGTGGATGGGAAGAGAATGATAACATTTATTTTGAGATTACATACTGATACAATTAAATTTTGATAAACAATTATTACACACAATTAAATTTTATTGTACACAGTAATACAATAGAAAAACACTGAAAATCTTATAAGCGCAGGTTCTCAAACCTCTGTCCATCACAATTGACACAGCTCTGAAGTCTACCTTCCACGCTTCGACAAACATTTTTGCACAGGCATATTTGTGATCAAAAACTCTGAACATCTAGTGTTGGCGTATGACGGGCTGGTCGCCCAGCAACCATCTACATTGACCCGTTAAGACCGAGAATTCCATCCTTAATGACCTCCCGATCTTGATTACAAGATCGTCATGGTCTGATAGATTCATGAATGCCCGAAATAGTTCGACCGAATAAAAAATGTAAACTGAAATACTACTCAAACGCAGGTATTCACTAAACATGACGTTTGATTTACATATATAAATATAAAAGTGAACATTGAAGTGAACACTCAGAGGCGACAGTATCTTTCATGCTAGACGCAATCGTCAGGCCGGCCTGACGATTGCGTCTAGTATGAAACAGCTTGTCGCCCCTGAGTGTTCACTTCAATATTCACTTTTATATTTATATTTACATACGCTCTATCTCTGATATTGAGCACTTTATCCCATAAATATAGCACACCGTAAAACTATATTTCTGCACATGTATATATATATATATATATATATATATATATATATATATATATATATATATATATATATATATGTGTGTCTGTGTGTGTCTGTAATGTGGTTTAGTTGATGATGTAATGTTAAATGCAGTTGTACCAGTAAACACCATTATGGCGGTTAATACGACCTGATAATTTGAAGGAAGATGTAATAGGTACACACAATTGTTTATACAATTATTGTATTTTCTTCAATTTCGTTCAGCACGAACTCGTTAAACTGCATTGTACATTTTATATATATATATATATATATATATATATATATATATATATATATATATATATATATATAATCAATAATTGATAAAAAAAAAAATCCCTTTAAAAATCACGAGCCTGATGCGTAAGTTTCGTCACTCTTCGGCTCCAGGTTGTTTGGGAAAATTGTGCTTAATTCGTAAAACTAATTAGGTTGTAGGGCTGTCCACGCTACTATTAGTACTGCTTGTTGAGCTTACACACACACACACACACACATAATATATAAATAGAAAGGGATCCCTCGATTAATGCATTTACAATTAGTGCGCTAAAATTTTTATTTAAAAGAATTCGATTAGTGCATACATAATACTGGATTAGTGCGGTAAAACATTCTCCATTTTAACCATAGTAAATGTAAATTGATTTTTTATAGTTACCGATGGGGATGCAAAATTAATTTCAATTCGGAAAAACAGCTAAGCTATGTATTGTTCTTGCTACAATAAATATTGCATTTTTATTGGATCAGATTTAAATGAATAAAAATAAAGAAAAAAATACTACTTTATTCATTTGCAACAAAAAAGAATGAAAGTTGCAGAAAAGATGAATTCTGAATTATCTTATCTACGAAGGATATTTAATGCTAAATTAGAAAAAAAAAATCAACACCAACTCATTGCATTTTGTTTAGGAATTCACAGAAATTGAGGACTTTGATTCCAAACATCTCTTGAGGATGAAAAAATAATTATAATTTAGGCTCTACTTCTGTATCGAACACTGTTTTTTTTTTAAAAAAAAAACAACAAAAATACTAAGAAACTTAGGATCATGAATCTAACAGTTATTTCCTATTATATCAATACACACACACACATAGGTGTGTGTGTAAAATAGATTAATTACTTAATAAAACGCGGACACACGAAAGGGTACAATATAATCTGTACCATAAACATTTATTAAATATTAATTATTAACCATATGACAAACATGGAGCACAGAGAGAAAGGTTTTGAATTCGGCATCTTCATCAATGGATCAAGGATAAAGGACACAGGTATGTCCGAAAATTCCGAACTTGAAACCTTTCTCTCCGAACCCTTCCGTTTGTCCTTGTTTTATTAACTAACCTATCTACATACCTACCTACATATTATAAGAAGCACACGTGGACCCTTTTTTTCTAATATATATATATATATATATATATATATATATATATATATATATATATATAATTAATATTAGGTTGGTTCAAAAATAATGACGTAATAATGTCGTTTTTAACGTACTTTTTAACGTCAAAAAACGACATTATTACATCATTATTTTTGCACCAACCTTATATATATATATATATATATATATATATATATATATATATATATATATATATATATATATATATAATTAAGTAATTCATCGAGTCTAGCAGAAACCTCAACAGAATGCAGAAAGCACTGGACGGCCGTTTCGTCCTATATTTGGGACTCATCATCAGTGCGCAACCACAACCGGGAATTGAAAGCCGGACAGTTACGATATGAGGTAAACGCCATACCAACTGAACTACGGGCTTGGTGACGAAGAGGTAACGAATTCAACTCGATATAGCACCACCGTTCAAAAATCCTTTCGTGTAACACATCCGTGTTTCCCTTACCCATTGGACTGTGCCCCCAAGAGCCGTCCAATACATTCTGCATTATGTTGAGGTTTCTTCTAGACTCGATCAATCACTTAATTTTAATTATCTCAAATCCTCCTTAATTTCTATCACTTGCATATATATATAGTAGTCGATTTTTTGTATTAATAAAATCTTTTAATATATATATATATATATATATATATATATATATATATATATATGCTGGACGCAATCGTCAGGCCTTCTGATGATTGCGTCTAGCATAAAACATCCTGTCGACTTTGAGTGTTGACTTCAATGTTCATTTTTATAATTACATACGCCCTATCTCATATATTGAGCACTTTATCCCATAAATATAGCAAACATTAAAACTGTATTTCTTCATATACATACATATATATATATATATATATATATATATATATATATATATATATATATATATATATATATATATATATATTAATGGATTTTATTTTTTTAATCTGATGTATTTTTATAACTTTAAAGATTCTGTCTACTGGATAACCGTATTTGGGTAGACGTTCATTTTTTGAAACAGTGTTTATTTTGTCTACTGGCATTTGTACACTCGAGAAAACTTAAAAGTGCCCTGTTTTCCTCTAAGTTTTTTTCAGTGCGCGGATGAAATAAACACTTTTAAAACAGAGCGTCTATTCAAATATGGTTATCTTAAAAATAAATGACCAGAGATTACATTTTGTTTTAAGAGCCTTTATTTGATTCTTTGTAGGGCCAAGTGTTTTTCAGCCCCGTCTTATAGAGGCATATAAACAAACATAGAGAGGTAGACTTTAAAAGAATCTGATAGATACATCGATCGATCGATCAACAGAGAGATGTGAGCAAACACAGATTGATTGATGGTTAGGAAGAGAATAAGATGGATAGAGATTTAAACAGATTGCGATAGATATGTAGATAGATAAGTAAATCTGAAATGATGGAGATGGGTAGATAGATGTATATAAATAGGCAGGCAGACATATGAAAAGAATTAAATATAGGTAGATAGATATGAAGAGAATAAAATAGATAGATATGAAGAGAATGAAATAGATAGATAGATATGAAGAGAATGAAATAGATATGAAGAGAATGACATAGATAGATAGATAGATATGAAGAGAATGAAATAGATAGATAGATAGATATGAAGAGAATGAAATAGATAGATATGAAGAGAATGAAATAGATAGATATGAACAGAATGACATATATATATATATATATATATATATATATATATATATATACAGAATGAGATAAATAAATATGAACAGAATAAGATAGCTATGAACAGAATGTATAAGATAAATATGAACAGAATAAATATATATATATATATATATATATATATATACACACACACACACATACACACAAATTGATATGAATACGTACAGATGTGGGAGTCGGTGCTAAAATGTTCTTGGACAGAGCCATATCCGAAAATCAATATTTCATTGATAAATACATATATAGATAAACAGTCCTCCTACGTATATTTTCAAAAGCTCCATCTGCTATTTCTCTCTTTCTCTCTCTCTCTCTCATATATATATATGCTCTTATTTATACATAAGTAAGCACTTTTGTTTTTGCCAAAATATAAAACATGACTTAATATCACTGAAAGCCAGCAGGACTTTCAGTGTCAAGAGAAACCTTAACAAAAAATGAATTAAAAAAAAACGTACATTAGAAATAAAATATTAGGAAACAAAAAAAAAAATAGATGTATGTATTTAAGCATCGAAAACGGTAAAAGGCTGCCTGGCACCTGGGACTGCAGCACCAGCTAAAGAAAATGGCGTATGGTGACCTTTGTCGGATTTTATGGTAACCTTTCAATTTTTCGAAAAAGAAGAGGCTTCTTTCACAGAGACTTGTCATAGGCGAGATGAAACTAATGGACAAGGCGTAACCATTTGCTGCAAGGAGGATCTCAACTTAGGAGCCATTCTTTGAGATGGTCGGCGCTAAAATCCAAGAAGGCAAGTTGATCTGATCCATGTAAATCTTGCTAGCCATCCCCGACCGCTTCTCCCCCAAAGGCGCTTCGTGGCCAGTCACAGACAGGAAGGATGACAATTGCAGCACATTAGCATCGGACGTAATCACCTGGCCAGCCTCAGACCACATTAGGGAAGTGGGATAGTGTTGGACGTGCGGAGAGGGGGGGGAGAGGGGGGTTGAAGCAAAAACTGTCCTTCGTGAACGAAAGTGGGTTAAAGAAGATTACGCTTAGTACTCTTTGGGGCATATTAACGTTTTTTGTTTTACTTTCCATTTGGCTCGTGTACGTTGAATATATATATATAATGCCTAGCCACGGACACACACACAGACGTATATATTTTTATATATAAGATCATTATTTTAAGTATATAGTGCGTATATTTATTATACAACTTATAGGCTTGGTATATGTGCGTACATATATATATATATATATATTAATTTCTGTAGTTTAGTGCTAGCAGCAAGCAGAAATATTTCTCCTCCCGATGATGGCCATTTCGGCCGAAACTAGTCGAGGAATCTAAATGGAATAATAATAAAAAAACGAAAGAATATTAATCTACAACCCAGTGTGTCTGAGGATTTTAATTTTTTAATTTTTTTTGTTCAAAATATATATATATATATATATGTGTGTGTGTGTGTGTGTGTGTGTGTGATTCTTTACCGCAAGCACGACTTGTAATACACAACGAAAATTTCAGGTACGGAGTAGAGACTGACCGTTACGTAATTTAAATTTTAATAAAAAAAAAAACATCTGGATAACGCAATGCTGCGGAAGGTCATATGTTACACAGGGATTACAGGCTTTTATTTAAAAAACAAAAACAAAATTATTTAAAATAGACAGGATTTATATTTTATATTAAAAATAAACAGGGATTAATGGTATTTAAATACATATATATAGATAGACGAGAAACTATTAAACAATATTGTGCAATATCTTATATATATAATAAATTTACTTATTTAAAAATGTGGTTTCATCGGTGTGTAGAAATTGAACCCTATTTTTAAATCAGTTAATTTATAATATTTATGGTCTGTAGATTTGAATTGAGCATTATTCTGTAAAAATAAATCTATTAATAAGAATACCGGATTATATTAGGTTGGTGCAAAAATAATTTCGTTTTCTAACACATGTTACTATGTGAGAAAACGCAATTATTTTTGCACCAACCTAATATATCTTACTGTTCTTTCTCTTTATTATTATTATTATTGTTATTATTATTATTATTATATATAATGTACATACACACACGCACACACATATATATATATGTCTTATGTATATATATATATATCTATCTTATATATATATATATATTATAGATGTCTAAACAAAATTGTGCATAACTTATGTACATATATTAGGTTGGTGCAAAAATAATATCGTTTTTTGACGTTAAAAACTACGTCAAAAAACGATATTATTTTTGCACCAATCTAATATATATACAAGATATCTTCACGGCAGACTCATTTTAAGAGCCACTTATTTCTGTTGATATATATATATATATATATATATATATATATATATACATACACTCACACATTTTGTTCCTTACCGTTTGGTACAAATATGAGATTCATGGACGTCATGGCAGTTGTCAGGCACTGATCGAAAACTCGTCTTTGCAAAATTTAACAACGGATATTTTCAATCCGTACCAGACCATTGGCACTTGCATGACACTCAGTAGTAACAATTTTTATATTTGTGTATATATATATATATATATATATATATATATATATATATATATATATATATATATATATTGGAATGTCTTTTTATTAGGTTGGTGCAAAAATAATGACGTAACAATGTCGTTTTTTGACTTATTTTTTAAAGTCAAAAACGACATTATTGCGTCATTATTTTTGCAGCAAATTAATATGAATCAGATTTGATTACTTCAACGTTATATTTAGTGGTTACCCATATTTGAGTAGACATTGTTTATTTCATTTCTTTTTTAGACAAAAATAAATAAAATAAATATAGATAAATAAAATATACTGTTTAATAAATAGAGCATCTACTCAAATATGGACATCCACTAAAATAATGTTAGTAATATATATATATATATATATATATACGTGTATATATATATATATATATATATATATATATATATATATATATATATATATGCGTGTGAGTCTGTGAGTGTGTCCTGTTATGATGACCACCCCCTGCAATAGAAATGTTGTGTTACTAATATGTAAATATCAATATGCATACCATACCACACAGTCTGATTAGGGTACCTGGTTTATGGTAGGGTATCCTTTATTCTGACTCTGTAAATGTTGGACTTTAAATAATAATAATAATAATAATAATTATTATTATTATTATTATTATTATTATTATTATTATTATTCCATACGGTTTTTGCATTTTTAACTGGATAACTGTCCTTTATGACTGTCTCGCATCAAATTCGTATTACCTCAGACAGAGATCTCACCTTTCGTCCAATATTCGCTATACCAAGAAACACAGACTTCTGAAATGAGGGAATAGTGGTTTCTATTCTGATCTTCTCAATTTTGAACTTTGAAATTATTACTATTTTCCGTACTTGCATATTCACAGCACTGCAGCACCTTCCTCAGGATTTCTAAAATTAGCATCCCCGCGAAAATATTCAAACAACTAGTTAATAAAAATTGAAACTCAGAATGTTACAACGCGTGATATGGCTTACAAAAAAGACAAAAAATAAACAAATTCAGTATGAAACGCTAAAAGCTATCAACATAAGAAGCCGGGAAAGCAAAGACCCTGATTGAAAAATACTTTACGTCCGGAAGATTACCGAAATGGCTATACATATTTCTAGAAACAATGCCAGGAAATCTGTCCAAAATCTTTAACCATTAATACTGGTAAGGAAATAAGATTAACTAGGAACTAACATATATACAAGGTGTGTCAACAATATTTTACATACTTTGGGGGAGGGTTCCTCACACTAAAAAAGGACAAAAGTCTATATGAACATATGTCTACAAATAAGTTTAAAGAAAGTTTACGATAGATGGCGCTGTGTTGCTATGTAGACTAGGTTACATTTGTCATTCGTGTACATTTGTGGCTAATGTCTTCGACGTTTAACGTGTGAAGTAGTAAGATAACTGAGAAGTGTTCCGTTTAACAAATGTTAATGTATTTTTAGTTTTTATCTTCTATTGTACATTTAACAGTGTCTATCGTACACTTTAAAATCAACAACGAAAGATGTGCGGACATACGTTGATATGGACTTTTGTCCTTGTTTTACTGTGAGGAAATCACCTCTAAAGTTTGTAAAAGCATTTTTGACACAACCATATATATATATATATATATATATATATATATATATATATATATATATATTAGGTTGGTGCAAAAATAATGACGTAATAATGTCGTTTCTTGACGTATTTTTAACGTTAAAAAACGACATTATTACGTCACTATTTTTGCACCAACCTAATATATATATATATGTCTATTTTTCTTAAATGTGGTATTATGTACTTTATTTACATTATTCGTACTATTGTCGCCATATTTATTACATTATTATTATTTGCAATAGATATGGCGACAAAGATGATGACAATAGTCCGAATAATATATATATATATATATATATATATATATATATATATATATATATATATCAGAGAGATAGCGAGAGCACGTTGATACATTCGAGGTAATAGCGAAAATATAAATCCATACAAAGAAAAAGAAAATGTGTCTATTTAGCAAAACAAGCATTGTCAGAGTTTTTTCTTTCCCCGTTGTTGCGTAGCTTAGCTTGGATATTACCATCTATAAATTGCTCACAGCATAGGATTATAGATTCTTAAGGGTAAGATTTCCACCCTATTTGTTCTACCCTACACCTGCCTGAAAAGCTTTTTGGACTTAAGCTCTTAAAAACATCAAACTGGTCATTTTTTTAAAGGCCTATCTCTCTGTCCCTACATGTTCCACAGATAATCCTTACCCAGCTACATACATGTATCTCTCATAAACAAAGCCATATAGTGTTAGTTTCTACGAGTATATATTTTTTTAAATCTTTTTTTACTTCATATTCTTAATTTTTTTTATTCTTAGTTCTTATCTGATTTAATTCATATCTATCACTATATATTTATCTACCTCAGTCTGTCAGGTCCTTCATTGTCTTTTTATAGTCTCATTGAATACCTCGGTTTCGCCTGGTCTCACTGACCATCTTGGTCTGCTCTCGTCTCTTTGACTGTCTCGGACTATCCTGATCTCTTTTGCTGTCGAGGTCAGTTTCACTGATCATCTCAGTCTCATCTAATTTCTTTACCCGTTGTA
Organism: Acanthosepion lycidas; assembly: GCA_963932145.1. Classification (NCBI taxonomy): domain Eukaryota; kingdom Metazoa; phylum Mollusca; class Cephalopoda; order Sepiida; family Sepiidae; genus Acanthosepion; species Acanthosepion lycidas. Next base: position 39,269,582 of record OZ010591.1, read on the forward strand.
GTTTTTTCCTGGTTTCGCTGTTTATCTCGATTTGTTTTGGTCACGGTGTCCATCACGGTTGTCCCGGATTCTTTGTTCATTTCCATCTATCCCAGCCTCTTTCTCCATCTCAGCCTATCCTATTCTCTTTGTCCATCAGAGTCTTTTGTCGCATCTCAGTCTATCCTATTCTCTTTGTCCATCATAGTCTTTTGTCGCATCTCAGTCTATCCTATTCTCTTTGCCCATCATAGTCTTTTGTCGCATCTCAGTCTATCCTATTCTCTTTGTCCATCATAGTCATTTGTCGCATCTCAGTCTATCGTATTCTCTTTGTCCATCATAGTCTTTTGTCGCATCTCAGTCTATCCTATTCTCTTTGTCCATCATAGTCTTTTGTCCATCTCAGTCTATCCTATTCTCTTTGTCCATCATATTCTTTTGTCGCATCTCAGTCTATCCTATTCTCTTTGTCCATCATAGTCTTTTGTCGAATCTCAGTCTATAGTATTCTCTTTGTCCATCATAGTCTTTTGTCCATCTCAGTCTATCGTATTCTCTTTGTCCATCACAGTCTTTTGTCCATCTCAGCCTATCCTATTCTCTTTGTCCATCATAGTCTTTTGTCCATCTCAGCCTATCCTATTCTCTTTGTCCATCATAGTCTTTTGTCCATCTCAGTCTATCGTATTCTCTTTGTCCATCATAGTCTTTTGTCCATCTCAGCCTATCCTATTCTCTTTGTCCATCATAGTCTTTTGTCCATCTCAGTCTATCCTATTCTCTTTGTCCATCATAGTCTTTTGTCCATCTCAGCCTATCCTATTCTCTTTGTCCATCATAGTCTTTTGTCCATCTCAGTCTATCCTATTCTCTTTGTCCATCATAGTCTTTTGTCGCATCTCAGTCTATCCTATTCTCTTTGTCAATCATAGTCTTTTGTCCATCTCAGCCTATCCTATTCTCTTTGTCCATCATAGTCTTTTGTCCATCTCAGTCTATCCTATTCTCTTTGTCCATCATAGTCTTTTGTCCATCTCAGCCTATCCTATTCTCTTTGTCCATCATAGTCTTTTGTCCATCTCAGTCTATCCTATTCTCTTTGTCCATCATAGTCTTTTGTCGCATCTCAGTCTATCCTATTCTCTTTGTCAATCATAGTCTTTTGTCCGTCTCAGTCTATCGTATTCTCTTTGTCCATCATAGTCTTTTGTTCATCTCAGCCTATCCTATTCTCTTTGTCCATCACAGTCTTTTATCCATCTCAGTCTGTCCTATTCTCTTTGTCCATCATAGTCTTTTGTCCATCTCACTCTGTCCTATTCTCTCTGTCCATCTTGTTCTATCCCTGTCTCTTTGGCCATGTAAATTTGCCCCATTCGCTTTGTACATCTCAATCTTTTTTCCGTGTTGGTATGACCTTTTCTCTTTGACCATCTCGATCTGTTCTGTTTTTTGGGTTTTTTGTCATCTCGATTTGTCGTATTCTCTCTGTCCATCTCAGTCTGTCCAATTCTCTTCGTCCATCATGGTCTTTTGTCCATGACGGTCCGTACTATTCTCTTAGTCCCTCATAGTCTGTCATTTTCTATTTGTCAGTCTACTTTATTCTTTGACCATCTTGGTCTGTCTTAGTCATTTCAATCTGTCCTATTCTCTTTGTCTATATCAGTTTGTATCCATGTTTATCTCTCTGTATCCACCTGGATGTGTTCCGGTTTTTTTGGTCATCTAGATTAGTCGTATTCTTTTACTCCATCTCTGTCTTTCCTATTCTTTTTACTCAGCTCAATCTCTTTTTCCTACAAAGCCTGTGTTTTTCTCTTTGTCCATCCCGATCTGTTCTAGTCTCTTTGTCCATCACGCTCCGCCCTATTCTCTTTGTCCATCTCTCTGTCCTGTACACTTTATTCATTTATGGTCTGTCCTTTTATCTTTGCCCGCCGCAATCTCTTTTTTTAACATGGTCTGTCCTTTTCTCTTTGTCCATCTTGATTTATCCTGTTCCCTTTGTCCATCTCAGTCTGTTCTCTTCTCTTTGTCCATCATGCTCTGTCTTATTCTCTCTAGCCATCCCTTTTGTTTTGGTTTGACAAGATATATTCGTCCATCTAACCATTCTACCAAGTATATTTTCATGTTCTCTGTAAGACGTTATGGTTTAATAACCATCGACCCAGTTAGTCAGTACTATACTCAGAAATTCTTCAAAACTGTGGTATTTACAGTTCTCTTCTCTCCTCGGGTAAATTCCTGGAATGGCACTGTGACAACAAATTTTGCTTTCTTGGTCCCTATTAACTTTAGCTCCAAAAAGGAAGTACTTTGAATGTGACAGCAGACAATAGGGGCCAGATAAGCTAACATTACATGAATGTCAAGATTTGATTCACCATATTTGAGGAAAACTTTCTCACTTTCAAATCTCTTGTTAGAATCCACTCTCACTGTTTCTTTATTTCTTTTCCCTTCTGCTGTCAGTCATGCTCTTAATCTTCGTTACAAGATCTGCACGATCTTCCAGTTGGCGTCTCTTCATTTTAGTCTTGGCTGTTCGTTTTGTTTTTGTCATTGTACACACCTTCTTGAATTTCCTATGCGACTCACAAGGGAAGAAGAGACATAGTCATGCCTTTTCCGAGAGTATTAGTGCGAAAGTGAAAGCAAGTGACTTGGCCAGAATTTGAATTCTGCATACCGGTTCCATTTTTCCGCGGCAGTCAGTGTTGTCTCATCTTCACGCCCGGAACATATATATTTTCATGATGGGCATTCCACAATAATCATATTGGCGCCACACAATCTTTCTAACTCAACTTTGTCTTCTGATAAACTATATTGTTGTTATTGTCAGGTAGTGAGTGAAATAAATTTTGTCACTTTTAATAGATGCGAGGTGCGCAGAAAAAGTTTTCATCTCGAACCATTTCCCTAAATCCGACGAAATATCACATTTGGTTGGACTGAGAACTTTTCGGTGCCCTTTCAGAAATATAGAGCACTATATATAAAATATATATAAAATACTTTTGATGACAGCTCATATATCATATCAGAACTGGAATTTAAACCTCAAATAAAAAACAAATGACGAACAATTCCAGGAAAAGAAAAAAATTAATTGGTTTATCCTCCCCCCCCCCGTTAACGTAGAGGTCAAATGTAAAATAGGGAAAATATTTTTCAAATTACTTACTAAACACTTCCCCTAAAATTCAGAATTACATAAAATATTTAATAAAAACACAGTTAAATTAAGTTACAGCTGTACTAGTAATTTAGAAACCACAATAAAAAGACAAAACGCAAAAAATTTCAAAACTACCATGCAGCAAAACATCGTTAACAGTGATATATGCAACTGCAGAAATAAAAGTAGATGTTCATTAGATGGAGTTTGCAAAACTGAAGAAGTTATTTACAAAGCAGACATAATAGATACAAATGACCAGAAAAAACATACATAGGGTGTACTGAAGGTAGCTTGAAGAAGAGGTGGTGTAATCTCAAGTCATTATTCAAGCTAGAAATCTTAAGAATTCTCCCAAACTAGCCAACCATGTATGGAAAATAAAAGAAAAACATAACAAAGATCAGATTGTAAACTGGATTTTTTTTAGAAAGCCAAAACTTACAACAATGTAATATCTGCAACCTTTGTCAACAAGAAAAGTTAGCATTTCCAGACCAAAAAGACTTTTGATTGAAAGATCGGAAATTATGACTGGTTACATACACATTAAAATTTACTCCTGAGTTTGTATGAATCGGGCTGAAAAAGTTTGTACATTTCATTTACCTACACCCCCGATACCTTTCCAATGCCCTTGTTTTTCTCCTTCCCTTGTACCACACTTCAAAATATCCGTTTATTTATTTATTTTTAAATAATAAAGCGTTCATCAATTTAAAAAAAAGAAAGCTTTAGGAAATCAATTGACCGAAATCGCCTGAAGATAACGAAAAGTTGAAACCAATGTAGCAGAATCAGCTGGTCTCCTATTTTTTTATACTTAAAAGCTCTACATATTAAATTTTTATTTTTTTTATCCGTGTATTAAGTACGTTTTAATACTACTGTTCCCAGGTCGAATTCAACTCTAATCATTAACCTTATTATATATATCTATCTATAAAAGGCAGGATGTGTGTGTGTGTGTGTGTGTAACGAATGTACGGCCGCAATTTTCGACGGATTTGCACCAAAATTTACATGCACATGCTCCAAGTTAGCGAGAAGGCCAAGACCGACTTTGCATTTCCCAACTCCCATCGATAGTGGAAATAATCGATTTTTTTCATGCTTCTACAGCAGTTTTCATGTAGGTTGCTACCATTTTGTACTGGCCAGAGTGAGAGCCAATAGCTGGCTGACCACGAATAGGCAGGAAGATTCTATTGGCCAGCGTGATAGCCAACAGCTGACTGACACGAATTTCAACTAGCATGCTAGCATGCAAAAAAAAATCGATAGCTGCATTCGTCACAAGTGGGAAAAATTTAAATCTGCATGGCACTTTACTCCAATTGGCTCATTCGCTTGCTTAAACTCAACGTTGATACTGATTCCGCAGAACTGGGTTGGGTGTGAAAACGTATTTGTTCTTAACATTCTTTTTTCATTCGGTTTTTCCAGTTACGAGTCCTTTTTTAAAGCTGATCGTTTTGTGTTCATTTTGTTTAGTTCTTTTTTTCGTAACAGATTTAATGTTTAGTATAGGGCTTAGAAAAAATTCGCCGTGTGAGATAGGCAAGAAGTAAGGCATGTAGCAACATCAGCACGGCAAAGGGCACTCCTTTATAGCCAAGGAAGGGCAAAAATGTTTTAAGTCAAGTGATAGCGATTGCTGTATGAGTCGTACGATTTTTGAATCAAGCACGGGCAATGCTGCTAGTATATATATATATATATATATATATATATATATATATATATATATATATATATATATATATATATATATAATCAATTTTTATACGCTGGAACAAGGTTACAACTACTTTTAAAAAAATAAAAGACTCACATTAAAATGTGTCAGAGCTACGTCTAAAACAATAAAAGACTTAATTAATACAAAACAAAATAAGCTAAAACTTGAAGGTATTGAAAGTCTGGAAGTGATAAGCCTTCTCTTATTTGTTAGAATGTTCTGGTTGAGATTCTGTAGTTCCAGCCCCCGAGGTTCGAAGAAGACCAAAGGTTCGCTAAAACCTACAGGCCTCATTCACTTCTACAAACAATAAAAGACTTAATTAATACAAAACTAAACAAAAAACCGGAAGGAGAAATTTCTTTTGTCAGCTGCAATAATTCCCACAAGAAATGCATCGGAGAAAACCTCAAGAAACTTAATTAAAAGATAAAATGAACGCAAAAGTTATTTTTTGCAAAAAAAACAACATATTCAATGTTTACTTTTTTACCGTCATGAGTTTGACTATAATTTAAATTTTAAAATTTGTATTTATTAAAGGAGAAAGCAGTTTCTTTCCTTTTTTTTGT
>OZ010591.1:39285063-39365063 GCA_963932145.1 Acanthosepion lycidas
CCCTCCCTGCCTCCCATTAGAATGTCTGATGCACAACTCCACGAGACCGCCTGGATATATATATATATATATATATATATATATATATATATATCTGTAGTTTAGTGCTAGCAGCAAGCAGAAATATTTCTCCTCCCGATGATGGCCATTTCGGTCGAAACTAGTCGAGGAATATTAATCTACAACCCAGTGTGTCTGAAGATTTTAATTTTTTAATTTTTTTTATTGTTCAATATATATATATATATATATATATATATATATATATATATATATAATGTAAGCCTGTCTTCGGTCGCATATATCTGAGTGTGAATGCTCGCGTGTGTATATATATATGTATTTGTGTATTTGAATGCTCGCGCGTGTATATATATGTATTTGTGTATTTGAATATATATATATATATATATATATATATATATATACATATATATATAGTGTGTGTGTGTGTGTGTTCTTATATATGTACAGATGTGTGCTGGCTTGATTGATGGATTAATCGTATTTATTGCAAGAGACAATGTTCCTCTCTGATAAAATTATACACACACGTGTGTGCGTATATATATATATATATATATATATAGCACCCCCTCCTTACCTTTCCCTTCTGTCCCTGCTTTTCTCTGCCTGGCCAAACTCAGGTGTTCTCTTGTAATTAAAAGCTAAAGACAATAACAGAAAATCAAAATTAATTAAATCTTTCCTTTTGCCAAGTTAAAAAGAAACTGATAAGAAGTTAATAATTGGGGGCAAAAAGAATCTCATTAAATTAAATAACCAATAAAACATTAACGGAAAATTCCACAGGATACACCAGCTCCACCCCCTCTACCTTCCCTCTTTTTCTTTTTCTCTTTCGCTCTCTTTGCAACGTTATCTTTCTTTCTATCCATTTCTCTTTGTCTCACTTCTACTTACACACACACACACACACACACGCTCTCTCTCTCTCTCTCCTATGCTCACACATTTACTCACCCTTTCAGATATTCCTGCTATCTCGCCCTTTTATATCATTTCCCACCCTATTTCCTATGTGACTTCTCCCAGCATTGTCTTACGCACTCTTCTCTTTAGATGATCTCCTCGCTTATTTATTTTCTTTCTTTCTTTCTTTCTTTCTTTCTTTCTTTCTTTCTTGTGTTTTTATCAGTGCTAATCAATTTATTTTGAATATTGGGGAATAAATAATTTTCCTTTGTTCATTTCATGTCTATTTGCGTGAGTTCCTCTATATCTGTGTTTTTTTCTGTGTAAAATATTGTGGAATCCTATTTTATTAAGCCATGGACATTTCATCCTCTCTATGCGTATGTATATATATATATATATATATATATATATATATATATATATATATATATATATATATATATAAAATAAAGAGAAAGAACAGTAAGATTTATAATCCGGTGTTCGTAATAATTATTCATATTTTTAAAAAACAAGGCTCAGTACAATTCTGCAGAGCATAAATATTAATCATAAATTTACTAATTTAAAATTATTGTCCCATCGCTACAGAGGAATTACCATGTTTCAAAAACAGAAACTAAAAACTTCAAATTTAAGTAATGTTTCATTTTCGAGTGTTTTGGGGATATATATATATATATGAACACACACACACATATATTTATCTATACCCACGCCTTATGAGTGAAATTGGGTAGACGGAACTATTCTGGGCCGTCGATTGCTGTGCTAGCACGAAGCCACAAGTCATTGTGGCCGAGGGCTTGAACGTACTGGCCTTTTTCAAATTGTTGATTACGCCAGATAACACGCACTTTCCCAGAAACTGTAACTAAGGTCTGTTCAGTATAGTTGCTGTATAAACAACAAGGGCCTTCGTGGGTGTTGAGCAAACACAAATGTGCCTGAGCGAGCGTATGCAATAGGTATTGGCTATCCGCCCTAGTACACGGATATCCACGAATACGATTGGCCAGCTATTATTATTACATATTATATATGAAGAAAAATATACGGAAAAAAACAAACAAAAATCCTAATATGCAATTATGCTGTTTTAATGTTAATATAATGTCAACGTCGGACGTTTCGGTCTAATAGACCATCTTCAGGACATATTCATAAAACATAATTAACATTATACTATATTCAATTTAAAACATTAAAACAGCATAATTGCATATTAGGATTTTTTTTTTTTCGTATATTTTTCTTCATACTGTCGGATCTATATCCATATATTTGCTTATATATATATATATGTATATAGATAGATAGATAGATTTTTCATTTACATTTTGGGTAGTTGGGGAAGATCAAAAATTTCAAACCAAAGCGCCAAGGGCCTTCTCACGCCCCCAGGCAATACTTCTCCTTCGAGTGGGGGTTGGGTTTATGGCCCGGCGCCGACCCAAAAGAGGAAATGTCGAGGTGACTTGCGTAATTTTTCCACGGTATTGCCAGTAAACACATTCTAAACTTCGATCTTGTGTCACATTCTGTAGCGACGTGGGCACGCTGCAAAATACAATCGCTTCTCAGCTTTTTGTTTCAGATCAAAGTTTAGTATCCGACCTTGTGCTGATAAACTACATTTCATCTCTCAGTTGTCTCCCTGTCTTCTGTATTATTGAGAGGTGCCCTCTGTTTCGGGGAACAGCTGCGCGCTTCAATACAACACCTAATGCCGCTAAAGACCGGTGATCGATAGTCATACCGATGACAGCGCAAACGACGGTTTCAGGGCGTGGGATATTTTTTTTAACCTAGTCTGGGTACACGCGCTCGGATTCCGCATATTAACCTGACCTTGTGTTACACTCTGCCAGCGTGCGACGGCAAGTAAATACAATCGCTTCTCGGCCCCTTTGGCTAAGATTAATGTGTAGTATCTGTTCGCATGATCTTAATCTGATTCTCTCTTTCTCCATTTCTGTCTTCTCTTCTTTCTTTCATCTTCTCACTGAAACCAAGTAGTGTCTATTCGCTTGTTTCCACGCGATCAAAATGAAGTAGTCCATTATGTGTGAGGTATTGGCAGGGCGTAACGGCCGTGCGAACTAACAAAGGGAGGGCCAAGCACAAATATAATAGGATGTATAACTGTAAGTGCAGTATGATTGCTGAAAAGTTCAGGGGCCGTTATATTTGAATTCAATACAGCAAATCGAAAAAAACAAAACAAAACAAAACCGGAAGTCCCAGTCGCCATGTTTGATGGTAAAATGCGTAGGACGTGTGTAATAACGTGCTTTTTTATATGCAATTTTCCACGTTTTTGGATTTGTTCTATCAAATTGAAATACAACGTTCCAGTAAAAACACAATTTCCGACTATTTTTTTCGCATAATACACTATTGACACTGACGATGACTCATGAGAGTTGAAAGCTTTGGACACAAGCATTATAAAAGTTTTGGAAATTTCTTACATCAACAACTGTCGTTTTTGAGAAGGATTATTAGAAATTTAAAGAGAAAGTTGGACAAAATTAATAGAAGCAAAATGGTGCTTGGGTCTTGTGCCTCCACGAATCTAGGATAGGGAGCCCCCACTTTACTACATTTCAATTTTCATGAGGTAGTATTTATAAAAAATACAAATTTAATTGTTACCTAATTATGTACAATAATGGATCGTATGAAATATAGGTGAACGATTCAACTAGAATAACTGAAAATAAATACAATATCTCTATCTATAAAAGGCAGGATGTATGTGTGTGTGTGTGTGTAACGAATGCATGGCCTCAATTTTCGACGGATTTGCACCAAATTTACATGCACATACTCCAAGTTAGCGAGAAGGCCAAAACCGACTTTACATTTCCCGACTCCCATCGATAGTGGAAATAATCGATTTTTTCAAGCTTCTACGGCAATTTTCATGTAGGTTGCTACCATTTGTACTGGCCAGAGTGAGAGCCTATAGCTGGCTGCCATGAATAGGCAGGAAGATTCTATTGGCCAGCGTAAAAGCCAACAGCTGACTGACAAGAATGTTAACTAGCATGCTAGCATGCAAAAAATCGATAGCTGCATTCGTCACAAGTGGGAAAAATTTAAGGATTCAGGAATAGTACTCGTTTCCTTTGAGAAAAGAGCGAATCCATCTACTCCCCAGTTATGGGTTAAATAGTAAGGTAGTCTGGACTTTCTAGTCATAACCAGTGTAAGAGAAGGAAAACGAAAATCAGACTCTAAAGAAGGCAAGAAAACATGACAATTCACAGAAAATAAAGAGGGAAGAAAGCTGTGGAGAGCCTTGATCGTCTGCGTCCTGAAAGAAATGCTATAGAAAAAAAGAAATATTAAAAACAGTTTATATGTGGTTTCGCCCACTTTAAATCCGGCCTTGTGCCATATTCTATTAATGCGGTTATATGCTAATTGACATATGAGATAATTTACTGGTCCATACCAGTACTAAATCGGGATTACAATTAACTATATTATACTAGATCATCAGGTAGTCCCCACCATGCTACTACATCTCAATTTTCATAAAATAGTATTCATATAAAATGCTCATTTTATTGTCACCTAATTATGTACAATAATGGATCCTATGCAATATAGGTGAACGATTCAACTAGAAAAATTGAAAATAAATACAATGTAACTAAATACAAATTAGAGACATGTCATAATAGATAATACCACCTTAAATAAATCGACAATGTTTTAGCAGCCATTTTTAACATCAACTTGAGATTTTTCTTGTTAGAATAATTTTCAGATATTCAACATTATGGATAAAAAAAATAGTTAATTATATATAAATTTTTATTTTTATTTTATTTATTTAGCATGAACAAAACAAATTTACGGATTTGGACGAAAAAAGACATTACAATGACATCAAAGTCCGTGAAAATGTTTCAACCTTTAATAGACAGTTGAGCTTAGTTTAATTTGTAACCAATATTAATAGTAGAAAAGTAAATGTTGATAAGATAGGGAGTGCCACAACGCACTGATCGACGCCACCAATAAGGCTTGCACCCTCTTCCCACCGGTCGTTTTTTGCGGCCCTATATATATATATATATATATATATATATATATATATATATATATATATATATAGATAGATAGATATACATACATATATATATATATATATATATATAGATATACATACATATATATATATATATATATATATACATATACATACACATATATATATATACATATACATACACATATATATATATAAATATATATATACACACACATATATATACATATATATATATACCTTACATATATATATAGATACATATACATATATAAACACATATATATATATACACTCATATATATATATATATATATATATATATATACATATATATATAGAGAGAGAGAGTTGAAATCTTTTATTAAACTAAAACGATTTTGCAATATATATTTCAAACGAGTATAAATAATAAAAGAGTAATATAATAAAAGCTATAAAATCGTAAACGTAACGTTTTAATAATGATAATAATAAAAATATTTAATAGAAAAATTTAATCAATTTAAATGTCCTCAATGCCTTCAAGTGACTATTAATTTCAACTTCTCTCCTCGCCTAAATTTTCTGGGTGGAAGACATGAACAAAAAACTTGTTCTAATTAACAGCAGCAAGGTGCATCAGAAAACATTATATTCTGAATTACAATTTTAAAATTGCAATCTAAATTTTCTGGTCGAAAGATTGGGACATAACAAGATGGTTCGATAAACGTGAACATATATATATATGTGTGTGTGTGTGGAGTATACTAAGTGACGTAATTTAATGTCATAGATGTATACATCTATCTATCTATCTATCTATCTATCTATCTATCTATCTATCTATCTCCGCCTGTTCATATTTATTTCAGCCTGTTTATATCTATATCTATCTATCTATCTATCTATCTATCTATCTATCTATCTATCTCCGCCTGTTCATATTTATTTCAGCCTGTTTATATCTATCTATCTATCTATCCCAAGTCGTTCATTTTCAATCTATCTATCTATCTATCCCAAGTCGTTCATTTTCAATCTATCTATCCCAAGTCGTTCATTTTCAATCTATCTATCTATATCTATCTATCTATCTATCTATGATAAAATATATTTTATTGTATGCTGTATTTTATAGGTTAAAGGGCTCAATATCAGGGATAGAGCGTATGTAAATATAAAAATGGACATTGAAGTCAACACACAGAGGAGACAATCTGTTTAATGTTAAACGCAATCATGAGCCCATATATATATATATATATATATATATATATATATATATATATATATATATGAAACAAAATCTATAAATGAATAAAACAAAAAAATATATATGTAACTAAGCATTTCAAAGGCCATGACACAAATACAGCGAACGGATTGCCCTAAGCAAAAGAATTGGGTGGGGCCCCTTTCCTTCTTACCTAACTTTTATTAATCCTCCAGTGGTCTATATATCGAACCCGCCAAAGGTGGGGTGGCATTTAGTCTGAAAATCTCGATTCCTGTTCTCTCAATATATATATATATATATATATATATATATATATATATATATATATATATATATTATGAAATGGACTAAGTCCGACAATTATTTAATATATTTTCTGTTTATACGTCGTTATTTTAAAAGATAAAATTTAAGTAAATACGTTTTTTTTAAATAAACAGTATTAATTATATTTACCGACCTGAATGTTCGAGAATTTTCGTAGAAAATATGTGCTCCGGACAGGAGATGCACACATCACTGAGAATGACTGTTTATTAGCAGTAATACGGACTTTGCTAATCAGACACTTCCCTGTGGTTGAATGGGTAACAGCACTACAGATCAAATGATGGTTACCATTGGGGTTACAGGTTCGATTCCTGTCGAAGTAGTAAATATTATCTACGAAATTTCTCGAATATTCAGGCCGGTAAATGTAAATAATATTGCTTATTTAAAAATAACAGACCATTTATTTAAATAAATCTATATCTGTATTAAAGTAACGTATAAGCAGAACATATATATATATATATATATATATATATATATATATACAAAACTAGGTAATCCCTATGGGTAGACCCAAGGAAGATGATATCCAGAGAGCTCAATGTAAATTCAAAGTAGATATGTTTGAATAATGTTTAGGGATAAGGAAGTGAAATGGTACATCTAACGCACTCATGTATTCTCTCCTACCTCACTTCGTTAATTTTACATATACTTGATGCGGTCCATCAAAAATGTGTGAATTTCTTTTCATTTTTCATTTCAACCTTTGGAAGTAAAGTCTGATGATCCAGAGCCCTGTTAAAGGGGTTGCGGTGAAATAACTTATTACATGGAACCTTAAAGTGGTCTGTTTTTATTCAAATATATATATATATATATATATATATAGAGAGAGAGAGAGAGAGAGTTCACTCCAAGTAAGGTAATAAAGCCGCTAACATATAAAGGGTTACTGGGTATGGAAGAATTAGAAAAAAAGAAAGATTACTAAGAGGAGAGTACAAAAGAAGAGTAATCAGGAAGAGAGTAGATAGCGATTGACATTGCATTTAAATATTTGAAGACCGGGCTACGGTTCGCTGGAAGAAGCTGTTCAAGTGAACGACTTCTCACTAAGAGAATTGTCATGGCGGGTCCTAGTCCTGAAGGTTTACCTCGGCGGAACCAAGAAATATAGTTCGTCTGAGCACTTTCCATGGAAGTAGAGATATAGCAGTGAAAGGCTTTGCCATATTCCGTCCGTAATAGAGAGGTTGGAAGGCGCAAAATGATTCGTTACCCACAATGACCCGGAGATGCTTTTGAACTCTGTCGAAACAGGCCTGGGCCTCTCCCACCCAAATATGACAACATTACTCCATTTTAGGCCTGACCATTCTCTTGTAAAAGTAGTGGATTGCATGAAGAGTCGGGTACTTACTAGAGCGACGCAGAGATCCGACCATTTTTCCTGCATCCTTAGAAATGGATCGTATGTACGAGTTCCACTTGAGGTCAGAGATGAGTTTAAGATCCAATAGTCACTCAAGACAGGGTGCATTCCCAAGAAGGCATCTAAAAACGTCATCGTTGCTCATGTTTTATGCCCGTTAAAATGTTCTCGGCTTGATTCAGGGAACAAAAATTTGAACAAACTCATAGATAGGCCAAAAGTGTGGAGCACCCAGTGATGGTCGAACTTACTATTCAGTCCTAATTGATGTAGCAATAGAAGCTTGCTAACTATCACACCACGTAGAAGTAGCCTGTGATTTTCTAAGCGTAGTTCAAGTGTGGCACAAGGCCAAAAGTGTCGAGCACCAAGTGATGGTAGAACTAACTATTCAGTCGTAATCTGTTAATCGCCTAAGATAAAACTGCCAGTCGCTATGCAGTGTTTATATCTACAGCTGTTCTGTTCCCTACATCGAGCGCTCTTTTATTCATAAATATATCTAATTTGAAACAATAGTAACTTAATGGAAATACATTCTTGGATAAATCCAACTTCTGCACAACGTCTCATAATTTCCCAGAGCAGTGTCCATTTCATTTTAGCTCGCGAGGGGTTATCATCAAGGAGATTTTAAAATTCGTGGCCTTGTGTCTAACTGGAGTAACATTTAGCAAATGTCTATCGCGTCGTTTTTCTAATTAGACGACGTAAAAATAAACTGCCTTCACACGTACACAAGCTACGTTAATAATGAATACGGATGAGAGTGTTGAAAACTCGGAGGGCAGTAAATCTCTTCGGAACACACAAAATTACGGAAAAATCTAACGCGTTAACTTTAAACACAAATCTGCGCACGCGTATGCACATGCGCATACAGAGTCGGTGTTCTCTTTTTCTGGAATTACCGAAAGTAAAAGTAAAGTACTGATATTGTAACTGACTTTGACGTTTTCGTTTTCATCACCGCCAGTTGTCATTCAACCCCACCAATCTCTCTCTCTCTCGCTATCTCTCTCTCTCTCCCTCTCTCTCCCTCCCCACATCCTCTATATTTGCTCGAATGGAACGTTTTCTAATTTATTTTGGGGGGAAATTAACTTGCATCGAAAGAAAACATTTTGTGTGTCGAGTGAAAAATTCATTTAATTAACTTTTGATTACGCTGAAGACGAGCCACGGCTTGGGCGTTCCCAATAAGTAATAAAATCTAAAAGTAACAATTTGTTATGTCGATTCTGGTTACCCGTCTCCCCTACACCCCCACCCCGCACTCAACCCCACCACTACCCCCCACGTCCCTCCTGCCCGCACACTTCCCTCCATTTTTATTATTGTCTCTTTCGACCCCCTACCCACTTGTTCATCTTCCAAAACCTTCCCATCCTTCTACTCCACACTAGCGGAGTGTGTGTGTGTGTGTGTGTGTATATATATATATATATATATATATATATATATATATATATATATATATATATATATATATGTGTGTGTGTGTGTGCACACACTCATATTGAGGTGAATTCGTGCAGTGATCTATCTTTTAAAACAGACAAATTCTGTCCGTCCCGAAAACTTTATAATATAAATATATACTTTTTTATGCCGGAAGATTGCGTTCAAACATAAAACAGACTATCGCCATTCGATTTTGAAATTCATATTACATATATATATATATATATATATATATATATATATATATGTGTGTGTATGTATATATAATGAAATTATGGATTTTTATTTATTAATCTGACAGATTTTATTACCTAAACACTATTTTTAGTGGATAAACATATTTTTTTGAGTAGACGGAAATAGTATTTTTATCGATTTTTGTCTACCGGCTTGAATATGCAAGTTATTTTAATAAAGTAGGAATATGCGTTCTCCAGAAGGATTCGAACCTGCGTCGCCCTTAGCAGGAGAATTGTCGTTGGATCCGACGTGCCTTAGAACGTCTCGGCCACGAAATGCCCCGTCGATGAAGCAAAGTTGAATAGGACCTTATAATCAAAAATCTTTCTCAGACTCTCGAAATATCACATCAGATTCGTATTCTAACGTAAAAGATAGTTTAGAAATTCTTTTGTTTACGTTATGAGACGAAACTGAACAGATAATATATGTATATATGTGAAAAGTGTGTGTATATAAATATAAATATCAATATATATAATATATGCGCGGTACTTAGAAAGCGCTCAATATCAGATATAGAGCTAACATATTTGGTTGGATTGATGTGAGTTTGTGACCGTGGGTTTCACGCTTTTGCGATCGTCAGATATATATATATATATATATATATATATATATATATATATATATATATATATAGTAATAATATATAGTAAGTTGGTTCGAATAAGTGTAAACCGATTCCTGATTACTCGAATGGAGTGCTGCTAAAGAAAATGCTAGTACACACACACATATATATATATATATATATAAATATAAAAGTGAACATAGAAGTCAACACTTAGAGGCTACAGTCTGTTTCATGCTATATGCAATCGTCAGGCCTGACGATTGCATATAGCATGAAACAGACTGTCGCCTCTAAGTGTTGACTTCTATGTTCACTTTTATATTTACACACGCTCTATCTCTGATATTGAGCACTTTGTCCCATAAATATAGCACACCTTAAGACTATATTTCTTCATATATATATATATATATATATATATATATATATATATATATATATATATGATATGTCCCGGAAAGGGATATATCTGTTCGAAGTAGCAAAGTGGTTGTTGACTACTGTAACCGGGTAGGAGAATCTAGCAGGTAACCATAATTGACTGGTCCTCGTCGTAGTGGTAGGCAATAGGCGTAGCCCCTGTACCTCCACATTAGTCTGTATTTATGGCTGACACCAGCCAATCATATTACTGTGAGGGGGAACCCAGGTATATGCATATTCTTTACATCAATATCCTCGATTCTTTCCCGTCGAATTCGACGTATGAGAGTCAAGCATATCAGTTCCTAGGAACCAACAGCCCGACACCAGCACATATGATTTGATGATAGTGGTGAAGGTTTTGTACAGGACCATCCACACTTTTTGAAGGACCGAATATAGAGACATGGTGCACTATGTGCTACAAGCTCTCCAAACGATCCTCCGCATGTTTTGAATTCAGACTTGTCCTTCCTCTCTATATATGTCATTATATATATATATATATATATATATATATATATATATATATATATATATATATATATATATATATATACACACACACACATACAGACAAGTGTTGTTTAGAAAGAACCGACAAACTCCGTGTGATTCTTTTTTTTTTATTATACTTTTCCATTTTTCGGATAAGCTATTGAATATTCTGCTCCAAGTCACGGATAAACTGTCCGAAGTTCATATTTTGTTACCATCCGGAGTATGACGATAAACTACATCCGCGTCCTAGGTAAGACGATAAACTACATCCGCGTCCTGGGTAAGACGATAAAATACACCCGCGTCCTAGGTAAGACGATAAACTACGTCCAACAGCAAGATCAGGAGTTTTTGAGGAGCGTGGAACCACCACTTAATTGCTGGTGTTCCCATGTCCACTCAGACCCGGGGTGGTAGTACCTGTTAGGGTCCCAGCTATGGGAAAATAGTTAACCCCGAAACTGGGATAAAAACACTATGAATGTGTAAAAATAGGTTTTAATACCAGAAATACTTTAAAAAATAATTACCAGCAATAAATTGTTGAAAAAAAAATTTACCAACAATGTTTTTAAAAAATAAATATTACTAGCAATACATTTTTGAAGGGAAAATAGAAAGAAATAGATTTTTGACGAAACAAAATATAACCAGCAATAAAAATTTTGTCGGCATTAAATAACCCAATGCCGTAAAACAAACAAAACCAAATCATATTTTGTTATATTTCGTTGAACTACTGTTTATCGCAGTCATTATCAAGAACCGTAATGGTACCTGTGTGCTAATTAGAATTCCTTTATTTGCATCCTGGTATTTTTTGGGAAGATGGACGTTTGAATTGGTTTAACGTGACGGCTTCTAGGAACGAGACTACAAGAAAAGAATGTGATTTATTTATTCCTTTTTATTTTTAATATTAATATATAATAGTACCTGTGCACATTAATTATATCGTGTGGTGAATGATATTATATGTGGGTTGTTTATTTTTTGTATAATAATAGCTTCAAGATGTCTTTGTATTTCCTTTCATTGGGTGCCGTCGAGTATTTTAGTGTTATCTACTAATATTTGTTATTGTTGATAGTTATAATTTGGTCGTTCATGATATGCTAGTCGGTGTATGCACTGAGTTTTGACATGTGACAGGTGAATCTGCGAGAGAATGTAGAGCATATGTGCCCAATGTTGCTTTAAATCATTTAATGTTGCTTTTTGTTTATTAGTGCTGGGGATGTACTCTCCTAGGGGCACGAGAATTCATAGACAACATTATTTTTACATATTGGGGTGGAGTTGGAAGTTTTTAGGCCCGGTGTTGTTGGTAATAATTAAATTAGATGCTTTAAGCTTTTTATAGTAGATGATAAATCTTTGGTGTCTGTTAGGATCGTTAAGTGATATGTACTGGTGAATTATGTTTTAATTGCTTTTTCCTTCCTGTTTATAATTAGGGCGCATCTGGTTACGATAGAATAAGTTAATGGTGTGCTTATTTTTGCTTGCGTCAGAAAGAGGCGTTAATTTTCTAAATTTCATTAAGGCTAATTTTATTTGTTTGTCAACGACGTGGTCAGGGAAATTATTGTTTATTCGAGTTTGTTTAATGTTGCTAAGAAGTTCCTTATAGAATAATATGTCCGAAGAAATTAATTTGGCTCTGTAAATCATGTTTTTTTTCTTTTTTTTTACAACAAATATTTTGTAGACAGGTCGAGTGCATTACTGAACACCTTATCCGAAAATTGGAAACATAAAATATTAAACAGACAGACCTCATCGTTTCTTTATATATGTACTGTCTCCTGTAGCGATTGATATTTTATTTACTGAGGACTGTTTATTTTGTATAATAATAGCTTCTATAGTTTTAAATCTTTCCTTACAACTGGTTCTATAGAGTATTTTTTTGTTATCTACTAATATTTGTCTTTGTTAATAGTTATATTTGATTGTTTATGATCACTGTGTACACAGATTGCACTTTTTCAACAGGTGACAAGTTAATCTGCGGGAGAGAATGGTGCCAGTGTGCCCAATGTATTTATTTATTGCTGCTTTTTCATTATTAGTGTTGGCGATGCTATCTACCAGAGGCAGGATAATTTATAGACAACATTATTTCTATATAAGGTTTATGAGGGTGGATAAAAGCGTTGTTGAATCCAGTGACTTGACCCAAATAGTTGTGAGTTCAATACCTAGCATTGGTGAAGAAAACTTGGAGAGCCGTGTTTTATAGTAGATTATAAACCCTAGATGCTTGTTAGAATCGTTAAGTGATATGTACCGGTGAATTATGTTTTTAATTTCTTTTTCATCCTGTTTACAATTAGGGTGCATCTGGTTAAGATACACTAAGCTTATTTTTGTTTGCATCAGGGAGGGACGTTAATTTTCTAAATTTCGTTAAGGCTAATTTTATGTTTTCGTTAACGACGCGATCAGGGCAATTATTTTTTATTCGGGTTTGTTTAATCTTGCTAAGAAGTTCCTTATAGAATAATATTTTCGAAAAAGAAATGATTTTGGTCCGTTTTGTAACCCAACGAGCACTCGTTGTCACTTTTGTGGCGCCAACGAATACTCGTTGTCACTTTCGTAAATTCTCGTTGTAGTAGAGACTTTGTAATCGCAGATACAACTATAGTAACGCCGTTGAACAATGCTGGTGTCACACGCCCTCGAATAACACTAGCAATCATAGCACTTGCTCGATAATACTCGCTCGAAAAGTAGCCACCGTATAGTGATCAAAATAGAGAAATAGTATAGTGAAGAGAATAGCGGTTCGTACAATAATAGAGGATAGAGTAGAAATAGCGATCCGTATAGTAATAGAGGATTGACTAGACATGACGATCATTTGGACCTCAGGCGACTTCCTACATATATGCATTTCCTCTATGGTCACATGGTCCAAATGATTCAATAATGGGATCGCCTGTATTTGCTAATGGCGATCTATGTTCAAACTCAAGTGTGGGCAGCGACACTTTATTCCTATATAATAGTCCGGTAAATCATGTTTTTTTTTTGTTTAATATAACTGCTATTTTGCTTGCAGTTAAGTAAACATGACATTCTGCTTGTATTTTTTTTAAAGAGATGGTAAAATTACGGCTATTGGCATCGACTAATGCGTCATGGAAAGGGATTTTATTTTCGAATTCGTAAGTAAAGTATAGGACAGGGTTATTTATTTTCAAATGTTTCTTTTATTCACATTATTTACATTGTTCGGACTGTTGTCCTCATCTTTATGGTCATATTCAAGACGTTTCGGCCGTTGTACGCTCCGGCCTTCTTCAGGTGATTGGAATTTCAAACTGAAACTTTCATTTCGTTCAACGGGATAGGTTATTCTAGGTCCACGTGCCTCGTCCGTGTGTCTCATTTATCTCCCTTTAACTCCTCTACTTAAGGGCACATGGCCCAGTGGATAAAATCGTTGGTTGAATCCAGTGACTTGACACAAAGAGTTGTGAGTTCAATACCTAGCATTGGTAAACAAAACTTGCAGAGCCGTGTTAAATGGAGTTAACTGAGACACCCAGAAGAGCTATGGCACGTGGAAGTAGAACAATCTACCCTGTTGGGCGAAATAAAGGGTCCAATTCGAAATTCCAATCACCTAAAGAAGGCCGGAATGAACAACGGCCGAAACGTCTTGAATATGACCATAAAGATGAGGACAAGAATCCGAACAATGTAAATAATACCTCATATCAGAAATATAGACAGATGTTTTTTTTTTTTTTTTTCAAAGCTGTTCGCTAATATGAATATGTCGTCGGTACAGCATGCATATATGGGGGCTAGATGGAATTATTGAAAACTTTGTTTACGACATGACACATATAGAAATTAGAGTCGGTCCAAGGTAACACCGCCATTTTGTGTATAAATGTTGCCATAGTGATCGTAAAATGGTACTTGTGTCGTGCAGGATATAAGAAGTTTTTGCAGAATATTTGGTCTAATTTTAGGAGCTGGGAATGAGTGGTAATTGTATACATTCTGACTGGGACATAACGTTAATAAGCTTTTGGTTTGTTAGATTTTAGTATGTCGAGGCCATTCGCTCGTGGAATTATTGATATATTTATCGGGTAAGTCTGGAAGTACCAATATATAATCAGTTATGCGCCATGATTAGGCTTAGGTGATCTTGTATCTTTCAATACATGACTGATGAAGCAGATTTTTTCCCGCAGTAGGTTGCCATTTCTTTCTGTGGTAGACACTCTAGGTCTGTTATGCTATTTACCCACAGCTGAAAGAAGTTGATTCATACATTTCCCAAGGTTATTAGCACGTAAGTGAATCTAATGGATTTGACTGGAATTCGAACTCGGTTCTCCGATTCATCAATCCGAGTCGCTATCCATTACTCCACGTTTTTTTTTTTGTTTTTTTTTGTGCTGCCTCGTTCCCAATAATCGTTACACATGACGTTACGTTAAACTATTTCAAACGTCCACCTTCCTCTAACTACCATAGACACCACGTTGGTTCTTAATAATGATGGCGATAGACGAAAGTTCTTGAACAAAAATAACAAAATATAAACTTTGAAAAATTTCGCAACTTCAGCAGAATACCCGAAAACTGGAAAAGTATAGCCAAAAAAATAATCAGACAATAAAGTAATAAACTTGCCAGATTTGAATTCCAGTCTTTGTAAAGATTTGAATCACTTCTCTCCCCAGATATGGGTTAAATAACCGTGCAGACTGGGCTTTCTACTCGTGGTTGGCAACCAGACTAAGAGAAGCAGTAACCTGAATTCAAAATTCAGCGAGCTAAAACAGTACAAAAATGGTTAGATTTGGGCTGTAAAAATGATGTCAGTAAATAAATACACGATAGATTACCCCCACTTACGCACAAATACCCTTTTTAAAGATTTGAATCACTTCTCTCCCCAGATATGGGTTAAATAACCGTGCAGACTGAGCTTTCTACACTTGGTTGGCAACTAGACTAAGAGAAGTAGTAACCTGAATTAAAAAATTCAGCCAGCTAAAACAGTACAAAAATGGTTAGACATGGGGGTGTAAAAACTGTCTGCAAACAAATACACGTTAGATTTCAACAAATAAGGATAATCCCACTGGAGAGTAGTTAATCCAGAATGTTGTCGACAACAACGATCATAGTGTCTAATGAATGAACGCCATCTCAAATTTTCTAAAAGTAAAAGTAAAACATTTAGGATTTTAAGGGGAAAATAGAAACAAAGACGCTTATACTTCGAACCTGAATGTGACAGTTGAAATTTCTAGGGCACACAATGAGGAAAGCAGGCTTGGAGAAATTGGCACTCTCGGGACATACTGAAGGCACAGGAACAGAAAGAATCAGCTAATAAACTACCTAACAATCTTGTATAAATGTATGGCAGAATATGGAATAGGAGTGATGCGGAAAAGACAAAAATTACTAAGAGATAAAAAAGGATAGGAAGCTGTGGATAGTCATAATCACCTACGCTATGAAGGGCTACATCATATAGAAGAAGGTAAGAGTAACAAAGAGAAACAGCAAGTAATCTACCTAACAAGCTTGTGTAAATGGCTGACAAAACAGGGTATGGAAGAGATGGCGAAAAGACAAAACTTACTCAAAGATACAAAGGATGGGAAGTTGTGAAGATCCATAATCACTTACATCCTGAAGGGACAGCGTATCGAAGAAGAAGGGACAGGGGGAAACAGCAAGTAACCTGCCGAACAAGCTTGTGTAAATGGATGGCAGAACAGGGAATGGAAATGATACTAAAAAGACAAAACTTACTAAAGGATAGAAAGTAGTGGAGGGCCATAATCGCCTACATCCTAAAGGGACGATACAAAGAAGAAGAACTAGTTTTAGTGTTCTCTTTTCATTTTTGTTGAAAATGTTGCATAGTAGACTGCTCTTGATTATTAATCTTTTTCTTTTCTCGTCACATTTTTTCCTGTGACAACGCCCGACATAACGAAATCTTAGAATGTTCGTAACACAGACTCGAGCAAACCAGAACATTGCATATTTTAGTTTGATTCCATCGTAGACAAGAAGTTTTACCAAATGTACGAATCAGACACAACTAAAAGTACAGACAATTAAGCATTTTGTAAATGGAGTTGATTTCTTTTGCATTGTGAGTCGTAATTGTTTCTTAGCTATTCGATAAAGTGCTCGTAATCATTGTCTTCTAATTATTAGTGGTAGTAGCAGTCTTTTAAAAAATGTACACAAAAGTTTAATTGAAATTTCTTCTAGCTATCTAACTGTTAATAGTAATTGTCTTCTAGCTATCTAATTTTTAACAGATTATCTTCAACTATCTAATTGACAATAGAAATTGTTTCTCGCTCTCTAATTGTTAGTAGAAATTGTTTTCTAGTTATGTTCTTTATTATTTTTATTATTATTTGTTTAATCTTTTCACCCTATGCAAGACAATAAAGCCACTAAGACACAAGAGGTTACTGAGTGTGAAAGAACAAGAAAAAGAATAATGGATCGAGAACAATAAAAGAAGAGGAATCAAAAAGACAGAAGATAACGATTGATATTGCATTTAAAATTTTGAAGATCAAAGTTGGCTAGAGAGTAAAAGAAGCTAAATGAATTACTAATAGAAATTGTTTTCTATATTCCTTTTCAAATTATACAAGGCTCGGAGCGTCTCGAGGTAGAGGGTTGCAGAGTAAGAAGCACATTTTATACTATTAGGTTCGTGCAAAAATAATGACGTAATAATGTCGTTTTTTGACGTATTTTTTAACGTCAAAAAACGACATTATTACGTCATTATTTTTGCACCAACCTAATAATAGGTGGGGAAGATAAGGGTTAAACGTAAACTTGAACAGGTTATAGTTCTTGTGATCGGGGAAACTTCCTCTTGGGAGTCGGTTTCACAGAGCAATGATTCGTGGAAAGAAGCTGCTCCAGTGGAACTTACTTCTCACCAATCTAGTACAGAAGGAATGACGGTGGTTTGTTATAATGTGGGTAACATGGCGGATCTTAACCGTGAAGATTAGAACTAGCAGAACCAAGGAATGCAGTTCGTCCAAGCACTTTCCATGGAATTAACGAAAGAGCAGTGAGTGGCCCTCCACTTCACCTCTGTGAGAGAGAGCTCGCAGGGTGAGAAATTTGTCACCCAAAAGAACTCGAAGACGTTTTTGGACTCTGGAAAGCGAGGACTGGGCAGTTCTTGTCCAAAATATGAACACAGTACTCCATTTTCGGCCTGATTGGATCTTGTAAAGATAGAGGATAGCAGAAGTCAGGTACTTACTGGAGCTGTACAGGCAACCGAACATTTTTTCTACGAGGGATCGTATATTCCCCTTGAGGTCTGGGGTGAGTTTAAGGCCCAGTAGACCCCCAAGTCACGGGATTCTGACTAATTGATAATGGAAATTGTCATCTAGTAATCTGACTAATTGATAAGATCAGTTTTCCTCTAATTATGTACGGAATTACTAATAGAAATTCTCTTCTATTTGACGTATGGGGAATAAAATATCTTTTAGCTATCCAACATCGACAGTAATTGTTTTTTAGCTATCTGACTTCTTGTTAATAGAAATTGTTCTAATGTGTTTTCTGCTATCATATTTCAATAGGAATCGTCACAGTAATCGTACCGGTCCTAGTAACGTTTCCACAACTGTAAGATTGCCTCTCTTTACCTTTTCTCTAAATATTTTCATGGTAATTGTTCAGATGAGCTCTTCAATATGGCACCTAGACTTTATGAATACAAGAGCAATACTAGACTAACGACGAGGTTCCAACGATATACAGTCGCGTTGGCTCGTTGTTACCGTATGTTCTATGCTAGAAGTTTCTTTTCTCGCTTGTGGAACACCCTTCCGGCTCCATGCTTTTCAGCCAACTTTGATCTTCAAAAATTTAAATGCAGTGTCAATCGCTATTTACTGTCCTCCTGATTAGTCTTCTTTTGTTCTCACTTATTAGTAATGTTTCTGTTTTCTAATTCTTCCACACCCAGTATCCGGCTCCATGCTTTTCATCCAACTTTAATCTTTAAAAATTTAAATGCAATGTCAATCGCTATACTCGTTAAAATCCTCCTGATTACTCTTTTGTTTTCACTCCTTAGTAATGTTTCTGCTTTCTAATTCTTTCACACCCAGTGACCCCTTGTGTATCAGTGGCTTGCTTGGGGTGAACTTGATTATAAAATCATTAGTAACACCTTTTAGGTATGGAACAAATTTTTGTAATTGCTTTCTAGAGATCTGACATTTCCGGTGTAAATGTCTTTTAACTGCACAATTAATTCTTAGTAGAAATTATTTCTAGCGAACAAAATGCAAGTAGCCATTGTCTAACGACTACCTGACAAATCGTTCCGAGTTTCATCTTTGATAATTCTGAGTCTAATTCGAATCTATCACGGTTTGGAGCGTTGTATCGCATTACCCAGTAGCTTTTGCAATATCTTTTTGAATGCATGGTCATCAGTAAAAAGATGAGCCCGAAATGCGATTTGAAGGTTGGGGACACTAAAATCAAGCAGGTGTGGAAGTTTAAATATTTGTGAAGTGTTTTGACGGACGACGGTAAGTGCGACGCTGCGATCCGAAGACGTATTCAGATGGCCAATGTCGTATTCCAAAAGCTGGGCAGAGTATTGCGATACAGGAGGATTTCTTTGGTAACAAAGAAAAAAGTACGGAGCTGCTACGTGACATCTGTCCTCCTTTACGGCAGCGAACGTTGGACGGTCTCCTCAAAGATGAAGAAGAGACTCGAGGCAACGGAGGTATGTTTCTACAGAAGGATGCTAAGGAGATCATGGAGCGAGCGTGTGAGCAATGATGAGGTTTTTGGAGAGAGCAAACAAGGAGGAGGCTTATACTTAACATCAGGAAGAGGCAGATTAAATTTCTGGGACATGTAATGACACCGGAGAATCTGATACTCACTGGTCGAATAGAGGGAAAGAGAGACAAGGGAAAATAACACATGACATACCTGGCGGGCTTAAGCAAGTGGATGACAGAACGTGGTCTGGAGAAGGAAGCAGAAGGAAGGAACTTGGTGAGAGCTGCAAGGGATAGGAGGAAGTGGAGAGCCATGATCGCTTACGTTCTGAAGGGACACGACACAATAAGTTGCTTTTTTGCTTTTGTAGCTTTTTTGAGATTATATCTTTCTTTCGTCCCGTATATATAGAAAATTTCAAAAAGTGTTATGGTCCAGGTTAGGACCAAGGAAGAACAACACGAACAAAAGAGTAGAAATAACGAAGGTATATTACACGAAATAATAATACAAGATGTGGAAGGTGTTAGTATGACTGTCAGTCTGGTTTGGAATGAACTACTATCGGCTCGACTCGATTCAGTATCTAGCCACCCCCCCACGATGGTTACATGTGGCACAAGGCCGAGTTTAACGTGGGTTTCCCGAACCCGTAGGCTCGGGCAAAAAATGCCCATAGAACCCGTATAAACGGGATTGGGTTGGTCAACCTCCCCGAACAAGACTCTGCCCTTTGGCAGAGACTCGTCCAGGTTCCTCTCTGCTCAGAGGCAGAGAGTTCGACCGTCAAGAAGAGAAACTCGGCTTGATTCGGTTTCTGACATCCATTAATTATGGCAGGTGGAACTAGAACAGTCTACCCCAGTAAGCGAAATAAAGGGTTCAGTTCGACATTCCAACCACCTGAAGAAGGCCGGAGCGTACAACGACCGAAACATTGTAATAAATATGGCGACAAAGATGAGGACAATAGTCCGAATAATGTAAATAATGTATATATATATATATATATATATATTGATAATAATACCACAAAACAGTTTATACATTATTCATTACATCTCCATGAGTGTTATTTAGACAGCTATTATATATATATATATATATATATATATAATTTGTTGATCCAAATTTCCACAAGTGGGACACCATCTTCTCCAATCTAAACAAGACCTCCTGTTACTTTCTGAAACTGGTATCAGCACTTCATGTCCACTAGGTGAGTTCACAATCCCAGGTTACTCTCCTCTTATAGCCAAACATGACCACCTAAATCAACAAACATGGAGCCTACATCAAGGACCAGTTTAAGTGTGACTGGGACGCGAAAAAAGAACGAGAATCCCAATCTCCTGCATATGTGCTTTCGCGTGGCACTTAATAATAGTACCTGATTCGTCTTTGCTCTCTACCATCCTCAGGACGCAGGGATGCTAATCTTCAATCGAATATCTGAGAAGATTAATAATATCTTCACTCAATTATCCGCTGTCCTTCCCAAGCAAGAGGAAAGTGTCAAGGGTATGCCCAGTTTTCAAGAATGTGGGTATGCGGTATTCCCCATCCCAGTACAGACCCATCAGTCTCCTCAATATCATCTGCAAATTCTTTGAAGCCATAATCCATAATAGGGTCACTGTGCGCCTAGTAAGTCTTTTCAACGACATGCAGTATGGGTTTCAGTTGGGTTTCATTTAGCCCGATCCACTGCCGACGTTCTGACTAGCATCATTTGCAGAATCAGTGAGGCTCTTAACAACAAACACAACACACCTCGAGGAGCATAGCACTAGATATCTTAAATCCCTTCGACAAGGTGTGGCACAAAGGCTAACCACACAAGATCTCCAGTTACGGAATCGCCAGAAAGGTCTTCTCGATCATAAAATCCTTCCTAACAGGTATGTCCCTGAAGGTAGTTATCAATGGCCAGTCCTCCGGAGCCCTAGAGATTAACAGGGTTTCCCATGGGGTCACTTTTCGGACCAAACCTCTTTTTGATCTACATAAATGATCTGTCAAAGAATATACTCAGATCATTTTTAAATATCTCTGCCAATGATACGACTATATACAGGCGCATTTCTGAAACTTTTGATGCTCAGAGATTGGCAACTTATCTCTCTTCCCATCTTGCACAAACTATACAATGGGGGTAAAAAATGGCTGGTTACATTCAATGCCACGAAGACCAAGCTAGGTACATTCCATCATCGTTAATCTGACCCCAAACTACCACCAATTAGGATGAACTGAGGTACCTTGAAAAATTGTTGGCCCTCAAACTCACACTAGACCTGAAGTTGAACTTGCTCATACAATCCATCAATAAGAATGCAGGTAAAATGGTTGCCCCTATATACCACTTCAGAAAGTACCTGACTCTTCCTGCTATCCTCTACCTTTACAAGAGCCAGATCAGGCCCAAAATGAAGCACTGTTGTCATATTTGGGCGGAGCTGCCCAGACCTCACAGTCTAGCCTTGATAGAGTTCAAAAACATCTCCATGCCCTTATGGGTGATGAATTATTCTCCAAACTTTAAACTCTCTTCCACCTGTGGGATGTGGCAAGCATCTCGCTGCTCTACTGCTACCTTCACAGAATGTTGTCGGACGATATATATTCCTTGGTCCTGCCGAAGCAAACCTTCACAGCAAGAATACGCCATACCATTTACATAGTAGCAAACTACCCACATTCCCTCGTTATTCCGTAAGCGAGAAGTAAGTTCCACTTGTGCAGCTTCTTCCCACAAAATACTGCTCTGTGGAACCGACTTCCAAAAGGATGTTTCCTCGATCACTACAATCTTAACCTGTTCCAGGCTGGTGTTAAGTGTTATATTCTACTCCTATATACACAAATGGCCCCCAAATGTAAGCATCTTTCCTGAGTGGCCCCTGGTCCTTATAAAGGGTGAACCTCACTCTAACAATATATATATATTTCAAAATTCTTCCATCTGTAGACGGTTGCTTCCCGTGTTACACTGTCGATGAGGGGGCAACGATGGTGTGTCCTCTCCAGGGCAAAGGCCTGGCCAGGGTTTTATGAAAGATAGGTGGTTGCCCATGCAACAAGTCTTTCCTCTCTATGGATCAATGTTGTCCAAGAGAGGCCAATGCTGCTTGCCGCAGTCATCATCGCAAGTGTTGCAAGAATGATCTTGAACATAACATTGGACTATCTTAGGGACTCCAGCTCCCTATTTGTCCTTATGATTTCAATCCTGATACCTTTCCCATGATTGGGTATGGCCCCAAGGCAGAGGTGGTTTAAATCAGAGTTTTCCTTTTCTAATTAAATATAATCGTGTATTTGGGCAGCAGTCCCTCTTTTATACATGTTTCATTAAAGACAACTGACACAATACCGCGATTAAGCTTGTTTTTCAGTTTTTCATGTGTTCGTATAAGTGCTTTTTTTTCTAGACATAAAGTGTGTAAAAACTTTCCAAATGTTCTATATACCCGAATGCTTTCGGCTATTCTGTTAGCCATTATCAAGGATTCTTTTTAAACATAAGAGTGGATAGTGCGATCAACACACAGCATTGACAGTCTCCTTCATGGCCTGAAGATTGCACTTACGTATGTAACAGACTGTTGTCACTGAATGTTGATCTCAGTGTCCACTTTATATATATATATATATATATATATATATTTATTTATTTATTTATCTTTACTCTGTCTAAACACATCAAGCAATGTTATGTCATGTATAAATTTAATGATTATTTATTTGCTTGTTTGTGTATGCACACCAACATGCACATATACGGTTGTTTATATCTGGTCGTTTGATTTATATAACTCTCTCTCTCTCTATATATATATATATATGTGTGTGTGTGTAATGGACAAAGTCTGACAATCATTTTAAGATATTTTTTATGTTTATACATTCTTTTTATAGATATAAATATTTAAGTAAATGCTCTGTTTTAAAATAAACAGTATTAACGACATTTACCAGCCTGAGTGTCCAAGAAATTTTCATAGAAAATATGCATCGTCTGACAGGAATTGAACCTGTATCCTATACAGAATCGTCATGTAGCCTGACGTGTTTTACTGATTTAGCCACAGAGTAGCGTTTCAGTTAGGAAGGTTGATTTTACTATTTTTGAACTACAATTCTCCATGATTTTCTCTTGTACATTCATATCTGCTCGATGCATATCCAAATGTAAACAAATGATGTCACACATTATGAAATGGACTAAGTCCGACAATTTTTATTTACTTAAATATTTGTATCTATAAAAAGAATGTCTAAACATAAAAAATGTATTAATATATATATATATATATGTGTGTGTGTGTGTGTGTGTAAGTATGTATGTATGTATGTATGTCAAAGTGAAAAAAGTTTTTGTATGATGCGTTTCACCCTTTAGGAGTAAATTTGTTACATTGGAGTGACTACACATGAGCACGAACTAGGGATGCTGAGAATTTTTTATTCTAATTTTTTTTATTTTAATTTTTTTTTAATATAACCTAGCCGTAAGTATATTAGCACTACACATTAATATTGAACGCTTTCCAATAAGTGCCACACATATATAATATATAAATAATACATATATGAATCACACACACACACACACACACACACATATATATATGTATATATATATATATATATATATATATATATATATATATATTATTATATATATATCATATATTATATATATATATATATATATTTATTATATATATATTATATATAATTATATATATATCATATATTATATATATATATATATTTATTATATATATATTATATATATATATCATATAGTATATATATATATTTATTATATATATATATATATATATATATATATATATATATATATGAAAAACAAGAGGAAAACTGTACTTGCTTTTTCTCTTGTCTTTTCATTTGTTTTGAGTCTTCTACAAATATACTCCGTCTAAGAATATATATATATATCAGAATATTTACATATATATACATATACATAGATATATCTGAGAATCTTTACATATATATATATATGTGTGTGTGTATATGTTTGTCCGACAATCAGAAGAATCCTCAGGGACAACAACTCACATCAATACGACGAAGTATGTTAGCTCTATCTCTGATATTGGATGCTTTCCAATATGTACTGCATATATATAATATATAAATAGTATATATATATATATATATATGAATATATTTATGTATACATACATGCTTATATATTCTCCAATCTTTCCTTCCCATTAAGTGTACAAGAAATTTAAATTATCTCTTTCTCAGTATAAGTGTTTTTTTTTTGTTTCCATTTTTCCTTAAGACTTCTTCATTGGCTATAAGCACTGTCTATGGTGTTCTCAGAATCATTCTGTAGAACCACATTTCTCTTGCTTGTAGTCTCCTCTTTGGAAATTGTCCAGCATTCACTACCATATATAGGGACTGATATTACATAACAGTTCAGCACTCTTTGCTTTGCTTAAAATGAAATTCTCCCTATTTCTTTGTACGTTCCTTACATTTTGGAAGGTATTCTTTGCTATGTCATTAAACGTTCCGATTTGAGTGTTACATCCCCTGTTTTTGAACTCTCCAGAGTGTGTTAACATGTCTAAAATAGAAGTGAACTTGCTGATCATATTTTTTTTACACCAATAGCCATTATATTATCAACATAACAATAAGGGTTTTAATACTGGTTTACTGATATTTTGGGGGCTGATGAGATTTTATGGATTTGCTGTTTGATGGAGGGGGTCGTAGCGGTTGGGGGGGGGTAATACAGCATCTTAAAGAATTTTATGCATTAAAAACCAGGAATTGAAAAATATCCAAAATGAATTGTTAGGATGTTTGCTGCAAGGTTTTTGTTAATCAATATTTAATCAATAATTAATTTCATATTTGAATAATTAAAATTTGAGGGTTGCTTGATTTATTTGTTCTATTTATTTTTGCAATCAGAACACAAAATTTAATTAGTTAATTAATTATACAGTGGAAGAGTTAATTGCTCCACTGCTTTTTTTGTTTCTGTTATATTTCTTTGTTGTTGTTTTTTTTTTGTTTCTCATTAATTTTAATATTTTGAAGGAAAATTTGTCCTACATTTCGTTCATGTTGTCCCACTTTGTCTATAATTCTGTTTGCGATAGAGCAAAAGATGAAATAAGCCTCATAAAGAAAATGAGAGAAAAAGAAAACTATGATTGATGCAGAGAGAGAGAGAGAGAGAGAAAGAGATGTATTAGGAAGAGGAAAGCAAAAGAATGAAGGTAAATAAGCCATGACGAGCAAATGAAAGAAGTAAATGAGAAACGAAATGTAGAGAAAGAGAAAAAAAGAATGAATGGAGGTGAAAAGAAAGCCTCTGAATAAAGAAGAAAAAAAAGAAGAGAAAATACAAAAGAGGAACAGAGAGAAAAAGAAAGAACGAAGTTGAAAACAAAGGCTACGAGTAGGAAAAGGAAAAAGAAAAGGTAAAAATGTAGGCAAAAAGGAAAAGAAAGAACGAATGAAAGTAAAAAAAAGGCTATGACTAAAGAAGAAATGAAAGAAGTAGTATTAGTGAAAAGAAAAGCTGTAATTAATGAAGGAAAATAAGAAAGAAAGGTACAAAAGGGGAAAAGAGAGAAAAAGAAAGAATGAAGTTGAAAACGAGGACTATGATTAAAGAAGAAAAAGCAAAAAAGCAGAAAAAATGAATGAATAAACGTAAAAAAAAGAAAAATTAGAGGAAAATAAAGAAAGAAGGAATAAAGGTGAAAAGAAAGGCTATAACTAAAGAACAGAAATGCTAAAGAATGTATAAAAAATGAATGAAGGAAAGGAAAGAAGGAAAAGTAAACAAAGCTAGAGAAAAGAAAAGGCAGAATGCTATGAAAGGAAGGAAAGAATGATACAATGAAGGGAAAAAGAAGAAAAAGAAAAGGCTAATATAAGAAGGGGAAAAGAAGAAAAAGAAAAGGCTACTATAAGAAGGGGGAAAAGAAGAAAAAGAAAAGGCTACTATAAGAAGGGGGAAAAGAAGAAAAAGAAAAGGCTACTATAAGAAGGGGAAAAGAAGAAAAAGAAAAGGCTACTATAAGAAGGGGGAAAAGAAGAAAAAAAAGGCTACTATAAGAAGGGGAAAAGAAGAAAAAGAAAAGGCTACTATAAGAAGGGGAAAAAGAAGAAAAAGAAAAGGCTAATATAAGAAGGGGAAAAGAAGAAAAAGAAAAGGCTACTATAAGAAGGGGGAAAAGAAGAAAAAGAAAAGGCTACTATAAGAAGGGGGAAAAGAAGAAAAAGAAAAGGCTACTATAAGAAGGGGAAAAGAAGAAAAAGAAAAGGCTACTATAAGAAGGGGGAAAAGAAGAAAAAAAAGGCTACTATAAGAAGGGGAAAAGAAGAAAAAGAAAAGGCTACTATAAGAAGGGGAAAAAGAAGAAAAAGAAAAGGCTAATATAAGAAGGGGAAAAGAAGAAAAAGAAAAGGCTACTATAAGAAGGGGGAAAAGAAGAAAAAGAAAAGGCTACTATAAGAAGGGGGAAAAGAAGAAAAAGAAAAGGCTACTATAAGAAGGGGGAAAAGAAGAAAAAGAAAAGGCTACTATAAGAATGGGGAAAAGAAGAAAAAGAGAAGGCTACTATAAGAAGGGGGCAAAGAAGAAAAAAAAGGCTACTATAAGAAGGGGAAAAGAAGAAAAAGAAAAGGCTACTATAAGAAGGGGAAAAAGAAGAAAAAGAAAAGGCTAATATAAGAAGGGGAAAAGAAGAAAAAGAAAAGGCTAATATAAGAAGGGGAAAAGAAGAAAAAGAAAAGGCTACTATAAGAATGGGGAAAAGAAGAAAAAGAGAAGGCTACTATAAGAAGGGGAAAAGAAGAAAAAGAAAAGGCTACTATAAGAAGGGGGCAAAGAAGAAAAAAAAGGCTACTATAAGAAGGGGAAAAGAAGAAAAAGAAAAGGCTACTATAAGAATGGGGAAAAGAAGAAAAAGAGAAGGCTACTATAAGAAGGGGAAAAGAAGAAAAAGAAAAGGCTACTATAAGAAGGGGGCAAAGAAGAAAAAGAAAAGGCTACTATAAGAAGTGGAAAAAGAAGAAAAAGAAAAGGCTACTATAAGAAGGGGGAAAAGAAGAAAAAAAAGGCTACTATAAGAAGGGGAAAAGAAGAAAAAGAAAAGGCTACTATAAGAAGGGGGAAAAGAAGAAAAAGAAAAGGCTACTATAAGAAGGGGGAAAAGAAGAAAAAGAAAAGGCTACTATAAGAAGGGGAAAAAGAAGAAAAAGAAAAGGCTAATATAAGAAGGGGGCAAAGAAGAAAAAAAAGGCTACTATAAGAAGGGGAAAAGAAGAAAAAGAAAAGGCTACTATAAGAAGTGGAAAAAGAAGAAAAAGAGAAGGCTACTATAAGAAGGGGGCAAAGAAGAAAAAAAAGGCTACTATAAGAAGGGGAAAAGAAGAAAAAGAAAAGGCTACTATAAGAAGTGGAAAAAGAAGAAAAAGAAAAGGCTACTATAAGAAGGGGGAAAAGAAGAAAAAAAAGGCTACTATAAGAAGGGGAAAAGAAGAAAAAGAAAAGGCTACTATAAGAAGGGGGAAAAGAAGAAAAAAAAGGCTACTATAAGAAGGGGAAAAGAAGAAAAAGAAAAGGCTACTATAAGAAGGGGAAAAAGAAGAAAAAGAAAAGGCTAATATAAGAAGGGGAAAAGAAGAAAAAGAAAAGGCTACTATAAGAAGGGGGAAAAGAAGAAAAAGAAAAGGCTACTATAAGAAGGGGGAAAAGAAGAAAAAGAAAAGGCTACTATAAGAAGGGGGAAAAGAAGAAAAAGAAAAGGCTACTATAAGAATGGGGAAAAGAAGAAAAAGAGAAGGCTACTATAAGAAGGGGGCAAAGAAGAAAAAAAAGGCTACTATAAGAAGGGGAAAAGAAGAAAAAGAAAAGGCTACTATAAGAAGGGGAAAAAGAAGAAAAAGAAAAGGCTAATATAAGAAGGGGAAAAGAAGAAAAAGAAAAGGCTACTATAAGAAGGGGAAAAGAAGAAAAAGAAAAGGCTACTATAAGAATGGGGAAAAGAAGAAAAAGAGAAGGCTACTATAAGAAGGGGAAAAGAAGAAAAAGAAAAGGCTACTATAAGAAGGGGGCAAAGAAGAAAAAAAAGGCTACTATAAGAAGGGGAAAAGAAGAAAAAGAAAAGGCTACTATAAGAATGGGGAAAAGAAGAAAAAGAGAAGGCTACTATAAGAAGGGGAAAAGAAGAAAAAGAAAAGGCTACTATAAGAAGGGGGCAAAGAAGAAAAAGAAAAGGCTACTATAAGAAGTGGAAAAAGAAGAAAAAGAAAAGGCTACTATAAGAAGGGGGAAAAGAAGAAAAAAAAGGCTACTATAAGAAGGGGAAAAGAAGAAAAAGAAAAGGCTACTATAAGAAGGGGGAAAAGAAGAAAAAGAAAAGGCTACTATAAGAATGGGGAAAATAAGAAAAAGAAAAGGCTACTATAAGAAGGGGAAAATATGTGGAAGGAAGGAAAATAAAGAAAAAAGAAAAGAAAACTGTATACATTAAGGAAAGTTAGGAAAAGCAGAAAGAATGAATGAAAGTAAACTGAGGAAAGGAATGTTTCACTTTTAGACAATATCAATGGAATGAAAAACGGGAAAAACAAAAGAAAAAGATGAACAAAAGAGAAAACAGCAAAAGTGAATTAAAAGTAAACGAAATAGAAAATAATTAAAAAAAAAAACAAATTGTAAGAAAACAAATTCATAATATAAAACTAAAAAAAAAAAAAAAGAAATTAGCTTTCCAGATAAAAAATATATTTAATAACAAATCATGATCGACTGGTCAATTTTAAATTGGTGTTGAGGAAGAAAATATGAAAAAATGAAACAAAAAAGTGTGGACAAACAGGAAAACACTGACCACGTCCATGTTAAGCCAATAATGTCTTCATTTATTTTACACCAGAAACTAAAATTCGAGAGTCGAGGGTTGGTGGCCTGTATGATATATGATATCATATTCCAATTTTACCGATAAAGATTTAATATTGCCAAATTTCTTTATCTGATCGTAGTATTGAAATTATGTTTGAAATATCTGAACTTCATTATAAGAAGATACTGCTGGCCATCTCCATCACAAAAAAAAAAGAGTCGGATAATGACTGATTGCAATCGTTGGATGCTGGGAAGGGTGTTGAAAATTGGAAGTTTGGGATTAAATTAAAAAAGAGAAAAAAGAGGGAAAATTGATTTGGTAATGAAGACAAAAAGGAAAGAGCAGAGAAAGGGTTTGTTAGGATGGTGGAAATTGAGCAGTGAAAGAAGGGAGATTTTTTTTTTTTAAGAGAAGACTCATTGTCAACAGGATAGAAAGAAGAAAATAGAAGAGAAAATTAAGAATTTGTGGAGTGGCTAGGTTTTGAGGGATAATAAAGTGTTGGCAAAAAGGATGAAGAAGAATAAAAGGAAATAAAAAGGGAAGAATGAAGCAGACGAAGAAAGAAAGAAAACAGTTTTGGCAATGGCAGAAAAATTAACAGATTCCTGGAGTAGACAGCATATAAAGGCTGCCCAACACTGTTTACATATACTGTAATTCCCCATGTATAATACACCTTCATTCATAATACGCACCCCTAAAATTGTGCTGAAAGTGAGGGAAAATGTTTCTAGTCATGCATAATATGCAACCCTTGTTTGGTAATCAAACCCTATAAATTGTATCTCTCCAATTTCATTACGGCCAGTGTTTCCTACTCTTATTTAAAAAAATGGTTTTAAACATAGAATATTATTCTAAATTAGTTATTCTTAATATTTATTGGTAGAACCATGTCTTAGTCACTTCAAATCTTCAACTGCGATAAAATTGTCTAAAGGTCATTGTCATATAAGTGATTAGATATGCCATATATCTCTATATTTTTGTGATGAGGTATTGTTACTGTTTACACTATTTACATTGTTCAGACTGTTGTTCTCATCTTTATTGCCATATTCTCAATGTTTTGGCTGTCGTACACCCTGGCTTTGATTTGGCCCCAAAAGTTGTGAATTCGATCACTGGCCTCAGCAGAGAGAACAAAAACTTGGAGAATTAACTAAAACTGAGATATCCAAAGGCATGGCATGTGGAATTAGAACAATCTACCATTATGGTCTAAATAAAGGGTTTGGTTCTAAATTCCAACAAATATCACCTGAAGAAGGCTGGAGCATGCAATGGTCAAAACATCATGATTGTGGCAATAAAGATGAGGACAACTGTCCGAACAATATAAATAGTGTAAAGTGATTGTCTAATGTTCTCTGTCATATAGGAGATATTATATAGCAGTTCAGCAGTCTTCATGGTTAACA
Source organism: Acanthosepion lycidas (assembly GCA_963932145.1). Taxonomy (NCBI): domain Eukaryota; kingdom Metazoa; phylum Mollusca; class Cephalopoda; order Sepiida; family Sepiidae; genus Acanthosepion; species Acanthosepion lycidas. Next base: position 39,316,359 of record OZ010591.1, read on the forward strand.
ACCTTTTCCTATCTCTTTCATACTTGCCTTAGTTTTTGGAAGACATCTTTTGCTATGCTAATACCCTTTAGGATTTCTGCAAAAGGCTCTGTAGATATTCTGGAACATTTTTTGAAAAGATGTTACTAAATATGGTATTGTCTGTTATGTAATATCAGTCCTCCTCAGGTAGTGAATGTTGGACAATCTCCTCACGGATGAAGAAGAAACACAAGACAAAAAAAATGTGGTTCTACAGAAGGACTTTCATTTTGTATGGATGGTATCCTTGTATAAGTTGAGACTTAGAACAGGCTAAACAGTGGTCATAGGCTGGATAATCTCCTCACGGATGAAGAAGAAACACGAGACAAAAGAAATGTGGTTCTACAGAAGGACTTCCATTTTGTATGGATGGCATCCTTGTATAAGTCGAGACTTAGAACAGGCTAAACAGTGGTCATAGGCTGGATAATCTTCTCACGGATGAAGAAGAAACACAAGACAAAAGAAATGAGGTTCTACAGAAGGACTTCCATTTTGTATGGATGGCATCCTTGTATAAGTCGAGACTTAGAACAGGCTAAACAGTGGTCATAGGCTGGATAATCTTCTCACGGATGAAGAAGAAACACAAGACAAAAGAAATGAGGTTCTACAGAAGGACTTCCATTTTGTATGGATGGCATCCTTGTATAAGTCGAGACTTAGAACAGGCTAAACAGTGGTCATAGGCTGGATAATCTCCTCACTGATGAAGAAGAAACATAAGACAAAAGAAATGTGGTTCTACAGAAGGACTTTCATTTTGTATGGATGGTATCCTTGTATTAGTCAAAACCTAGAAAAAGCTAAACAATAGTCATAGGCGGGACAATCTTCTCAAGGATGAAGAAGAAACATGAGACAAAAGAAATGCAGTTATGTAGAAGGACATTTTGTATGCATGGTATCCTTGTATAATTCAAGACTTAGATGAAAACTTAACAATCGTTATAGGCTGGATAATATTCTTGCAGATGATGAAGAAACTTGATACAAAAGAAATGCTGTTCTACACAAGGATACTGAGAGTACCACTGACTGAATATGGGAATAACAAGGAAGTTTTTATGAAAATGTAAACAGAAAGGATGCTTATACGTAGAATCGGAAATAGACAATTGAAATTTCTTGGATGCATAATGAGAAAAGAGGGCTTGTAAAATCTGACACTCCCAGGACACTTTGAAGGCAAGAGTGTCAGAGTAAAGCAGTGAATCCCCAACTTCACCGGATTGTATAAATAGATGACAGAATAGGGTCTGGAATGGATGCATGATGAAAAGACAAATGTTATTAAGTGCTATAGAGGACTGGAAGTTGTGGAGAGCCATGATTATTCATGTCTTGAAGGGACACAACACTTAGTGGATGAAAATTGCCTTCATTACACAATTTTTTTTGTAGACTTATCTATTTTGATGTGGCTGATATGTGGTGAAAACCTATCCAAAAAGATGTTTGTGATATTGTAAATCTGCAAATGTCAGAAGGAAAATGAAAGGAAAATAGAAAAGAAAGAGAAAGAATAAGTGAAATAATATAGAAAAAATAAAAGAATAATGCAATGAATCATGAAAAATAAAATAAAATGAGAGAATTGCAAATTATAAAGAAATAGAAGAGAAAGAAAATAATGAAAATTTGAAAAAAAAAAGATTTTAGAGGAAATAAAAAATGAAAAAAACTTAAACTAAAATATTGGAAGAATGTAAAATGAGATTTAGGAAGAATAAAAAATAAAATTTTCAAAGAATGAAAATAAAATTTTCAAAGAATGAAAATAAAATTTTCAAAGAATGAAAATAAAATTTTCAAAGAATGAAAATAAAATTTTCAAAGAATGAAAATAAGATATTTGAAAAATGAAAAATAAAATTTTTGAACAATCAAAATAAGATATTTGAAGAATGAAAACTAAAATTTTTGAAGAATGAAAATAAGATATTTGAAAAATGAAAAATAAAATTTTTGAAGAATGAAAATAAGAGATTTGAAGAATAAAAAATAAAATTTTCAAAGAATGAAAATAAAATATTTGAAAAATGAAAAATAAAATTTTTGAACAATCAAAATAAGATATTTGACGAATGAAAACTAAAATTTTTGAAGAATGAAAATAAGATACTTGAAAAATGAAAAATAAAATTTTTGAAGAATGAAAATAAGAGATTTGAAGAATAAAAAATAAAATTTTCAAAGAATGAAAATAAAATATTTGAAAAATGAAAAATAAAATTTTTGAACAATCAAAATAAGATATTTGAAGAATGAAAACTAAAATTTTTGAAGAATGAAAATAAGATACTTGAAAAAAGAAAAATAAAATTTTTGAAGAATGAAAATAAGAGATTTGAAGAATGAAAAATAAAATTTTTGAACAATGACAATAAAATATTTGAAAAATGAAAAATAAAATTTTTGAACAATGAAAATAAGATATTTGAAGAATGAAAACTAAAATTTTTTTAACAATGAAAATAAGATACTTGAAAAATGAAAAATAAAATTTTTGAAGAATGAAAATAAGAGATTTGAAGAATGAAAAATAAAATTTTTGAACAATGACAATAAAATATTTGAAAAATGAAAAATAAAATTTTTGAACAATCAAAATAAGATATTTGAAGAATGAAAACTAAAATTTTTGAAGAATGAAAATAAGATACTTGAAAAATGAAAAATAAAATTTTTGAAGAATGAAAATAAGAGATTTGAAGAATAAAAAATAAAATTTTCAAAGAATGAAAATAAGATATTTGAAAAATGAAAAATAAAATTTTTGAACAATCAAAATAAGATATTTGAAGAATGAAAACTAAAATTTTTGAAGAATGAAAATAAGATACTTGAAAAATGAAAAATAAAATTTTTGAAGAATGAAAATAAGAGATTTGAAGAATAAAAAATAAAATTTTCAAAGAATAAAAATAAGATATTTGAAAAATGAAAAATAAAATTTTTGAAGAATGAAAATAAGATACTTGAAAAATGAAAACTAAAATTTTTGAAGAATGAAAATAAGATACTTGAAAAATGAAAAATAAAATTTTTGAAGAATGAAAATAAGAGATTTGAAGAATAAAAAATAAAATTTTCAAAGAATGAAAATAAGATATTTGAAAAATGAAAAATAAAATTTTTGAACAATCAAAATAAGATATTTGAAGAATGAAAACTAAAATTTTTGAAGAATGAAAATAAGATACTTGAAAAATGAAAAATAAAATTTTTGAAGAATGAAAATAAGAGATTTGAAGAATAAAAAATAAAATTTTCAAAGAATAAAAATAAGATATTTGAAAAATGAAAAATAAAATTTTTGAAGAATGAAAATAAGATACTTGAAAAATGAAAACTAAAATTTTTGAAGAATGAAAATAAGATATTTGAAGAATGAAAAATAAAATTTTTGAAGAATGAAAATAAGAGATTTGAAGAATGAAAAATAAAATTTTTGAACAATGACAATAAAATATTTGAAAAATGAAAAATAAAATTTTTGAACAATGAAAATAAGATATTTGAAGAATGAAAACTAAAATTTTTTTAACAATGAAAATAAGATACTTGAAAAATGAAAAATAAAATTTTTGAAGAATGAAAATAAGAGATTTGAAGAATGAAAAATAAAATTTTTGAACAATGACAATAAAATATTTGAAAAATGAAAAATAAAATTTTTGAAGAATGAAAATAAGATATTTGAAGAATGAAAACTAAAATTTTTGAACAATGAAAATAAGATACTTGAAAAATGAAAAATAAAATTTTTGAAGAATGAAAATAAGAGATTTGAAGAATGAAAAATAAAATTTTTGAACAATGACAATAAAATATTTGAAAAATGAAAAATAAAATTTTTGAAGAATGAAAATAAGATATTTGAAAAATGAAATATAAAATTTTGAAGAATGAAAATAAGATATTTGAAGAATGAAAAATAAAATTTTTGAAGAATGAAAATAAGAGATTTGAAGAATGAAAAATAAAATTTTTGAACAATGACAATAAAATATTTGAAAAATGAAAAATAAAATTTTTGAACAATGAAAATAAGATATTTGAAAAATGAAATATAAAATTTTGAAGAATGAAAATAAGATATTTGAAGAATGAAAAATAAAATTTTGAAGAATGAAAATAAGATATTTAAAGAATAAAAATTAAATTCTCGAAGAATAAAAAATAAAATTTTTGAAGAATGAAAATAAGATATTTGAAGAATGAAAAATAAAATTTTTGAAGAATGAAAATAAGATATTTGAAGAATGAAAAATAAAATTTTTGAAGAATGAAAATAAGATATTTGAAGAATGAAAAATAAAATTTTTGAAGAATGAAAATAAGATATTTGAAGAATGAAAAATAAAATTTTTGAAGAATGAAAATAAGATATTTGAAGAATGAAAAATAAAATTTTTGAAGAATGAAAATAAGATATTTGAAGAATGAAAAATAAAATTTTTGAAGAATGAAAATAAGATATTTAAAGAATGAAAAGCAAAATTTTTGAAGAATGAAAATAAGATATTTAAAGAATGAAAAGTAAGCTTTTAGTTTAATGAAAATAAATATTGGAAGCATAAAAAATAAGGTTTTGAAAGAAAGAAAATAAAATCTTGAAAGAATGAAAAATAATGTTGTGAGAATTAAAGTAAAATATTGGAAGAATGAAAAAATTAGATTTTAGAAGAATTAAAATATTGATAGAATGAAAAATAAGGTTTTAGAATGAAAATTAAATATTAGAAGAAAGAAAAAAATGGTTTTGAAGGAATGAAAAATAAGACTTTAGAAGGATCACTTAAAGGGAAAATGAAATAAATACGTAAGCCTTCTGGATGTAATAAAAGAAAAATAAACAAAGATACAACCATACCCCCACCTCAATCCCATACTCCCTAGATAATTGAAAAAAATATTACTGCCAAAATTAAAAGCAGTTCTTGCAGACGACCACATACATGTGAACACACTGATTCTTGATGGCGTTACACAGTGGAATCGAAGTTATTGCGCTCCCAATATTGTGTTTGTAGTCCAAGAGGATAGTGTGTTTGATTAAGTGACCGTTCGAGGTCAGTGTGTCTGGCTTTATTATTATTCACCCTCTGCTTGGGGTCTTTTGTAATGACAATAGAACAAGATTTTTTCTTGCACTGTTTTCCTAATCAAAATCTAATTGGGAGCTGATCAGCTGTTACACTTGATTTCCTCTTTTCTTTTGTAGTTAATTTGTTTTCGATTCTTTTTCTGTTTCTTTTCCTTTTTTTATTTCTTTTATTTAATTTACTGATTGTTTCTTTCTTGTTTTTTTCTTTCACTTTTTATTATTTTTTCATTCTTTTTTTTTCTCCCTTTTCTCTCTTTTTTTTTCATTCATTTTAGATATTTTCTTCACTCTTTTTGTTACTTCCTGTCTCCTTTGTATTTTTTAATTTCCTCTTTTCAACCCTTCCTTCATTTTTATTGCTTCCTCCATTTCTTTATTTTCTCATCTTCTTTTCCCTTTCCTTCTCTTTTTTTCTTTCTCTATCATAATCCTTCTCTATTGTTCTTTCTTTTCTTCTTTTTCATCATTATTTTATTTTATCTTCATCACTCTTTTATTTACTTTGCTGTTTTCTGATCTTTTTTTTTTAATCATCTGTTCATTCATTCTTTTCTTCCTATACTTTTTATTTCTCCTTCTCTATTTTGTTCTTCCTTCCATCTTTCTAGTCTTTTCATCCCTTTTCTGTTCTTTCCATTCTTTATTTTCTTTTTTCTCTTTTTCTCTTCCTTCTTTCCTTTTTTTATCTCCTTTTCCTGTTATTTCCTTTCCAATTTCTGTGATTTCATTTCATCTTTTTGCTCTTTCTTTATTTTTCATTTTCCTTCCCTCTTTTTTTTCTTTTGTTCCTTCTTAATGTTTCCTCCTTTTTTCTTTCCGATCTTTCCTTCCACCAATTCATTCTTTCCTTTCTTTATTTTTTATCTTTCCTTCCCTTTATTTTATCTTTCCTTTCCTCTTTTTGATCTCTCATTTCCTTTTCCCATTTTTCATCCCATTTTATTTACTCCTGTTGTTCATTCTCATACATTTCTTCTTTTTCATTTTCTTTGTCTTTTGTTTCATTCCACCTCCTCATTTGTTTTTCATTTCTTTTTTTCCTTTTCATTATTCATATTTGGGTTTTTATTTCCATTCCACCCTTGTTTTATTCTTTTTTTATTTCCTTTTATTTTCTTTTTCAATCTTTTTCCTTCATCCTTGTCTTTCTTATTCTTTTTCTTCCTTTCTTCATATTTGTTATTTTTCATTCCACCATTCCTTCTTTATTGTCACATTCTTTTGTATTCACTTCTTCAGATTATTTTTTTATTTTTTGCATTCTTTCTTTCTTTCTTTCTTTCTTTCTTTTTTTCTTTCTTTATATTTTAATCTTTTCTTTCTTTCTCACTTTTTGTCCTTTCTTTCTTTTTCTTTTGTTCTTTTGTATTTTGTCATTTTCTTTCTTTCATTTTCTTCTTTCTTTCTTTCAATATATTTTTGTCACTTTTGTCATTTCTTTCTTGTTTTTAGTTTTATAAATGTCTTTCTTAATGTTTTTTCTTTCTTTCTTTCTTTCTTTCATTCTTTCTTTCTTTCTCATTTTTGTCCTTTCATTTTATCCATGTTTTTCTTTCCTTTTTCTGTCTTTCCTTTTTTTGTATTTTTCATCTTCTTTCTTTCTTTCATTTTATTTATTTCTTTCATTCTCATTTTTTTCCTTTCTTTCTTTTTTCTTTCTTTTGTATTTTTTAATTTTCTTTCTTTCTTTCATTTTATTTTTGTTTTTTTCTTTCGCATTTTTCTCTATTCTTTCCGTTTTTCTTTTCATTCTCTTTCTTTAGTTTGTATATGTTTCATTTTCTTTCTTTCTTTCATTTTATTTTTGTCTTCTTTCTTTGTCATTAACTACATTTATTTTTCCTTCTCTTTCTTCTTTTCTTTCATTTTATCTCTTTCTTTCTTTCTCTCCCATACCATCATTTTGTTTATTTTCTATTTTTACTTTGTTCTTCATTCACCCACTCCCACATTTTTTTTCCATTTTCGTCATAGGTCTCTACCCTCTTTTGTTCTTTCATTCTTTCCTGTTTTTCGGACATTAATTTTACTGAATGCAGTACAAGAATTAATTTCTTTTTTCTTCTTTTCATTCCTTTGTGTCTTCCTGTCTACGTATTCTTGTTTTAATCAAAATTTCTTTTGTGTTTATCAACCATCCTTCATTTTGCCGCTGCTACGGACATTTTCTTCTCTTCATTATGCATTTCAAATTCTTCCTATTTTCTTCATTCACTTTGATTCTTTCAGTCATTCAATCATTATCGATCATCCTTTCAAACACGCATTATTGGCATCTTTTTCCTCCATAGCTTGTGTCATTTGATTAATATTTTGCACTCTATTATTGTTTTAAGTTTTTTGTTTTTTGTTTTTGTTTTTTTTCACTGAGCTTTGACTTGAGAAACAAGGAAAGCATATTAATTAATTTTTATTATATTGCCATCATTACTGAAATCAAAGCTAAACTAGTTGAATTATCTCCCTTGTATCTCATTCAAAACTTATTCTGTATAATGTTACATGGCATCTAGAGATACCAAACATTTTTTTCACTAATACTAATCAAATTGTCAGTATTATCGAATTTGATTTGTATTACTTTCATTTAAATTTCAAGTAGTAATTATTGTTCAAATCATTGCAGAGTTTGCTTGTTTTTTTGTTTTTTTTACATATTTAGCGGATATGTATATTTGCATAGACATTCTTGATTTTAACAGTGGAATTTAAAGTCTACTGGACAATCTCATAAATGTGCCATTCAGTTGGGTTCTAAATTATATTTGGTTTATATTGTGAAAACCAAGTTCTTGTTAGGTGTGCTAAGCCATGAAAGACATGTCAGCAATGCAGTGTTGTCATCCATGTGCCAACACACACATATATATATATATATAAGTAATTAATCGAGTCTGAAACCTCAACAGAATACAGAAAGCACTGGACGGCCGTTTCGTCCTATATTTGAGACTCATCAGCAGTGTGCATCCACTACCGAGAATTGAAACCCTGACAGTTAGGTTGTCAAGCAAACATCATACCAACTGTTCCAACAGGCCTCAGTGATGAAGAGATTGCAAATCAGACTCAATATAGCGCCGCTCGCTCACATATTCCGTGGTGTAATATATATATATATATATATATATATATATATATATATATATATATATATATATATATATATATATATATATATATATATATATATATATATATATATATTATTGTAGGGTTAGCTAAACTAGTTGAATTTTCTCCCTTGTATTTAATTCAGAACTTATTCAGTATAGCATTACACATCATCTATAGATACCAAACATTTTTTTCACTAATACTATTCAAATTGTTAGTATTATCAATTTTGATTTGTATTACTTTCATTTAAATTCCTAGTCAAAATTATTGGTGAGCAAACAGTCTTAGGAAAATAAGATACGCAGATAATAAAGTGTTGTTAGCAGATACAAAAAAGAAACTGTGTGAACAAGGTAACAAAGTAAAGGAAAGCAGGAATAAAGGACTATTCATCTATTATTATTATTAGTCTTGACCTCTGCCTTCTCGGCTTCAGTCATTTTCCACTGTTGTAATGTAGCTTTTCTATGCTTTTTCTATAAATATTTACATGGTAATTCTACAGATGAATTCTTTGCTATCGTACCTAGACTTTAGGAATTTAAGTGTTGTTCAAAATTGCCAACAAGGTCTCATCAATTCACAGTTGTATTGGTTAGATGTAACTGTAAGTTCTATACTAATGATTTCTTTTCTTGCACTTCTCACTCATGAAACTCCCTTCTGGCTTCTTGCTTTCCAGCCAACTTTAATCTTCAAAAATTTAAATGCAATGTCAATCACTATCTACTCTCTTCGTTATTCCAATTCTTCTATTGTTCTTGCTCCTTAATAATTTTTCTTTTTTTTTATTCTTTCACATTCAGTAACTCCTTGTGTTTTAGTGACTTTATTGCCTTGCATGGTGTGAAATGATTAAAAAAAAAAAAAGACAGAATGTAATGTTGTTAGCAAAACGGATAACCCAAAATGCGAGTGATGAATTGGAGGTGTCAGAATAAAGCAAGTACAGCAAAAATTAACTGTCAGAGAAATGTTTTAACAGATGACGAAAAATGTAACACTGAAATCTGAAGACACATTGTAATATTAAAGGATGCCTTCCAAAAATTTAATAAAGTAATAAGAAAAAAAAAATTTAGTTAGGAACAAAGAAAAGAGTGCTAAACTGTCATGTAATATCAACTCCCTTAGCAAATGTCGAGCTTTGTGCCCACAATAAGATGAAGCATCAAAAAGACACATTTTCTATTGACACCATTTTTATTTTAGCTGCTTTCACTCCTCGGCAATGCTTATTGTTTTAAAAAGCAATGTTAATAAAACCTAAAAATATGAAAATGAATTCATACATTTTCTTTGTTCTTTGAGAACTGATAGCAAAAATTATAAACGTTATTTATATTATTTACTGAAAGGGTTGGCAAAATATTGGCTAATTGCCAATTGATCCAAACTTTATAAAATGGTAAATAATAAGGATTTACTTCTAGTTGGTGCACACATTTTAATAATTTAGTAAATGTTTATAAATTTCTGAATAAAAAATTGTTTTCATATTTATTCCTATATAAATTGGAAAATATCAATTCCTTGGAAAACGTCGGCCTTTGTGCCCACAATAAAATGAAGTATCAAAATTTTTATTTTAACTACCTTCACTCCTCGGCGATGCTTATTATTTTAAAAAGCGATGTTAATAAAACCTAAATATAGGAAAATGAATTTATACAACAAAAATAATAAACACTATTTATAATTTATTGGAATTGGTTAGCAAAACATTGGCTAATTGCCAATTCATACAAACTTTCTAAAATGATAAATAATAAGGTTTTCCTTATAGTTGGTTCGCATATTTTAATAATTTAGTTTAATTCACTGATCAATTTCTTAGTGTTGTTATTAAACTGATTAAGAAAGATGCCATAGTTTTGGTTATTGTGGATGAATATTTATGCTCCTGATCGCTGATTGAGCACTATAGGTAAAGGGTAATTTAAAAAAAAAAACAGTGGCTGCTACTGCTATTAACGCATTGCTCTTCAGTTATGAACTGAGCACTATTGGCTACTGGCGTTTGTATACATCACATATATAATACATTAAAAAATTTCCCCTTCTCTGCCATGCACCGATAACTTAGGGATAGAATCTCTGACTGATCCCAAATCGGTCGAGTTTCAATCCCAGATTGAAACAATCGGATGTCTAGCCACACTAATGATCTGTGATACAGCAAAACAGGCTTGTATGTGGATAACTATATATATATATATATATATATACATATATATATATATATATATATGGATGTATGTTTGCGTGTGTGTGCAAGTGAACATAGATGAGAAATAATTAATAGTCCTTTTTTTCTTCCATTGATTGGTTCATTTGTCTGATTAAAAAAAATAAAATAAAGCCAAGACAATCAAATATTTAATTCTCTCTTATTTTGACCTCTTAAAGAAATTCCAACAAATTTCATGATTTTTTAAAAACAAGAAAAGGTCATGATCTTTTCGAAGGAATTTTATTTTTGGTCTTTCTCTGATTAATTTTTTTTTTTATTTCCAGCGTTAGTTGATTAAAATTCAGTTCCAAATATTGACATTGATTCTTTTTGTTTGAGCCATCTTTTTCCTCTCAACAAAATTTTCCTTTGCCCTGAAGCTTGATGTTCATTCAGTTCGATTATATATAAAAAAATAAATAGATAAAAATAAACTTCATTTCTGTACCTCCAAAGTTAAGCACTGTTGAGCCTGTTCAGTATTTAGATGGGGGACAGCTTTGAAACATTGGGTACTGTAAGCAACCTCCAACAAATACATATGAAATATGTCTTCACATTAAATGATCCGTAAAGAGTTGATAATCCATAAAAAACGAACCATCTAACCTGTGTAACCAGTTCAAGAGTAAGGCGATTATTAGAATGAAGTAGAAATTAGGCACATCACTGATTCTTTTTCTTCATAATCTTTAAATTGCTATGCATTCTTGGGAAAGATTGTAAAGGTGTTTCCTGCTGCCTTTTCCATGGTTTTGATTTCAGAGTTTTCCTTCTCTTAGATTGGTTGCTATTTAATCTAAAGTGTGGTCTGAAAGTATTGTCACCCATACCAACATGTGAACAGCAGAACAACACGTAATACAGTAATGCAAAGCACATGTACTGGATTCAGTTAATTCACTTTCATTGACACTGTCACATATCGAGAAGGTCAGTATAAAAATCATCATTTTTGTAGCACAAAATAATGCCATGCCATGTCCTGTGCGAAATTTTACAAAGCTGTGCTTTGTTGATTGTCACAAAAGCTCTCCGAATGGTCTCCTTCAACTGGTGGGTATTCTGGTATCATTCCTGTGAAACTCTCTCCTTGATAATACCCCACAGATATGCATATTATGTAGGGTTAACAAGATTTTCAGACCACCTTGTATATCTTTGTCTTTGAAGTTGAAATTTATAAAATCGTTCTCTTAAAACATTTCTCAGGCCAAGTAGTTGTTATAGCTCTTTGAAGTATTGATTTTGGTTTCTGTTATGGTAATTTACCCACGCAAACGTGGACTTTCCCAACTATAAATAGGAGCAGGTACTGCCTTTTGGAGAAGGAATTTTCCAGCAGTCAGCTCTTGCTGTAACACTCTCGTTTGTATGTTTTGTATTACTGTTTCTGTTAATATATTTAACTCAACTCCTCTCTTGTGTCTTTATTTCTGGCCCTAACAAGGCCACAACAGTTTCCTTCCTAACGTTTTAAAACCATTTTGAATATTTCCTTATTTTCTCTTTGAGTTAGATATGCTACTGGCTTTGTTTGTTGCGTTTGTTGAACATGCTGAAGGTCTGGGATTTCTGCTCTTTGGTGCCATTTCTAGTAACTCTGTATCATCAGTTTACGAAGTTCGAACAAGGATTTTTCTCTCCAGTTCTTCCTGTCTTCAGTCGCTTAAAAACATTTTTACCATTTATCTGAGAAAGTGGACAGTTTAAAATGAGTTTGTCTCCATGCATGACATACACGTGAAAGTCACATGAACATGACTCGAGTTTTTAGGCTAATATTTTGGTTTCTATAACCTAAAAACTCGAGTCATGTTCTTAAATAGGCTCGTCAGACAGAGAAATTCATGTATGGCACCAAACACGTTCAAAAATATCTGAACTGTTAGCTGTATAAAACCACTTTCTCGGATCTATGGTTTAAAATGGCTTTTTAGCGAACAAAACCTGTGGGTCTTGTCGAAGACCAAACCTAAAACCTTGTGGACTGGCACCACAGAACCGCAAAGTGCGGAAACCAAATAACAGAAACAACACTTGAGGACTTTCAACATCATCAGCAGCAACTAAAATGTATATCACCTGTAACTTGAAGAGAAAATAATGACATACTCAAGATGGAGACATTACACTCTATTTCAAAACAATGGTTAGGATTGAAACTCCCATTAATATTGGAATGTTTTATAACAGGGCATGAGGTTTCTTGAAACATTGTTATAGTTAAATTCCCAGATCAATTCTGTGGACAAGACAGATTGGTATGAAATGACAATTGGAAAAAAATCTTAGATTTTGCCGACGCGTTTCGTCTTCAGACTTTTTCAAGGCAAAAATGAAATCGAAATATTTTTCTTGTTATAGTTACATTAAAAATCCAAATTTAAAAAGATAGACACTTGTGTCTAAGCATTTTTTTCTGGTTAATGTAAATTACCTTTATAGTAAGGGATTTTTTTCCATGTCGACAATATAGTTAAATTCCCCGATCAATTCTGTGGACAAGTCACAATTAAGGTTAATGTATATTAACTTACTATAAAGGTAATATAATGTGTGCAATATGATGAGGGACTTTGATAAAAGTAGTGTGTAACCTTGTAAGTGAGGGCCAGTTACAAATACCACAAGGTCGGCTCCGCTCAAATGGTCTCCGATCGAGTGTCTTTTCAAATATCTAAATGTGACAGACAACTTGCAGTGGCTACCTCATTCTCTAAATAAAAAAAAAAACAACACCTTTGACACCTGGCCAGAATACTCCTCTATTACTCTGCTTCTAAGGACGTGGGTGGTCATGGCTCTCCACATCTTCCTATCCTTATTAATTTTGTCTTTTCACCATCACTTCCAGTCTTTGTTCTGATATCCATTTGCACAAGCTCGTTAGGTAGGTTACTCAGTGTTCTTCTCTCTGTCGGCCTCTGTGGGTGTCAATTTCTCCAAGCCCTGTTTCCTCATTATATGCCCTAGAAATTTCAGTTGCCTCTGTTTCTAAGTACAGGTGTTCTTATTTCATTACATTTTACTAAAATTTTCCTAGTTAGTCAGAAGTTCAGTCTATGGTATTCTCAGCATCCTTCTGTAGAGCCATATTTCTGTTGCCGCAAGTCTTTTTTTCATCTGTGAGATGAATGTTCAGCATTCACAGCTATATAGGAGGACTGATATTACGTAACATTTCACCATCCTTTTCTTTGTCTCTAACGGATTTTTCTGTTTCTTCATACTTTGGCAGACATCTTTCGATTTACGACTTAGTATTTCTATGTCCCATTTTCCGTCATCTGTTAAAACACTTCCCAGATATTTAAATTTTCATACTTTATTTTGGTATCCTCTACGCACAGTTCGCCAAATAAGATGGCCATTTTTGCTGACAATCATATAACCTGTTCCTTAAAATTGGCTTTCAAGCGTTTTTTTTTGTTTTTTTTTTCTTACTTGACTTTGTTACTTTCTGTATGATGTCCTGAAAATATGTTCCTGTCTGTCATCGACCTTGTGTCATCTGCATATCTTAAGATTGTGTCTACTAATAATACATCCTGATAGTACTTTTCTAATTAGTGCGAATCAATTAGGTATTTACCTATGTTTCTCTATGTTTATTTTTAATCTGTAAGAAAACACTTTTTTTTTCTTTTTCTTTCGCTCCCAGAAACTCGAATGAATTTTCTATTTGTGGAAATAACAGCAAACGAATTATATGATCCGAGTATTTTATTTTATTTTATTTTTATTTATCCTGAGTCTCGATCATGAGTCCCGGGTTCGAACCTCACCAATGCTTGATTTGGCAAAACAGTTGATTATTTGATGATACCGATCCCATGGGTAAAAATCATACCATGGGTTAACTTAAACCTTTTTCATTGATATTAGGCAGACGAAACTGTTGGTAAGCTGTCGATGGTTTGTCATTGTGGTCGATGGTTTGAGCGGACAAGCCAGGTGACTCTGTGAATGGTCAAGAAATACAAATGTGCCTGAGTAAACTCCTGAAACAGGAATTAGCTAGCCGCCCTAGTAGACTGACGAACTTTGTTATAATTAGCCAGTCATTACGCACAAACATACACACACACGCTTAAATATATATGTGTGTGTGTGTGTGTGCAACAGTGCAGAACTATGTTACTTTGTAGCAGATAAAATTTGTAATAGTGCATTTTTTAGTTTTTTATATTCTTATGTAACGAAATCCTGCTTAAATTTACGAGCGGCTTCCATTTGAGATGATCGTATGGATGATCGTACGTGGCAAAATCTGATATTGTTTCATATAACAGATACACACATACACACACACATATCTCTCTCTCTCTCTCTCTCTCTCTATATATATATATATATATATATATATATGAGAATGTTGACAATTTCTCCGATCAATTTACATCCCAGAAATCTGACTAAATAACCCAAAATCAGAATTTCTATGAATCCAGAGAGAGATGGCTGCAAGGACTGTCTTAGAGTGGCTTTCCTTTTTTGTTAGTGTACCTGATAGTCATTCAGGACAATTCTTAGATTTTGATGAAGGCGATGACCGAAACAATTATCTTGGGGCGGCTGCTGAGATATATTGCGAGAAACGTTCTTCTCATTCTGTCTGATAATCGGCTAATATTTCAAGATACTTCTAAGACGACGCTGAAGACAGTAAAATTAATGATAGTCTAATGATCTAATCGTAAACAAAGAAAATCTAATGTCAGGTGTCATATGCAAAATGCTTCATTAATAGAAGCAGACAGTTATAAACGAAAACAACCGTTGTGAAATTACACGTTAGTGTTCGGGAAGTATGATTTCCAAGAGTTACGAGGTAAAATTTCAGCAGCATGTAAATTTGCTAATATTTTGTACATTTAATTGACTACTAGCTATTTTTAGGCCTTTTGTTTTTCGTATATTTGAAAAAAAAATTAGCTTTGTTTTATAAGCGACTCAAGATAATTAAACTGAAATATTTATTTTTTATTTGTTTGAAAGCTGTGTCCATGACTAAGAAAATGCAATGCCCGCTTCTTCGTCGACCTCGACTCCGCTACACAATCCCAATTGTCCAGTCATCAACTTATTAACCCCAAACACTCATTAAAAAATACGAATCTTATTTTAATTTAATGACTTTTCGTTAATCATTGAATCTTATTAACTTCATTTGTTCGCGAAAATAAAATTAAGGTGCAGTCAAACGAAGAAGGATGACGAATGAGGTTGAGAAGAGAAATAAGGAGTGTTTGGGGGTGGGTAGAAAGAAAGAAAGAAAGAAAGAAAGAAAGAAAGAAAGAAAGAAAGAGAAGAAAAGAGAAGAAAAGAGAAGAAAAGGAGATAAGTGGTGGGGAGGAAGGAGCAGTGAGAAATGGAAAAATAAAGAGCAACCAGATGGAAAGGAAGAAGAAGAGCAGACAAGGGAGCGAAAAAAGAGGAGAGATAAATGAACAGGAAACAGATGGAGGGAGGAAGAGGAGAGATAAAGGAAGAGGAAGATGGAGGGAGGAAGTGGAGAGATAAAGGAAGAGTAAAGAAATGGAGGACGGACGAGGAGAGATAAAGGGAGAGGAAACAGATGGAGGGAGGACGAGGAGAGATAAAAAGAGAGGAAACAGATGGAGGGAGGAAGAGGAGAGATAAAGGAAAAGGAAGATGGAAGGAGGAAGTGGAGAGATAAAGGAAGAGTAAAGAAATGGAGGACGGACGAGGAGAGATAAAGGGAGAGGAAACAGATGGAGGGAGGACGAGGAGAGATAAAAAGAGAGGAAACAGATGGAGGGAGGAAGAGGAGAGATAAAGGAAAAGGAAGATGGAGGGAGGAAGTGGAGAGATAAAGGAAGAGTAAAGAAATGGAGGACGGACGAGGAGAGATAAAGGGAGAGGAAACAGATGGAGGGAGGACGAGGAGAGATAAAAAGAGAGGAAACAGATGGAGGGAGGAAGAGGAGAGATAAAGGAAAAGGAAGATGGAGGGAGGAAGTGGAGAGATAAAGGAAGAGTAAAGAAATGGAGGACGGACAAGGAGAGATAAAGGGAGAGGAAACAGATGGAGGGAGGACGAGGAGAGATAAAAAGAGAGGAAACAGATGGAGGGAGGAAGAGGAGAGATAAAGGAAAAGGAAGATGGAGGGAGGAAGTGGAGAGATAAAGGAAGAGTAAAGAAATGGAGGACGGACGAGGAGAGATAAAGGGAGAGGAAACAGATGGAGGGAGGACGAGGAGCGATAAAGGGAGAGGAAACATATGGACGGAGGAAGTTGGAGAGACAATGCAAGAGGAAACAGATGGAGGGAGAAAGAGTAGAGATAAAAGGAGAGGAAACAGATAGAGGGAGGAAAAGGAGAGGTAAAGGAAGAGGAAACAGATGGAACTGAGAAGAAAGAAGGGAGATAGGAAGAAGGACCTGATAAAGAGGAGAGATGAGGTGAGAGAGGAATCAGATGGAGCGTACGAAGAAAAGGAGATAATGGAAAAATTAGAGACGGTTTGGCGAAAGAAGAGAAGATACATGGAAGGGTGAAAAGAGGGATATGATGGAGAGATTTAGATAGATAGATAGATAATGAACAGGATGAGATAGATAGATAGATAGATAGATAGATATGAACACACTCGGATAGATAGATAGATTGATAGATATAAAAAGACGAATAGATAGATGTAAACAGACAGACAGGCAGATAGATAGATAGATAGATAGATAGATAGATAGATAGATAGATAGATAAGGAACAGACTGAGATAGATAGATGTAAACAGACGAAAAGATGAGATAAATGTAAAAAGATAGGTCTGTAGATAATGAATAGATTGAGACAGATAGATGTAAAAAGACGAATAGATAGATAAATGTAAACATAGATAGATAGGTAGATAGATAGATAGATGTGAACAGATTAAGACAAGATTTTGAATTCTGGTTTTCTAGCCAAGCATACAGTACCTCCCCGTTTGGCCTAAAAATATCATTTTACTCCTAATTTTTCTTTTGTGAGACAAAGCTAAACTTGGCTGATATCGAGTTGTATAAAAATTAGTAGAGAGAAAGAGAAAGAAAGAGAGAGAAAGAAAGAAATAGAGCAATAGAGAAAGAAAAAGCAAGAAAGAAGTACAGAAAAAAAAGAGGGAGAAAAATAATGGAAGAGAACGGGAGAAAGACAGAGATAGAAAGAAAGAATATGTGAAAGAGGGAGAGAGAGAAAGACAAAATGAAAGAAGGGGAAAGAAAGAAAAAGAGAAACGGAAAATGTGAGAAAAAAAAAGAGTGATACGAAAAGAAAAAGTTGAGAGAGAAAGATGAAAATGAAGAAAAAGAGAGAGAAAATGTAAAAGAAAGCGATAAAGAGAAAAAGAAAGGAAGTGATAGTGGGAGAGAAAGAGAGTACAAGAGAAAGAGTAAGAGAGGAAAAAGAGAAAGAAATATAAAGATTTGTTCGTTTTTTACTGTTCATTATCTCGTTGCAGGTTATTTTAAGACAAAACATATTTTCTAGATTGTAAGGATTTATTTTTGTATATAATTTTATTGACACAAGTCTTACGAATTAACCCATAATTGTGGGGCAGAATAGGTCGACTCCTACCTTTCCCAAGGGAATTTGTGCGTAAGTCAATATAACGAACCCAACGTGAATTGGAACTCGGCTGTTCGATTAACAATACCGAGTCATTCTACCCCACCCACACATCCAAATTTACAACACCTGGTATTCCCAAGCTGGTCACCCATCAATATACTAACCAAGCATATATATATATATATATATATATATATATATATATATATAGCATTTATATTATGCTATATAAAAATATGCTATAATATATATATTATGCTATATAAAATATATATATATATATATATATATATATATATATATATATATATATATATATATATATATATATATATATATATAGTACTCGAATTGAGGAATCGGAGAGCCGAGTTCGAATTCCAGTCGAATCCATTTCATTCACTTACGTGCTAATATGCTTGGGAAAGTTTCTTCTCCCCCCCCATCTATGGGTAAATAGCAGGACAGACTGCGTTCTATAGCCTTGGATGGCAACTGGTCTAGGAGAAGGACAACTATGAATTCAAAACCCGCAGAGGGTCGTTTAGGGACCTTGCGGCACGTAAAAGTGTGGTTGGTTCTGCTCAACTACTATAATCAAGTCATATGTGCTGGTGTCTGGGCTGTCGGTCTATTCCTAGGAACTGGGCTGCTTGTCCCTCATACGACGGGAGAATCCACCACACACACACACACACACACACACACATATATATATATATATATATATATATATAGAGAGAGAGAGAGAGAGAGCAAGAGAGAGATGAAAATAAAGGGAGAGAGTGATAGATGAAAAGAAATGGAAAGGAGAGATAGACGAAAAGAAAGAAGAGAGAGAGAGAGATATAAGAAAGAAAAGGGCGAAAAGGGAGAACGAAATAAAGAGGGTGGTAGAAGGAGAAAGTGAAAGAGAGATTGAATGTGGCATTGAAAGAATACAGAGTGAAGGTGTTTCGAAAGGGCTTTTAGAGAAATGAGTTAAAAAAAATCAAAATTAGATTTAAACTAATATTGAAATTATTACATTCTTTTCTCGTTTTTATTTATTTATTTTTGATGGGTAGGGGTCTGCAAATAACGCATTTCCATTCGGCGTATTTTAATTTGGATTTCTTTTCCTGCCTTATTCTCTTCTTGTTAATCAACGTGTTTACAGGTAATTAAGGAAATTCGCGCCTTCCTTTAATTGCAAACGACAGGCACGGACATTGCGTCTTAAATGCTTGCTTTGATTAAAAAAAAATCCCATTTTCCGTCTTTCTTGGTTTCTTTTATTTCTTTTTCTTTTCATTTTTTCCTTCTACCTCTCTTTCTTTATTTTTTTTTTTTTTTTTTCTACAATTTTTCTTTCGTCGTTATTTTTCTTTCTTTCCTTTTTTTGCTTCTTTGTTTCCTTCCTTCTTTGCGTTTTCTTTTCTTTTCCTTTTTTCTTTTTCCTTTCTTTCTTTTAACTTATTTTTTGCTTAATATTCGCTTATTCTTTTTCCTTTGACTTTTTTCTTCTCTTTTTTCTTTAAGCTTCATTTTTTTTTCTATATTTCTCTCATTCCCAAACCTGAGCTTCTTGTATTCTTGCAGACGTCAACCAACGGCGCCATAACCTTTCTTTCTTTCTTTCTTTCTTTTTTTTCTTTCTTTCTTTCTTTCTTTTCTTTCTTTCTTTTATTTCTTTCTTTCTTTCTTTCTTTCTTTCTTTCTTTCTTTTCTTTCTTTTCTTTCTTTCTTTCTTTCTTTCTTTTCTTTCTTTCTTTCTTTCTTTCTTTTATTTCTTACTTTCTTTCTTTCTTTTCTTTCTTTCTTTCTTTCTTTCTTTCTTTTCTTTCTTTCTTTCTTTTCTTTCTTTCTTTCTTTCTTTTCATTCTTTTCATTCTTTCTTTCTTTCTTTTCATTCTTTCTTTCTTTTCTTTCTTTCTTTTCATTCTTTTCTTTCTTTCTTTCTTTTCTTTCTTTCTTTCTTTCTTTCTTTCTTTTCATTCTTTTTGTCCTCCATTTCTTCTTTCTAGTTTCCTTCACATTTTCTTGTATTCTTTTTTTTTCTGCTACTTTCCGTCTATTTTTTTAATTCTCCCCTTTTTTTTTATTTCGTTCCTTCTTTTTTTTCTTTTCTTTTTTTTTCTTTCTTTTTCGTGATATTTTTCTCATTCTCAAATCACAATTTCCTTCAACGCATCAACCACTCGGCCTCTCTTTTTCTTTTCCACTTTAGTTATTTAATTAATTTAATTCTATCAACACTTTCTTTTTCTTTCTTTAAAACATTTTAATTTTCTTTTTCCTTTCTGCTTTTTTCTCTTTCCTTTCTTTCTTTTTTACCTCTCCTTTTTCTTTCCTTTCCGCTTTCTTTCTTTTTCTCTCCTGTTTCTCTTTTCTGCTTTCTTTCCTCCTCTCTTTTTTCTTTCCATTCTGTTTTCTTTCTTTTTTTCTCTCTTTTTTCTTTCTTTTCTGCTTTCTTCGCCTCCTCTTTTTACTTTCTTTCTTCTCTTCTTGTTTCTTTCCTTCCTGCTTTCTTTCTTTCCACCTCTCTTTTTCTTTCCTCCTCTTTTTTCTTTCCTTTCTGCTTTCTTTCTTTTTTTCCCCTCTCCCTCTTCTTTCCTTTCTGCTTTTTTTCTTTCCTCTTTTCGTTTCTCTTTCCTTTCAGCTTTCTTTTTTCCTCTCCTTTTTTCTTTCATTTCCTTCCTTCCTTCCTTTCTTCCTTTCTTTCTTCCATTTATCTTTCATTTCTGCTTTCTTTCTTTTTCCATTTTCTTCTTTCCTTCTTTTCTCATCTCCTTTTTATTTATTTCTTTTTCTCTATTTCTTTTTCTCGATATTTATTCCAATCACAACACAATTTACTACAACCTAGCAATTCTTTCTTTCTTTCTTTCTTTCTTTCTTTCTTTCTCGCATTTATCTTTCCTATCTGCTTTTTTGTCTTTTTCCTCTTTCTTCTTTTCTTTCTGCTTCCTTTTCTCTTCTCCTTTTCCCCCTTCTTTTTAGCCCTATTTTTCCCATTTGCAACACTCGATTTCCTACAATATGGAAACCGCTTACCATCGGCTTCGCCTACTTTCAACTTTTTTTTTCGATTTTTACTGATGACCATGATTACAAGAACGGCACTTACTTCTAATTCTAATACAACCATTCACAATAATAGTCAAAATAAGTCAATAATTATTTTATTCTTGATATCATGGGTAGGTCGTCAACATTTAAATGATTACATATATAAAGACATAGCAAATACTCATAGTTTTTTAATCATTTCACCTCAAGCAAGGCCACTAGGACGCAGGTTAGGCATACGAAGAGTATTGTAGTTATCAGGGAAGCAAGAAATCGGAAGGGAGTTCCACAGATGGGAAGAGCAAGAAAGATAAACTGTTAGAATAGAATTGACAGTTGCATCTAGATAGTTCAATAGTAAAATGGCGAAACCCTGTTGCTAATCTAGTGGCAAGCTTAAATTCATGTGGTCTAGACAGTGGGGTAAAACGCACATCAGAACAGTTGGCATGAAAATAGTTGCAGAAAAGACAGAGGGAAGCCACGTCGCGTCTGTGAGAAAGTGACTGAAGTCGATAGGTTCGGATCGACTCTTTTTTTCTTTTTTTTTTTTTTTTTAAATTTTGTCAAGAATCTCGATATATTAAGCAGGAACACCAGACCAGATGTGTAAGTATTTCGAAGATTCTAAATCGAAATCAATTTTAAAATCTGGAATTGAACATCAAGCATTGAACCTGTAGAAAATAAACAAATACAGGGTGACCCAAAACAACGGGAACTTTTTAACAATCCAATAAAACCCCGAGTGATGGAAAAAAAAATTATTCATGGTAATTGAAACCTTAAAACATGCCATTTAAGAAACAATGATGGAATTTTCATTTTTTTAAAATTACGTCCTGTAGATGGCGTCCTCCTGTACGAATGCATTCTTGAAATCTGCTGTTGAGATTCCTTATTGACTGCTGCAACATCTCAGCTGGGATACTGTGAATTTCATCTTGAATTCTAAATGGTGAAATGTTTACTTCCTCAAGGTCACTGTCTCGCAGTATTGCCACTTGCTCATGTCTGGCAATACGCACTTTAAAAGTTCCCGTTTTTAAGGGTCAGCCTGTACATAATCTTCAAAGCAGACATCTTTGTTTTTATAAAATCTTTCAAGAGGTTAAACATTTTAATATTCTACTTAATTTTCATTTCATTTATCATCCTCTGTCTATATTTCTGAGATGAGGTATTGTAATTATTTGCATTATTTACATTGTTCGGACCGTTGTCCTAATCTTTGTTGCCATATTCACAACGTTTCGGCCGTTGTACGCTCCAGTTTTCTTTAGGTGATTGGAATTTCTAACTGAACCCTTTATTTCGTCCATCGGGGTAGATTGTTCTAGTTCCACGTGCCATGCCTCTTCCGGATGTTTCAGTATCAGTTATCTCCCTTTAACTCAAATCTCCAAGTTTTTGTTAACCTCTGCTGCAACCAGGTATTGAACGCACAACTCTTTGTGTCAAGTCACTGGATTCAACCAACGCTTTTATACACTGGGCCGTGTGTCCTTCATTCTCTTCGCCATTATTTCTCTGGCGCTGGTTTAAGTAATGAATGCGAGAAAAACTGACACAATAAAGAGGGACAGACAGAAAACAACTACTATTATAGCAAAATCAGGAGAAAGAAAGAAAAGAGAGACAAAAGCAAAATATCCTATAAAATAATTTGACCGGTAATTGTTCCTTTCTCATCAGAACTCGATCGAGGAAATTTAAATATAGTACAAAAAAAAAAAAAAAATCTTTTCGAGATAATAATGATTAATGATACAAGTCTTACTAATTAACCCATACTTGGGGGGAGAAGAGATGGGTTCATACCTAATTACAATTTGACGAACAAAGAAATTATAATATGGATATAAAGTGGGGGATGAATTCTATACTACAATCAATATATAAACTGATCCCTCATTTTGTGGCCGAGGTATCTCTATACGTTTGTATTCTATAGAATGTAAATAAATCTAAAAGACATGCCTGTGTATCCAATCAGCATTGTATTGATTGATCGATTTCTTTTCTACGGCTTATCAACCAACCCTTTGTAGGTTATTTAATGTGAGAGAAGATTTCCAGATTAGAATAATGTTTTTTTTTTAAATCACTAATGATTTACTGATACACGTCTTATTAATTAACCCATAGCTGGGGGTGGATTCAACTAATCAGAATTTGATAAACAAAAAATTATAATGTGGATATAAAGTCAGGGATCAATTCAATATTACAATCATTATATAAATTGATCCCTCACTTTGTGGCCAAGGCACTTTCTATGCATTTATATTCCAGAGAATGTAAATAATTCTAAAAGACATGCCTGTGTAGCTAATCAGTATTTGATTAATTGTTTCGTTTTCAACGGTTTATCAAACCTTTTCAGGTTATTTATAACTAGAAAATAATTTTAGAATTGTTATTTCGAGATTTGGTGATATATGTTTTACTAATTAACCCATATCTGGGGGAGAAGAGGTCGCTTCATACATTTCTTATGATATATACGCGTAACTAATATAAAGAACCCAACTGAAATTGGAACTCGGCTCTCCGATTAATATTTCCGAGCCATTATCCATTACACCATCCGCACATCCAACCTTAAAGTGCCTGGTATTCCAAAGGAAAATCGAGGAAAGAAAATACAGACGTATCAATAATATATTGATAAGGATATATTTAATTCCTAACAAACAATCTTTTTGTTTGCATAAGGATGGTTATTTTGACTTAATATAAATTGCTTTTATGTTACACTAGCAGCATGGCCCGGCGTTGTCCGTACTTGATTCAAAAATCGTACGACTCATACAGCAATCGCTATCACTTAAAATATTTTTGCCCTTCCTTGCCTTGAAAGGAGCGCCCTTTGCCGTGCTGATGTTGCTACATGCCTTACTTCTTGCCTATCTCACACTGCGAA
The DNA here is from genome assembly GCA_963932145.1 of Acanthosepion lycidas. Lineage (NCBI taxonomy): Eukaryota > Metazoa > Mollusca > Cephalopoda > Sepiida > Sepiidae > Acanthosepion > Acanthosepion lycidas. The sequence continues at coordinate 39,340,409 of OZ010591.1, forward strand.
TTCTTTTCTAAGCTCTATACTAAACATTAAATCTGTTACGAAAAAAGAACTAAACAAAATGAACACAAAACGATCAGCTTTAAAAAAAGGACTCGTAACTGGAAAAACCGAATGAAAAAAGAATGTTAACAACAAATACTTTTTCACACCCAACCCAGTTCTGCGGAATCAGAATCAACGTTGAGTTTAAGCAAGCGAATGAGCCAATTGGAGTAAAATGCCATGCAAATTTAAATTTTTCCCACTTGTGACGAATGCAGCTATCGATTTCTTTTGCCTGCTAGCATGCTAGTTAACATTCGTGTCAGTCAACTGTTGGCTCTCACGCTGGCCAATAGAATCTTCCTGCTTATTCGTGGCAGCCAGCTATTGGCTCTCACTCTGGCCAGTAAAAAATGACCGCAAACTACATGAAAACTGGCGTAGAAGCATGAAAAATCGATTATTTTCACTATCGATGGGAGTTGGGAAATGCAAATTTTGGTGCAAATCCGTCGAAAATTTCGGCCGTGCATTCGTTATACACACACACACATCCTGCCTTTTATAGATAGAGACTTGCTACCGAGGTAAGACTACTCAACTTCTTGCATTCAAGTCCCGTACACACCTTGAGCAGGTAGGGGTTCACAGATCTCACGTTAGGCATTGCTGGTGTTTTTTCCATAGTAGTAGATTTTTTTATGGGATGGAGCCATGCCTAACTTGTCGTTAATTCATTTTTCCTAGATGGTTTCCCAACCAAGTCTAAAAGGCATAGCCTGTCCTGCTATTTACATATAGCTGGAGGAAGAAGAGATGGGTTCATGCCTTTACCAAAGGTATTTGTGTGCGTGTGAATGCAATGAATTTGCCTTTAATTTGAACTCGATTTTCCAATTTCTTATTCAGAGCCGATATACACCACCCGCACATCCATCTTAAACTGTTATTGAAGAGAATTTTCCAACATGTACCAGCGTGTATGAGAATAGATCGACTGGATATTTTTCCCTTCTTTTTTTTTCTTTTTCTTTATCAAAATGTCAATTTCACTGGTTCTGTTTTAAGTAATAAATTAAATCAATAAAATACGTTGAATGTATTCGGACAATATGTTTAAAATAAAAATGATTTTTTGTTTGTTTGTTTGTTTGGGTTTTATGGCATATCAACCACTGTGGGTTATTTAATACCAAATCCAGTTTATATGAATTTTAAATGCCTATTTTGTATAGAATAAAAAACGTAGAGCTGGCAACATTATTGTTTCAAAAACTTAGAGCTGGCAACATTATCGTTTCAAAAACTTAGAGCTGGCAACATTATCGTTTCAAAAACTTAGAGCTGGCAACATTATTGTTTCAAAAACTTAGAGCTGGCAACATTATTTTTCTGAAAACATTATCTGAGACCTTGCTGTTGGATGCAGTTTATCGCCATACCCAGAACGCGGATGTAGTTTACCGTCATACCCAGGACGCAAAATAAAAATGAGTCAATAAAATGCGTGAAATGTATTACAAAAATATGTTTATGTGATAAAATGAATCAATAAAGTACGTTTAATGCATTCCAAAAATATTTATATGAAACTTAATCATTTTGATTATTGCAAATGCAAAAAAAAAAAGACACAATTTACTAAAGGTTTATAAAATATAAATATGGAATCTTTTAGAATAAAAAAATGCCTTTTCTGTTACTCGTAGGATCATAAGTAGGCTTTGTTAAATAAACACCTCAATGAAATAATTACCTATATATTTAAATACACACATATACCGCGGGTAACAGCAAAATTGTCCAAATCGTGTAAGAGCAAAATTGTCCAATTGTTAGATTAAACTTTGAATCTTAGAAATGATTAAAGATATCATACTGGAATTCTCCAAATTTTTTGTAACACTATTAAACTCTACTTTGAGCAATAAGAATTTATAATTACTCTCCAAGCTTAACAGGAGAATCGTGACGAAAATTACATGCTCATCATTAATTAATCATAGCTAAGGATCAGAAACTTATGAAGGATTGAAATAAAGTTAAAATATACATATATTATTCCAGGATCATTTTCCAACATATTCAAGATGATCTTCGTCCTAACTTTTTGTCCTGGAGTAACAAGGTGCGTCACACGTTTCAAGTAATGATATCATTTTCAAATCTTTTTTTCTCTACTCATTGGACTGTCATAGCTGAAACTTCTCTCTCACGTACTAAACGATTTATTGATAAAATTGTATCTTTTCTAATTGATCTCTTTAGCTCTAAGTTGAAATGATGATCCCTCTTCCTATTGTGAGTTCCTGATCCTGTTTTGCCCTCTACTGTTCTCTCTTTTTTTAAAAATATATTCACCGTTCTCTTGATGGTTCTTGAATGGAATTTGAAGATGGGAGCCAGGGTATGAATGATGGTACCAACACAGAAGGCCTGAATGTTTTTTCTTTTCACTATTTCTTGGATGAGAAGACAGTGGGGCTAACACAAAACAATTTTAACCTGTTCTCTTTCTGGCTGAATAAATCAAAGTTTTTTTTTAGTGATTCTTACGACAAATGGTATCAAGATGGCTGAACGTCTTAATGTGAAAACCTGGAAAAAAGAAATTCAACTAGTTTAGTGTTTTTTTTTTTTTAGATATTGAACATTTTTGGGGATGGACAGTTAATGTTGTAATACGATTTGGTATACATATGATTATAGCAAACTAATTTCACGTAATACCATCGGTTGACTGATTCTCAAATAAAGGACACGCGTATGTGGCTAGTTAGACATGTTGGAGACTTAATGCCAAACCACCGGTTGAACAGTGGTAGAGAAAAATGACGTAATGCCCAGACACCAGTTGAATCGTTACTAAGCACTTTTAACTATTTTTATATCTACCGTAAAACATTATATACCAATTATTTGTGAATTTTGACTCAGGGGCTCAGGAAGAAGGGATAAGATTGTTCAGGAACGCAGGGCTCAAAGGGGTAAATGATAAAATTGTCAACTTTGATGTTTAGTCCTGAAAATTCTTCCTTATTTGCAGTAATATTTCGTGTTTACATCGCTTTTCGAGACCAGTGATAATAACCCATTGATCTTTTCTTCTTTATGTGCCATGTCTCTCAATACGTAGGTGTTCATGGCTCTCCACACCTTCCTGTCTTTTGTAGCTCTTAATAAACTTTGTGTTTCTATTTTTTTTTCTCCAAAGTCCTATTCTGCCATCCATTTATTCAAGCTCATCAATTATGCTATGCGTTGTCTTCCTCTGTCCTTTTTGCTCTCTGTCTGCCCCGTGAGTATCAGATTTGGAGAATCTGATACTCACGGGGCAGACAGAGACTTCCTTCCTCATTATATACAATATAATGTCTCTACTTGATGTTAATTATTAATTTCCTTTTTCTCCAAAACATCGTCATCACTCATGTTCAGTCCACAGTGATCTCAGCATCCTTCTGCAGAAGCACATTGCTGTTGCTTCAAGTCTCCTCTTCATCTTTAAGGAGTTTGTTCAGTACCCACTGCCACACAGGTGGACAGATATCCCATAGTAATTTAGTACTATTTTCCTTGTTTCTAGCGAAATTTTCCTATTTCACCCTCACTAAAAATTGAGAAAAGTGATGTTATTAGTTTAGAGATAGAAATCTGTCATCCGTAACGGAGTTTATGAACTTATAATTAATACTGAAGTGTTGATTTATAGTTTTTTTACAAACCTATAATTAATATAGGATTTTTATTTTTATTTTTATAATGAATATTTGATTTCTGTTGTACCTTTTTATAGGAAAAGCCTTAAATCATAAATGTTCATCGGAACCCAGATGAATCGGACGGTGTGTGTTAATTGGTTATACACAGAAACTTGTATTCAACTCATAATGCCAAATTTCTTTACAAACCTGCTGTTAATACCGGATTTTAGAAATACCTATTAATACCGAATTTTTTTTCTAATTTTTATAATCAATACTGGACTTTTTATAATTAATGCCGGATTTTTGGTCTAATTTTTATAGTTAATGCCGGATTTTTGGTTTAATTTTTTTAATTAATGCCGGATTTTTGGTTTAATTTTTTTAATTAAGGCTGGATTTTTAATTTAATTTTTTTAATTAATGCTGGATTTTTGGTCTAATTTTTTAAATTAATGCTGGATTTTTGGTCTAATTTTTATAATTAACGCTGGATTTTTGGTTTAATTTTTATAATTAATGCTGAAATATTTGTTCGAATTTTTATAATTACCGCGGGATTTTTGGTCTAATTTTTTTTAATTAATGCCGGAGTTTTTTTGGAATTTTTATAATTAACGCTGGTTTTTATTTGAATTTTTATATTATTAATACCGGGTTTTTGTTGTAATTTTTATATATAAAGTTTTTTTTTTTTTTTTTTCAAATTTCTTACAGTTAATACCATATGCGTGAGTAATTATATTTTAATAAGTTCTACGCGGTATATCACAGCTTGAATGAGCAACTAAGTTTACATCTTTTGTTAGTAATGTAACTCTATAATAAAATAATTTCCAATGAATTTCTATAAATGTTTTTCGTACATTTTGTGATACATGCTGTTATTATTGTTTTATAGTGTTTAATAAATCCGACCTTTGAAATAAACGCTTACATCAGCGATGGAAGTCTGCTTTTATAAGTATGTACTTCTAGATTAAAAGGATTTGATGTGGATGTTTATAGGTATAATTTTAGCAGGTTTTGTGTCACTAAACGAGGGGTTGTTGAAAAGTTCTCGGGTCGGCCCGCTTCCCCAAATCTGAGCGTTATTTTCTCAGTGTAGCTAGAAAGACTGTTCTTTATATATATATATATATATATTCAAGTGCCAATTTGCAGGATCCTTGCGTTTATTTTTTAATTTGTTTCAGATCATGAGGTGCCTGTTCCTGCAGAAGAAAACAGCCAGGGAAGTCCACGGGTCTCTGTTGCAAATGTTGGGCGCCAAGTGCCCGTCATTCTCGACTGTGAAGAAAAGGTACGCTAACTTCCGACGTGAACAACCAGATTTTGCGAACAGAGATGAGGCCGATAATGGGAATCCTTCAGCGGTGTCAACGCCGGAAATTGTTGATCACGTGCACGACTTAATTTTGGCCGATCGACGTATTTCGACTGAAAGAATTGCCGAGACGCTAGAAATATCCAGCGAGCGCGTGGGGCTTATAATTCAGGAACAGTTAGATATGAAGAAGCTGTCTGGAAAGTGGGTACCGAAACGTTTGAATGCCGACCAGAAACGATATCGGGTTGATACGTCCAAGTTGATTTTGCGCCATTTCCAACGATCGAATAATAACTTTTTGGAGAGACTTGTCACGGTTGATGAAACATGGTTGCATCACGATGAAATGGACTCGCACGAAGAAGCCATACCATGTCGACATTCGTGTTGTCCACGACCGAAGAAATTCCGATCCAAAAAACCAGAAGGAAAAGTCATGGCTACGGTCTTTTGGGATAAAGAAGGTATTTTGATGACAGACTATCTTCAGAAAGGCCAAACAATTAGTGCAGAGTATTATTGTAATTTGCTGTGCCGATTAAAAGTAACATTGAAAGAAAATCGCCGTGGAAAACTGCGGAGAGGCATTCTCTTTTTGCAGGATAATTCACCTGCTCACAGGGCTGGCAAAACGATGGAGACTTTAAAGAATTTGGGGTTTCAGTGTATAGACCATCCACCTTACTCACCGGATCTTGCTCCATCTGACTATTTTCTGTTTCCAAACCTTAAAAGGAGTTTGAAAGGAAAGACATTTTCCAGTGATACAGAGGTGATAACTGCAGTAGAGCAGTATTTCAATGAACAAACATCAAAGTTTTATTTGGAAGGCTTAAAAAATCTAGAGAAGCGATCTGTAAAATGTATTGAAGCGCGGGGAGACTATGTACAGTAGTATATACCAGTATTTCTCAAGCATTTTAAATTCAGGGCACAGTGATGGAATAAATAAAACATTGGGTGCATTTTAAATTTTAATAGGCAAAAATGATCCAATCACAAAACAAGCCATGCCATGTTGACATTCATGTTCTTCATGACCAAAGAAATTCTGAACCCAAAAAACATCAGAAAAGGTCATGGTCATGATCTTTTGGGATAAGAAAGCCTATCTTCAGAAAGGCCAAATAATTAGTGTAGAATATTATTCTAAATTGCTGTGCTGATTAAAACTGGCATTGCTAGAGTTGACTATTATCTTTCTCTACTAAATTGTAACCCTTTACCTTGAGTAGCCTTGTAAAGGATGAACCTTACTGTAAAAAAAAAAAAAGATCCCAGGATCTAGAGGAAGATTGGAATGGCACAGAACCCAAGTTGCATGAGCAAGTATTTCAATAAACAAACGTCAAAGTTTTATTTGGAAGGTTTAAAAAACCTAGAGATGCGACCTATAAAAGGTATTGAACTGCGAGGAGACTATGTGCAATAGTATATACCAGTGTTTCTCAACAATTTTTAATTCGGGGCACAGTGATAGAATAACTAAAAAACTGGGTGCACTTTAAATTTTAATAAGAAAAATGATCCAAACACGAAACAACAAGCCATGATTTTCATGTTCTCCACCACTAAAAAAAATTCCGAACCCCAAAACCAACAGGAAAGTTCATGGTCACGGTTTTTTTGGAATAAAGAAAGGTATTTTGATGACAGACTCTCTTCAAAAAGACCAAATAATTAGTGCAGAATATTATTCTAACTTGATGTGCCAATTAAAACTGGCGTTGCTAGAATTAACTATTATCTTTCTCTACTTGTAATTGTAACCCTTTACCTTGAGTGGTCTTGTAAAGGATGAACCTTACTGTAAAAAAAAAAAAAAAGTCCCAGAATCTAGAGGATGATTGGAATGGTACAGAACCCAAGTTGCATGAGCACTTATCTCAAGGAACAAACGTCAATGTTTCATTTGAAATATTTAAAAAAACTAAAAAAGCGATCTGTAAAATGTATTGAACTGTGGGGAGATTACGTGCAATAGTATATACCAATCTTTCTCAACCATTTTAATTCAGGACGCAGTGGCAGGATAACTAAATAACTCAGTGCGCATTTTAAATTTTAATAAGCAAAAATAAGTCATTTGAAAATAATAAAGAAATAAGCTTTAATTTTTCAGACTTCACATCGTCTATTTAAGCAGTAGAGTTTTCATGCAAATGCATTTATGAAAAATCTGTCATTTTTCTTTTTCTAAAGACCGATAAATCCGTAGATGAAGGCAAAAGGGAATGGATTATCTACCCCTTAAAGATTAAGGAATTTAGCATCCACTTTAAAATATCAAATGGCAATGACATTAGACGTGGAAGCCATGTGCTTGGTGTCCCTAGCTTTTTAAAAATAAAGATTATTTTTAGATATAAAAATAATTGATGAATTACTCTTTTGTTAACTTCTAGCGCTCCTGGTTATCTCTCAGGGCGCATTATTGCGCCTGGTCCACTGGTTGAGAAACGCTGGTATATACGTTTCAATATCTCTATAACATTCCCTCCCTGGTTGCACCGAGATCTTTTCAGTATCCACTATATATGTACTTTGGGGTACTGTAAATTTCTCGGCTCGACGAAGCGATCAAACATATGGTATATCTTTTCATTTTGTTTTTTTATTCCCTTGTTTTTCGGGCTGAGAACATTTCAACATCTACCTCGTATGAGTGAATGAAAGTTTTGTTGCATTTGTTTAATAAATGTTTCTCAAGCATTTCTATCGTAAAGAATTTCCTTTGAATGTTTCTGTGAAATTTTGGTATTTGCCATGACCCCACATTACGCGGAATCAACAAGCGTGACTTAGCTTATCCGCGGCTTAACAAAAATTTCGTATCTTAACAAAGATTTTATTGCACTAAAAAGATTTTTCGAAAAAAATTTCAAATATATATATATATATATATATATATATATATATATATAAAGACATAGTGATAAGCCGTTAATACAATTAGTATTTTGAAAATATAAAAAGAAACTAATAAATTTGAATGTACGCAAGGCCCTCTCTATATTCTTGAAAAAAAATGTTTTGTTCATTGACTACTAAAATATTAAAATTTTTACTGTTGGTTTGATGAATAAATCAAATTTTTTTTTTTTTTTTTTTTGTGGGGAGAGTTGTGCCATTTCCGTCAGTAAATGGGCTTAAATGTATACACTTTAATAGAAAGGAAGGATTTTTGTTTATTTATTAATTATTTTATTACATTTTCCGACCACATCGAGTACATTAAGACGAATTCGTGTATTTTTTTCGCACTTTATGACCGTTTACATTATTTCCAGACCCCCAAGATTTTATTAAGACACCTTCATTTGTTCCTAAGTCTCATTTATTAAGCACCCCTTTGAATAAAGCACCTATGACCAGTAAAATATAACAGTCTAATTCTATGTTACGATTAATTAAAAATTCCTTTTTTGGACAAAATTTTTGAGAAAAAGAAGAAAAAATGAAATATTTCTTTTTTAAATAACGTAGATTTGCCATTGAATTTATGGGGATATACCTATGTCATTATATATATATATATATATATATATATATATAGTATTTCCCCCTGAAAGTTCTCCACTGCTTTAACCGGGTATTGAACTCACACTCTTTGAGTTATGTCACTGGATCTAACCAACGCCTTTATCCACTGTGCCATGTGTCCTTGAGGAGAAACTTAACTGGAGATAACTGATAACCGACATCCATTAAACATGGCACGTGGAACTAGAAAAGTCTACCCCAGTAAGCGAAATAAAGGGTTCGATTCGACATTCCAACCACCTGAAGAAGGCCGGAGCGTACAACGGCCGAAACGTTGTGATAAATATGGCGACAAAGATGAGGACAATAGTCCGAATAATGTAAATAATGAACATTCTACAAACTAATAAATTTATAACTAAAATGCAATGCAGTATTTATCATTTACCAATTCATAAAGAAATAGATATGAAAACAGGATTTTTCATAAATTTATAAACATTTACTAAATTATTAAAATATGTGAACGCAACTGTAAGGAAATCCAAATTTATTTACCATTTTATCAAGTTTGAATCAATTGGCAATTAGCTGATATTTTGCCGACAGTTCCAGTAAACAATCTAAAAATAAATAGTGTTGATTATTTTTGTTTTCAATTCTCAAGAATAAAGAAAATGTTTAAATTCACTTCCATATGTTTAGGGTTTTTTACAGTTATAATGGCCGCTTTTTTAAAACAATAAATATTGCCGAGGAGTAGTTAAGTAAATATATATATTGGCCAATACATTACTCGATATATATATATATATATATATATATATATATATATATATATATATATATAAACTTTCGATTGTTTAAAATAGCGCTCTATACCATGTATAATAACATTAAAAATCTTTGAAATTTGACAGTAGATTAACAGAAAGGGTTCGGAATCAAGAAATATTGATGCAATTTCACACACACACACACACACACACACACACACACACACACACACACACACATAAGCTCACATGCTCGCTCTCTCTCTCTCTCTCTCTCTCTCTCTATATATATATATATATATATATATATATATATATAAACACACACACACAAACATTAGTGTTTGAGCCTTTTATATTATATTTTTGTGCTGTTTTGTACATTGAGCGCTAACTGGATTTTATCCTCTTCGAAATCTCTCTCTCTTTCTCTCTCTCTCTCTCTCTATATATATATATATATATATATATATATATATATTGACCACTAATATATATATATATTGACCACTAATATATATATATATATATATATATAACTAATATATATATATATATATATATATAACTAATATATATATATATATATATATATATATATATATATGTAACTAATATATATATATATATATATATATATATGAGTAACTAATATATATATATATATATATATATATATATATGAGTAACTAATATATATATATATATATATATATATATGAGTAACTAATATATATATATGTATATATATATATATGAGTAACTAATATATATATATATATATATATGAGTAACTAATATATATATATATATATATATGAGTAACTAATATATATATATATATATATGAGTAACTATATATATATATATATATATATATATATATATATATTTTTCAAGTTACACACCGTTCCTATTGTTTCGCCAGATATTTAACCTAATGTGCCGTGTCACATCAGATCGTAAGCGATTATGGCTCTCCGCAACTTCCTATCCTTTGTAACTCTTACCATAATTATCTTTTTAATATCATTCCTTCTTCTTCTTTGTACCGTGTCCTTTCGGGACGTGGATGATTACGGATATCTGTATATCTACAAACTCCTATACCTTTTATCTTTTAGTAACGTTTGTGCGTTCCGCCATCGATTTACATAAGCTCGTCAGGTAAGTGTCCTGCTGCCGTCTCCTGCCCTTTTGTCTTCGTATGCCCTGAGAGTTTCAAATTCTCCAAACCCATCTTCCTCATTATGTGTCCAAGATATTTCAGCTGTATCTTTCTAAGTCGAATTGTCCTTTTTTGTCTCCATTTTCCTTAAAACTTCTTCGTTGCTTACACGATCCGTCCATGGTATTCTCAGCATCCTTCTGCAGAAAAATATTTCTATTGCCACATATTTCTTCTACAGAATACAGCAGAAATACCTCCCACATAATGGTAAGACATTAACTAGATAAAGACCCCATTGTTGCTAATGTCATACCATTGTGTGGGAGGTTCCGCACTTCTCACCTGTGGAACTCCCTCCCCATTTCTTGTTTTCCAGATAACTATAATCTCTAACTATTCAAATGTAATGTCAATCGACGTCTCCAGATGCCTTGACCTATCCCCTATCCTTCTGTTCATCCTTTCCTCTATCACTCCTATTTGCTCTCGCTCCAACTCTATGTAACCCCTTGCGTGCTAGTGGCTTCCCACCTTGCTTGGGGTGGAATTGCTTAAAAAGTATATTTCTGGGAGATATATGTGGGAGCTATTTATGCCGCCAACTGTATTTGGCTAATAAACCCCAAACCTGACGTTACTGATATCTTATTAACATACACGATTAATTCTTTGATTCTTATAAACTAAGAATTATCGTAAATTGTCGAACTAATTTTTTTCAAACTAAAGGCTAAAGTGGGACTTCCTAACATTTTTTAAGTCATCGCCCACTTTTAAATGGAAAATTTTTTCTATCTATCTATCTATCTATCTATCTATCTATCTATCTATCTATCTATCTATCTATCTATCTATCTATCTGTTTGGTTTGTTTTACGGCATATCAACTTCAAAGTATTATTTAATGTCGACAAATTTTCTATTTTTTCAAAAATTTATTGCTGGTTATAATTTTTTTTTTTTTTAAATTTATTTCTGGTAATAAATTTTTACAAAATATTTCGGTATTAAAACCTATTTTTACACTTTCATAGTGTTTTGACCCCATTTTGAGAGTTCATTATTTGCCCATAACTGGGACCCTAACAGGTGCAACCACCCCGAATCAGGGTGAACCTGGGAACACCAGAAATTAAGAGGTGGTTCCACGCTCCACAAAACCTCCTGATCAGAGGCCTTGCTGTTGGACATAGTTTATCGTCTTACCCATGACGGAAAATTGTTTTGTAAAAGTTTGTTACTGGTTCATAAACTGACTTTAAGGTGTAGTAATAAAATACCAAAGGGAGGTAACAAATAACGCTGACATGCTGTGGCTGCTGCTGTTACTATATTAAACGAAAGCAAACTTGACCATTGAAAACTACACACACACACACACACATATATATATATAATTTAGTTTTATGGTCAAGGTTAGTTTGAAGGTTAGGCTTAGCTTTGCAAGTGTTGACAGAAAATTTAACGATTTTTGTTCATAATTATAAAATTAAAAATATATGCACTACTAAAAACTAATAAAAGTTCAGCGAATATTTTTTGTTGGTCTTCCCTTATCTGATTTATATCCGAAAAAGAATGTTATTTTGCCTGAAGAACTATTTAAATGATAATGACCCTTCCCAAAATTATAGAATAAATTATAGTTGTTTGCGGGGATATTCTCAATTGGCCTCCTTTTTCTGTTTTAAATATTTTTTTTTTTAAATAGCATGTGTTGAAATGCTTTTTTAATACTCAAAATCCTATATCGCCCACCCAACAGTTGAAATCGCCCACGGGTGGGCGACATCGCCCAGGTTGGGAAACCCTGGGCTAAAAGGATGGCGATCCAATTACAATATTTCTGCCGTTTATAACCAGTGTCGGCAAAATTTTACAGCATTGATTGATCATTAGGGCAGTGCAGTCAATTTAAAGATACTCGCTGCAAATACTAAGCGAGAATCAGGGTCCAGGTCCAGAGGTGTGGGGTGACGGCCTCAGGGTAAGAAACAAAAGACAGGCCTGACCTTTCGGCGTCAGTTAATTGCAGCTGGGAATTTGCCATTTGTGACGATTCCGCTCCGAAATTAACAAGAAATGTCGGTTATCAGTCGAAGTGGCAGCCTCTCACTGTCCGAAACGACAACCCCAGCCCACATCCCTTATTTTACTGCAGTCTCCTTAACTTTTTAGCAATCATCACAACGCCCTGACTCACCCTGTTCTGACACCCCGACATAAGGCGGCAAGTGGTTGATTCATTAGCACACTGACATACTTGTGGATTAATCAGGACCCGACCGGACCAGACTGCGGTCAAGTTATCAGCGGCCAGTAATCACCAATCTGGTCGATGGGTAGTATGTATTCAGGTTGACGGAAAGGAGGATTTTTTTTTTGTGAGCGAGAAGAGGAAACATCTCTTTTTTTTTTTCCTTTGGTTCAGTTTATATATTTTTACTTCATTTATGCTTTCTCTTTTGTTTGTTATACTTTCTCCGCTAGGCCTTTTTCATTCCTTCTGATCGATTGTCTTACAAGTTATATATATATATATATAGCAGCAAGCAGAAATATTTCTCCTCCCGATGATGGCCATTTCGGCCGAAACTAGTCGAGGAATCTAAATGGAATAATAATAAAAAAAAAACGAAAGAATATTAATCTACAACCCAGTGTGTCCGAGGATTTTAATTTTTTAATTTTTTTTTATTGTTCAAAATATATATATATATATATATATATATATATATATATATATATATATATATATATATATATATATTCTGATTTTAGTCGCTTTCTTTCCCTTATCCTGCATCTACTTCAGTTCTAATCACCCTTTCCTCTTATTTTCATTTCTCACTTGTTTTTCATATATTTTTTCCTTTTTTTTTAATTCTTTTTCTTTTAATTCATCATTTTTATTTTTATTTATATTCGTCTCTTTCATTATATTTCTTTATTACTTACATTTAATTCATATCATTTTCTTTTTCATTTCATAGTTTTTCTTTCGCGTGCATCACGTTTCTTTCCGTTTTTAAATTTATTTTTTCTTTTTTAAAATTATATTTATTTAATGTTTTTCATTCATCATTTTTATCATTGTAATCCATTCATGTTTTCCTTCTTTTTTTGATTTTCTTTCTTGCATCACATCCTTTACTTTTTATATTTCATTCATATTTTTCTTCTTTTTCATTCCTTATTTTTCATTCAACATTTATCTTTTTATATTTCATTCATATTTTTCTTCTTTTTCATTCCTTATTTTTTCATTCACCATTTATCTTTTTATATGACATTCATATTTTTCTTTTTTTCATTCCTTATTTTTCATTCAACATTTATCTTTTTATATTTCATTCATATTTTCTTCTTTTTCTTTCCTTATTTTTCATTCACCATTTATCTTTTTATATTTCATTCATATTTTTCTTCTTTTTCATTCCTTATTTTTCATTCATTATTTATCTTTTTATATTTCATTCATATTTTTCTTCTTTTTCATGCCTTATTTTTCATTCACTATTTATCTTTTTATATTTCATTCATATTTTTCTTCTTTTTCATTCCTTATTTTTCATTCACCATTTATCTTTTTATATTTCATTCATATTTTTCTTCTTTTTCATTCCTTATTTTTCATTCATTATTTATCTTTTTATATTTCATTCATATTTTTCTTCTTTTTCATGCCTTATTTTTCATTCATTATTTATCTTTTTATATTTCATTCATATTTTTCTTCTTTTTCTTTCCTTATTTTTCATTCACCATTTATCTTTTTATATTTCATTCATATTTTTCTTCTTTTTCATTCCTTATTTTTCATTCATTATTTATCTTTTTATATTTCATTCATATTTTTCTTCTTTGTCATGCCTTATTTTTCATTCACTATTTATCTTTTTATATTTCATTCATATTTTTCTTCTTTTTCTTTCCTTATTTTTCATTCACCATTTATCTTTTTATATTTCATTCATATTTTTCTTCTTTTTCATTCCTTATTTTTCATTCATTATTTATCTTTTTATATTTCATTCATATTTTTCTTCTTTTTCATTCCTTATTTTTCATTCACCATTTATCTTTTTATATTTCATTCATATTTTTCTTCTTTTTCATTCCTTATTTTCCATTCATTATTTATCTTTATTATATTTCATTCATATTTTTCTTCTTTTTCATGCCTTATTTTTCATTCACTATTTATCTTTATTATATTTCATTCATATTTTTCTTCTTTTTCATGCCTTATTTTTCATTCACTATGTATCTTTTTTATATTTTATTCATTTTTTTTTCTCTTTTTCATTCCTTATCTTTCATTCGCCATTTATCTTTTTATATTTCATTCATATTTTCTTCTTTTCATTCCTTATTTTTCATTCACCATTTATCTTTTTATATTTCATTCATATTTTTCTTCTTTTCATTCCTTATTTTTCATTCACCATTTATCTTTTTATATCTCATTCATATTTTTATTCTTTTTCATTCCTTATTTTTCATTAACTATTTATCTTTTTTATATTTTATTCATATTTTTTCTTTTTTTAATTTCTTTATTTTTCATTCACAATTTATATTCTAATATTTTATTCAAATTTTTTCTCTTTTTCATTCCTTATCTTTCATTCGCCATTTATCTTTTTATATTTCATTCTTGTTTTCCTCTTCTTTTTCCTTTTCTTTACCTTTCATTTATCGTTTTTCTTTTTCTATTTCATTCTTATTATTTTCTCGTTTTCTTTTCATTTCTTCTTTTTCATTCTTCATATTTCCTTTGTATATTTACGCATATTTTATTTCTGTCTTCATTCCTTGATTTTCATTCACCGTTTTCCCTTTTATATTTAATTCGTGTTTTTCTTGTACCTTTTTCATTGCTCACCTTTCATTCACTATTTTCATATTTCATTCCTATTTTTCATCTCTTTTTTTCTTTGCCTTTCTTTTCTATCACGTCTCTTCTTCTCTTTTATTTCCTTCTCTTTCAACTTCGTTCATTTATTATTTTTTATTTTATTCGTTTTTTCACTTTCTTTTTAATTCTCATCCTTCAACATTTTCTTTTCATTTTTCTTTCATTCCTTAATTTACGCTGACTTTCTTTATTTAACATCAAATTTCATTCATTTTTTTTGTCTCTTCTTACCGATTCATGTTTTTCCTTACCTACATTCTTTCATCTCAATATCAGTTTATATTTCTGAGATGAGGTTTTGTAACTCTTTACACTATTTATATCGCTCGGACTATTGCCCTCATCTTTAATGCGATATTCATAACGTTTTGGTCGTTGTATTCTCCAGTCTTCTTCAGGTGATATGTATTCGAATTTTGAACCGCACCCTTTATTTAATCCATCGGGGTAAATGGTTCTAATTCCATGTTTTTTTTTTTTTTTTATTTCAGTATGAGTTAATTCTCTTTAGTATCTCTGCAAGTTTTTGTTCCCTTTTCTGGGTGAGGTCAGTTTTTTGAGGGGATTACATCAACCAACGCTTTTATCCACTATCCTTCTCTCATCTTTACCCAAGTTTGTCCTTTCATCTTTCTTTTCTTTCATAAGTTTTAATTCTTTTTCATTTACTATCGTTTTTTCTTTCATTACGTCGTTTCAGTCAACCTTAGAGATTTCTTTCTTTTTTTTTTTTTTTAAATTCATCCGATTAGCTAACACTTTACCCCACACTTTTGAGGAAGTGCTGAAAAGTTCTCAATCCGACCAACTTTCCAAAAACAACATTTTCTATTTGGTCATTGAAATATAAGTTTTTGGGAAGTGGGTCGAGCACTTTACAGCATTGTTTATTTTTGTTTCTTTTCTTTTTTATGTGCGTATTTTCTATACTGAATCCTTAATTGGGGTAGCTGGGGGTACCTTAAAGTCTTAGTCTGGTGTTGGGTAGAAAAATCTTCAGAGGGTAGTTCAGATTACTGATAGAATTCGCTGCTGGAAAGTGAGAAAGTGGGAAGAAGCGGCAGATATCAACTTGTCGTTTCGTTACGTAAACCAGTTTTGATTCTGTATGACCATTTAAGCACGGTGAAGTAATGGATAGCGGCTTGGATTGAGGAATCAGAGAGCCGAGTTCGAATTCCAGTTGGATCTATTACATTCACTTCCGTGAATGGGAAAGGTATCAATCCTCTTCTTTTCCCCCTAGAAGGACAGATCCAAGCTGTCCTTCCTCATAATGTGACTCATAAATTTCAACTATCGCTTTCTGATTTTATGTATGATTTTTGGTTGCTTACTTGCTTTGTTTTATGGCATATCAAAACCTCAGTGGGTCATTTAATGCCAACAATTTTTTTAAAATAGATTCACAGCGATAGTTTGATGTGTATGTATACATATATATTTGAACCCTTTTTGCAGTTACTCATATTTTTTAGTACAATCCAACTTTTTTTAGGAAATTTACAATCTTGGATGGTTTTATTTTCGCAAAAAGATTTGACTTTTTTATTAGTCAATTGGTAATATTTTGTTCGCACTAGATCAAAATCTACAAACTCTAACAGTATATGTTTCACTATAAATTTTAATTATTGCTGATAATAAATTTTCATTCAAAAAATATTGCTGATAATAATTTTTTTATTACAAAGTATTTCTGGTATTAAAACCCATTTTTAAACTATTTTCCCATAGCTGGGACCCTAACAGGTGCTACCACCCCGGGCCAGGGTGGATCTGGGAACACCAGCAATTAAGAAGTGGTTTCACGCTCTTCAAAACCTCCTGATCAGGGGCCTTGCTGTTGGACGTAGTTTATCGTCTTACCTAGGGCGCGGACGTAGTTTATCGTCTTACCCAGGATGCGGACGTAGTTTATCGTCTTACACAGGATGCGGACATGAGTGCCGAAATGCTATGTAGTATCAGTCCTTCGGTTTGCGGAGCAATTTTCTCGCAGATGAAGAGACATCTTGAAGCAACAGTGATGTGGTTCTACAGAAAGGCGCTAAGAATACCATGGCCACAGCATGGAGAATATGAGAAAATTTAATGAAAATAGAAACAAAAAAAAAGGCCCATTACAATTACAATAAAAAAGAGAGGGTTAAAATTTCAAGTGAGTGATTTTTTACGGTTTATCAACCCTTTGCTGCTTATTTGAAGCTAGAAATGATTTTTGAATTGTAAGAATGTTTTTGAGATAATGATTTACTGATACAAGTTCTACTAATTAATCCATAGCTGGGGAGTAAGAAGAGGTGGATTCATACCTTTCCCATGGATAATTACGCTTAAGTGAATATAACGAACCCAACTGGAATTAGAACTAGGCTCGCCGATTTCAAATTCCGAGCCGTTATCCGTTACACCACCCGTACATCCAATCTTACAGCAATACGTATTCCCAAACCGTCACCCATCCAGGTACTGACCAGGCTCAACGTTGCTTAACTTCGGTGATCGTTGAAATTTCTAGGATATATAATTAGGAAAGAAGGGTTAGAGATTTTGGCACTCACAGTGCCATATTGAAGGTAAGTGAGACAGAGAGAAAACAGCGAGTGACCTTTCTAAGGATCGTGTGTAAATGGTATTGGGAGGGCTAGTAAAAAAGAAACGTTATTAAGAGCTACAATGGACAGGAAGTTGTGGAGAGCCATGATTGCATATAGATGAATAATTAGGTTGTTGATTTAGTCTCGATAGATCACGTCGGTGAAGAGGGCAGCAGATAAAATTACTCAAACGAATTTATTGCCTGACAAAACCAGAAACAAAATGGCTTCTGTTGTCGCTTTTTTCCTGCGCCATCATGGGAGAGACAATGAACGAACGACGGGAAGGAATAACGGAATTAAGATACGCCATAGAGTAGATGCCAAAATCGTTTTTGTCTCTATCTGTAAACAGGTTTGCATCTAAAAGAGGGAAAGCCGTCGGCAATCGAAATGAACTTAATCGAACTTCCATAACTGTTTCTGTTGAGAATGAATAGTGGGTTTTGATATAATTGAGTCTGTAATTAGATAACTGGTCTGAGGGAGTTGGATAATGGGATGGAAGAGTACCAAGAAAAGGCGAAAAGGAAGGCCAAAATAAAATAGAAAAGAAAAGAAAAAAAAAGAGGAAAAATAAAGATATTTATTTTTGAAACAAAACAAAAAAAAAAAAAAAAAGAGAGAAATAGCCCGCTCGTCGAATATTGGATCACAGTCTCATTGCATAACTCATTCAAAATTTGTCCGATCCCCTGTAGATATTTGTTTCCGGGAATGTTACGAAGTTTGGCAAAAATACCGCCATTTAACATTGAGTACCTACCTAAGATTTGAGAAACATTCAAAGAAATATATATTTTAATCGTTATCACCCCATGTAAGGCAGTAAAGCCACTAAAACACAAGGGATTTACAGGTCGTGGAAGAATTAGGAGCGGGAATAGAAAAGAGTAATCAGGAGGACAGGAGATAGCGATTGACATTGCATTTATATTTTTGCAGATTAAAGTTGACTGGAAAGTATGGCGCCGGATAGGAGTTCCACAAGCGGGAAGTGCGAGAAATTAAACTATTTGCCTAGAAATTAAATTTCAACAATTTATGATATTGCGCTTAAATTTAAAAAAAAAACTAGGTACCATTGCAAAGAGGTCATACGAACAATTACTATAAAAGTATTTATAGAAAAGACACAGAAAGGCAACCTTACAGCGATGAGATAGTGACTGAAGCTGAGACGCCAAATCAGGAGCAATATATATTATAAGTGGACACTGACGGCGACAGTCTGTTTCATCCGTGAATGCAATCTTCAGGCCATGTGTGTTGTGTTTTAACTCGACTATCTATATAAGTTGGAACGATTATGTTACAGATTATTTTAGAAGATAGTGAGTAGGAATAATTTTATATTTACATACACTCTGTCTCTGATATTGAGCACTTTTAGTCCCAAATACAGCATACCATATATGACGTTGAGGTCCTCGAACAAGCGAAAATCGCCAGCATTGAAGACATGTTGCTAAAGTCACAACTAGGATGGGCAAGGCATGTCTCCATAATGGGGGACCATCGCCTGTGCAAGTTCGCCCTGTATGGCGTACTCTCCACTGGCCACCATGACATGGGTGGGGGTGCACAAAATAAGCGTTATAAGGATCCCTTTAAAGTCCCTCGGTACTTGTCAAATCATCGCCAGTGGTCGACACTTGCTGCTGACCGTCAAGCCTGGCGCCGCCCGTCCACCAGGCCGTTTCCACCTTTGAGAACTCTCGCAGGACCAAACTGGAGGAGAAACGCCGTAGGAGGAAGAACCAGGAAGCCTGAACAACTATACCAGAGCTTTAATTGTAGTCGCTGCGGTCGGACTTGCCTGTTCCGTATCGACCTAGTCAGCCATCAGCGTGCCTGCAGTTGCGGTGGACAGTCCACTTCCTAAATCTTCGAGAAGATATATATATATATATATATATATATATATATATATATATATATATATATAATGGACTACGCTATCGTCGTCGACGTATGAGTGTCCAACAATTTCATTTCTAAAACTGGACAGCCAGGCCGCCTGTAGATATGATTTAATTATAATGATGACAGCATGTTTAGAATCAACTACACTTTTACACAACTGAATACAGAAAGCTGATGCGCATATTGTTTCAAAAGGTCTGTAAACAACTCTCCTCTGATATAGAATTCAGATTTGCCCTTCTTCTAGACTCGTTGACAATTGAGGCTAATGTGTCCTCTGTCCTATTATTTATCCCATAGTTTGGGAGAGAAGAGGTGGACTCATATATATATATATATATATATATATATATATATATATATATATACATTATTAATTTTCTAAATAATGAAAATTTATTAGGTTGGTGCAAAAATAATGACGTAATAATGTCGTTTTTTGACGTTAAAAATCCGTCAAAAAACGACATCATTACGACATTATTTTTGCACCAAACTAATAGTAAATTTATTAAACCATAGACATGAGTTAACAGTTTTCTGCCGACATCAACAAATTTTCGCATTAAATAATTAGCATAAAATAATTAAATTTCATAGTCTAATAAAATGTTTAAAAGCTTAATCATAAGATAGAAAAACCCTTTATGAAATCGTCAAAAAACAAATTGTAGCTTAGTGCGACGCGTTTATGTACGAAACAGCCCTTTTGGAAAAGAAATAAAATAAAACAAAATTCTCTAGACACTTAACGATATATTATGGTGCCAAAAGCTATCTTTCGCTGCGACTGACAAGACGATGTGCGCACACGAATGCCATCATTCGCTTTGAAATGGACACCCCAACCCTACCTTGGCTTGACCTCATTCCGAAGGTGACTGATATGTGGATAAAAATTAACCCAGCCGTTTCCATAGTAATTAATTTTACGAATGAACATGCTTATAAAGATGCGTAAATTTCAAGATTGGTTATTCCTAAATTTTCGCTTGAGGATGAAACAGGGCTTGATACTTTAATTCAATTTAATTTTAATAATTATATTGAGGTTTTCGGTTCTCGTTTTTGAAACTTGAGAACTCTTATGTAGCGAAGGAATCATATTTTTTAAAAATAATTATAATTTAAGCTCTCCTTCTGTATGGAGCACTGTTTTCTTTTTTTAAATAAAGACAAAAATACTAAAGAACCCCTGATTACTTACCTAACGTGTTCTTTTCTATTTTTCTACATATCTGCACACACACACACATTTTGGTAATGTTGATTGACAAAGAGAACACTGAGCGAAAATATAAGGTATTCTTCTTCTGATGTGTTAGTTGAAAGCAATCTCTAATGAAAGTATGCCTTCTTGCTTTTTCAAATCTCTGGCATCATATTTCTGTTCCCACAGACACCCATATATACCGTATATACTGGCGCATCATACGACTATTGAAGACCTAATTTTGAAGCTAATTTTAAGGGGGTCGCATCATAGGTGAAATATAAAATTAGCGTATGTTACTTCTGGCCGTGGCTACGCCGTTGACCAAAATACATATCCATTTCAGTTAGTTATGTACCAGACGTGATACACGCTTAGACGATCATGTATCTTTCGATACATGAACAACGAGACAGATTTTTTCCTGCATTAGGTTGCCATTTCTTTCTGCGGTAAACCAATTGCCATCCAAAGCTATAGAACCCGGTCTGTCCTACTATTTATCCATAGCTGGTAGGAGAAGAGGATTCATACCTTTCCCAAGGGTATTAGCACGTAAGTGAATTTAACGGATTCGAACTCGGCTCTCCGATTCCTCAATCTGAGCCACTACCCATCACTCCACTGTCCTTGTACTGTAGTCAAATTAGCTTCAAAATTAGGACTTCAAAAGTCACATGATACGCGAGTACATGCGGTATATATATATATATATATATATATATATATATATATATATATATATTTTTATGAAGCAATTTCTAAAGAATTAATAGATTTATTTTTAGCCGACATTTTTATTACTTCAAACGTGGAAACTCGTATTTGAAATAAACGATCCATTTTTTTAATTTTTATTTTAAACAGTGTGTATTACGTCAGTTTAAAATAAAAATTGGACGTCTATTACAAATCCGAGTTTCCACAAGAATTTACATTTGAAGTAGTAAAAATGTCGGATTAAAAATAAATTTAATAATTCTTTAGTAAATGCTTGGTTTACCTTTCAGATATGAAACTGGGCAGATATGGCATTTTGAGAAAAATATCGTTATGAGAAATTATGTTTTCCTTGCTAGATATGGAGGTTCTCTATAGCTGAGTGGTAAAACATGTCGGATCATACAGAGAGTTCTCCCATATAGGAGTGGGCGGGAGGCGCAGGTTCGATTCCTACCGGAGATTACTTTTTCTTTTTTGAGATTTCTTGAATGCATAGACCGATAGACATAATACACACTGTTTAAATTAATAATAAAAATGACCTTCTATTTTTAGGTTTTTAAGCACACACACACACACATACACACACTACATACACCAGAATTCTTTATTACGTGTGACAATAGAGTATAGATGACAATACTAGATTCCTCATACAGGACATATAACCATGACAGTGAATGCTGGATAATTTCCTCACAAATGAAGAGGAGACTTGAAGCAGCAGAAATATGGTCCTACAGAAGGAGACATCTAAGCAACAACAGAGAAAATGGATACAAAAAGGAAACTCATACCTAACATCAAAAAGAGACAGTCGAAATTCCTGGGACACATAATGAGGAAAGAGGGCTTGGAAAATCTGATACACACAGGACAGATTGAAGGCAAGAAGGACAGAGGAAAACAACGTATAATGTACTAACTTGATTAAATAGATGACAGAACAAAAATACAACATTTATTAATAGTTACAAAGGACAAGAAATTGTGGAGAGCCATGATCGCTTACGTCATTTTTTATGTTACAAGAAAACACGTATCCTAGGATCGCCCTTGCATGGAGTATTGCTGCCATATATGATCTGGAGCTCCTTCTGTTTGCCTCGGGGTTCTTGATAGGCTCCAGAGGCGGATATGCAATATAATTGGCCCTGTTCTGGCATCTCGTCTACAGTCACTCTTTCACAGATGCGCCGTCGCCTCTCTCTGTCTTTTTTACAAATACTTTCATGGCAATTGCTCCGAGGAGCTGCATTCGCTGGTTCCCAGACTTCATGAGTTCAAGCGCCCTACGAGGCTGGCATCCCGCCCTCACCCTTTCACTGTCGAAACTCCTAAATGTAGCCGTCTCTTCTACTCCAATAGCTTCATGTCCCGCACCTCTCGCCTGTGGAACTCCCTTCCCTATTCCTGTTTCCCTGAGAGCTATAATCTCCAACTATTCAGATGTAATGTCAATCGATATCTCAAGTTGCCTTGATCTATCCACTATCCTTCTCCTCATCCTTTCCTCTATCACTCCTATCTGATCTTGTTCCAAATCTTCTGTAACTCCTTGCGTCCTAGTGGCTTCTCGCCTTGCTTGGGGTGAAACGCTTAAAAAAAAAAATTCAGTATCAACATAGCGGTGGAGGATTTACCTGAAAATATATTTGCGACTAGCAACAGAATTTGAACTCTGTTCATTAGTGACTTTTTTTTTCAGTCGCTAACTGTAGCACAAGTCTCTTAACATTGCTCATTAGAAAATGGTAGTGGCTTTGCCAGGAAAGGCATTATATGTTGCTTTTCTTAAAATGCTCGAATGTAGCCGCAGTCAGGTTCGTACACAAACACTTTCATCTAAAAAAAAAAAAAAGAAAAGAAAGAAAGCACTTTAAAAAGAACCAGATTCCTACCACGTTCCGATGAAGAAAAGAGAAAAGAAATCCGAAGATTCTAAAAACCCTCTTAAATTACTACAATTCCTCATTGGAAAGTCGAAGAAATTCTCGATGTTGCTAGGCAACGCATCGTTAAGTTTGTCTCGTCACAACATGAGAAAAAAAATAGAAAAGATTATTCAGAGAGAGAGAGAGAGAGAGAGAAAGAGAGAAGGAGATATGTAATTGTTAAAAATAAGTGCACCTAATCTGGTACAAGGCTTTTGATATCGAACCTTTAAATGGTGATCAAATGCATCATGGGAATAATTACTTGAGGTAGAAGTAACTACTAGAAGTAAAGGCGTTCATTGAGGTGAAGGTTCAAGCCACGATAAAAGACGGTAATTTGAATGCGGATTTTTTAGGTAATCTGAGATCGATTTTTCTACGTTTTGTGATGATAAACGTTCTCTCGCTGTAAATTCGGTTAGGTCAACGAATTCTCGTTATCACTTCCGAGATTCTCGTTGTAGTCGAGACTTTGTAAATGCAGATACTGGTAGTAACACCTTCAATAATACTCTTACTAATAATACTTGTTCAAATAGTAAGATAGTAATCGCCGAATAGTAATTTATATAATAATCAGTATGGAGGAATAGTATAGTGGATAGTATAGAGAAAATATTTATTTTGTAAAAAAATACAAAATTGTGGCATAAGGCCGAGGGGGCGCTAGGAGAGGCCGGTCTTTCACTATCTTATTTCTAATTAACCACAATCACGACCCATTTATTCAATATAATATACTTAATCACCACAAGGACTTGTCCATCATCTCCCAATCCTACATGTACCACATATTCACAAGGGACCTACAAAAAGTCCCATGATATAAAAATTTATAATGTTCATAAAGTCCCTTACAAAAATATAAAAAAATTTCATGTATTCATGG
>OZ010591.1:39372563-39374066 GCA_963932145.1 Acanthosepion lycidas
ACCCTTTTATGATACTAAACTTTGTATTGACAGAGCGACCAGCATAGAACATAGCAGATCAATTTTTCTCAGGACTTACCGTTAGTCAGGAAGGTTCATAAAACTAGCTGATCATTGATTACGACTAGGTATATTTTTACAGTACTGAACTTTATATGGCACAAGGGCATAAATATAGCGCACCTCCTAAGAATTCATTTTTCTCAAGAGTAACAGTAATAATGCTATAGGGAAACAGTCTCCAAACGTATATTTCGTAAGTTTGGCTTAGTATGGTAGAAGGACACATATGGGGGACACCAGATGATAGTACTCTTAGCTTACTCTGACACAAATTGGTCACTAACTGCTTGGGAAAGGTACCGTAAGCTTGGATGTGAGAGTGGTGTATTAGATAATGACTTGGAATTGTTAATCGAAGAGCCGAGTTCCAATTCCAATTCCAATCGCGTTCGTTATATTCACTTACGCGCAAATACCTTTAGGAAAGGCATGAATCCACCTCTTCTCCCACAGCTATGGGTTAAATAGTAGTACTATATTAACTCAATGTATATATATCGTATAGCTGGTGACTCGTATTCGAGGATACCCATCTACTAGGGCGGCTAGCCAATCCCTATTGCAGACGCTTGCTTAGACGCATTTGCGTTTATTCAACATCCACAGAGCCCACGTATGGTTTATAGTGCAACTATGCTGAGCAAACCTTAGTTACAGTTTCGTGTTATTTAGCGTGATCAACAGTTTGAATAAGCCCAGCACGCTCATGCCCTCGGCGACGATGACTTGTGACTTTGTGCTAGCACATATATATATATATATATGTGTAGGTATGTGTGTGTGTGTGTGTGTGTGTGTGTGTGTGAAAATATATAGAAAATAAGAAAGAACTAGTTAGGCGAACAATCCAGTTCTTTAGTATTTTTGTTATTATTTTTAAAAAATAGTGCTCGATACAAAGGTAGAGCATAAATATAATTATGTTGGAATCATATTTAAAAAAAAAAAATTATACATATATATATATATATATATATATATATATATATATATATATTTACATTTCGGCTTTAAATAACGCACAGAAATTGATACGCCGCAGAACAAAAAGAGTCAACCAACCAACTAAAATTGTCGATCTATTCTGATCCTAACAAGTGTCCCGGCTTAAGAAAGGTCTAAAAATGTTCTAAAAGTCAAAGATTTTTCGCTGTTTTTTTTTTTTTTTTTTTTAACGAGGGGACCAATTTACTTAAGTAGTTCCGCAGTGATCTAGAACTATCTGCCTATTAACCTTTGCGCGGGTCCTCTCGAGGTCTTTACGAATCCCAGTTAATTTTGGCGCCAAGCTCTAAGAGTGGAAGCCCCGTTGATCGTCGACCTCAGGAAACTAGTGAAAGAGTCTGTCGAGGTTAACCATTGCTTCACGACGGATCTCCCAGTTTCCTTTTCTTTTTTTTTTCTCCCATTTTTTGCCCTCCTCCCCACCACCTCATATTC
>OZ010591.1:39376766-39459266 GCA_963932145.1 Acanthosepion lycidas
ATATGCTTAGAGTACTCAATGAGATTCGAAGTTACTTCAGTAATGAAAGCTCATAAGACAAACTAACTGATCATTGATTACGGGTAGGCACCCTTTTATGATACTAAACTTTGTATTGACAGAGCGACCAGCATAGAACATAGCAGATCAATTTTTCTCAGGACTTACCGTTAGTCAGGAAGGTTCATAAAACTAGCTGATCATTGATTACGACTAGGTATATTTTTACAGTACTGAACTTTATATGGCACAAGGGCATAAATATAGCGCACCTCCTAAGAATTCATTTTTCTCAAGAGTAACAGTAATAATGCTATAGGGAAACAGTCTCCAAACGTATATTTCGTAAGTTTGGCTTAGTATGGTAGAAGGACACATATGGGGGACACCAGATGATAGTACTCTTAGCTTACTCTGACACAAATTGGTCACTAACTGCTTGGGAAAGGTACCGTAAGCTTGGATGTGAGAGTGGTGTATTAGATAATGACTTGGAATTGTTAATCGAAGAGCCGAGTTCCAATTCCAATTCCAATCGCGTTCGTTATATTCACTTACGCGCAAATACCTTTAGGAAAGGCATGAATCCACCTCTTCTCCCACAGCTATGGGTTAAATAGTAGTACTATATTAACTCAATGTATATATATCGTATAGCTGGTGACTCGTATTCGAGGATACCCATCTACTAGGGCGGCTAGCCAATCCCTATTGCAGACGCTTGCTTAGACGCATTTGCGTTTATTCAACATCCACAGAGCCCACGTATGGTTTATAGTGCAACTATGCTGAGCAAACCTTAGTTACAGTTTCGTGTTATTTAGCGTGATCAACAGTTTGAATAAGCCCAGCACGCTCATGCCCTCGGCGACGATGACTTGTGACTTTGTGCTAGCACAATATATATATATATATATATATATATATATATATATATATAGTAAGGTTCACCATGGACACAAAGCTCGGGAGCAACTCAAGGTAGAGGGTTACGTTAGTGGGTAGTTTATATGGATAGGAGGAGAATATAACAGTTGACTGTAGACTTGCACAGGTTAAAGTTATAGTGATCGGGTAAACATCCTCTTAGGAGTCTGTTCCACAGGTCAGTGGTTCATGGGGAAAAGCTGTCACAGTGGGACTTACTTCTCGCCGATGGAATACAGAGAGTGTGGTTTTCTACTCTGTAAGTGTCAGATATATATATATATATATATATATATATATATATATATATATGTAGGTATGTGTGTGTGTGTGTGAAAATATATAGAAAATAAGAAAGAACTAGTTAGGCGAACAATCCAGTTCTTTAGTATTTTTGTTATTATTTTTAAAAAATAGTGCTCGATACAAAGGTAGAGCATAAATATAATTATGTTGGAATCATATTTAAAAAAAAAAATTATACATATATATATATATATATATATATATATATATATATATATATATTTATTTATTTACATTTCGGCTTTAAATAACGCACAGAAATTGATACGCCGCTGAACAAAAAGAGTCAACCAACCAACTAAAATTGTCGATCCTAACAAGTGTCGCGGCTTAAGAAAGGTCTAAAAATGTTCTAAAAGTCAAAGATTTTTCGCTGTTTTTTTTTTTTTTTTTTTTTTTAACGAGGGGACCAATTTACTTAAGTAGTTCCGCAGTGATCTAGAACTATCTGCCTATTAACCTTTGCGCGGGTCCTCTCGAGGTCTTTACGAATCCCAGTTAATTTTGGCGCCAAGCTCTAAGAGTGGAAGCCCCGTTGATCGTCGACCTCAGGAAACTAGTGAAAGAGTCTGTCGAGGTTAACCATTGCTTCACGACGGATCTCCCAGTTTCCTTTTCTTTTTTTTTCTCCCATTTTTTGCCCTCCTCCCCACCACCTCATATTCCTGATCCTTTGCTCTTTCCTTTCTTGCGAAGATCATTGAAGTTATTCATCACCCCAATTATTATGCGCTACCCTTTCAAAAGCAGTCCCCCGCCAACCATAGTTCCAGGCTTTCCTCCCTAATCACCACCACCTTGTAAATGCTTAGGCATAACTCGAGCTTCTAGATCCCTCCATCCTGACTCAGATGCCACGCAATCCACGAAACTAACAGACTTGTCTTTCCTCTCTGTATGTTCCCAGAAAGGCGTGTCATCAAGTAACCCTCACTTAACCTACCAGAAATGAGTTGTTTGAAATCGAGCATAGGTTAGAATGGTGTTAATGACATTTTGGTTTTGGGTAAAAGAAAGAAAAAAAAAGCGGGTCAATTTTGTGTCTTTATTTATTTTTTTTTTTTTTTATGCCAGCCACTGCATCGGATTTATTTTCCTTATTAGGTATTTTCTCATTTAATTATATTTAGCAACGCTAAACTAATATCAGCCGTTTATTTCTGCAAAAGAATTTAAATTATAGTAGGTTAGCCAATCTGTATTGGTTAAAAATAAAACTGACCCCCTATTATTTTTACTAAATCAGATGACACACAGATAACAGCAACAAGAGAAATAGCCAAATACAAAATATATGCTAAAGCTGTTAAAACATTTTTGAGTTCTTGATTGTGTCTAATATTGAAAGATTTGAAGTTGTTGAACTGTATGTATGAAAATGAGAAGGTGTACTTAAGTATTAGTGTTTTTGTACAAAAATTAAACTTTTTTTTTTTTTGTATTAAATTAAAAGAAAGTATTGTTCTCGAATAACTGTGATTTCTACACAGTGGTCGCTCTTTTACCGGAGATGTTTGTTGTAGAATAAATAAGTTGTTGGAGTGAGCGTTCTTTCGCAAGCTGGGTTTATGTTAATTTAAGTAATTAACGTTAAACCTGAAATTGGGTGACAAGGTTCGTTGTCGCGTTGAAAAACCTCGTCAAACTTTGCCTGTTGTTGTGTTTAACTTCAATGAAATCAAGTGAATGAGTTGAATATTTTAAGGGCCCACTGACTCGCGTCGAAGTTTTGTATTTATTAGTTCTCTTGGTCACGTGGGTGGATCGTGAACATGTTTACATTTTGTGGCGTCAACTCGAGGTGAAAATTTGGGTCGGTACCTTCGGACGTAATTTACGACACCTAATTGATATTTTTCAACCAATCAGAATGCATCAGTTGTTATAAACTTGGCTGGGAGCCTCTACGGGTTAAACTTGCACATATCTGAGATTTAAAACAATAAATGTAGAAATCTGATTCTACAAAATAAAAGCGGATAAATGACGTAATATCAGTCCTCCTCGAATGGCTGGGAATGCTGAACAATCTCCTTACAGCTGAAGAGATTTGAAACAATAGAAATGTGGTTCTACAGAAGGATGCTGAGAATACCATGTACTGAACATGTGAGCAACGACGAAGAAACGAAAAAGCGATTTTTACTTAACATCAGAAAGAGACAGTTGAAATTTCTAGAGCACATAATGAGGAAAGAGAGCTTGGAAAATTTAACACTCACAAGATATCGAAGGCAAGATGGACAGAGGAAAACAATACCTAGCTTATCTAATGAGTATGTGTGAATGGATGGCAGAAGCACGTAGTTAGCAAAATATTGCTGACCACTGTTTTTAAACTACCATATGTAAAATCTTTATACGAAATAGCGCGTGCTGGCAATTAGTGTATTATACAAATGCTAGGTAACGACATTTCTGGTGTGAGAAAAACGACAACAAACGGAGGTAACTTTCGTAAGGACGTAAAAGTCCGTCCCTAACAGCGTCAGTGATAACATTGATTATTGTCTCAAAAATTAATATTAAAAATTTCTTAAAATTATCCTCTGCGTAAACGCGACCTTACTTTCCGAACGTTCTGATATAAACAAATATCTCGAATTGTTCTAATGTCTGAACAAACAGGCAAACAAGACTTCGTTTCCCCTCGGGCGATATGGACTGGGACAGTATTTAGTGCGCCGACGCGAAGTGGGTGACAAGGGGAGACAACTCAGAATATGAGAATGTCAAGTTGGTAATGAGAAAGGAAAAGAGATGAGTTGGAAGCGGAAGAGGAAGCGGGGAGATGATGGATGGGAGGCGTCGTGGCGTGGTAATGGAGTCAATTCGTAAGAGTCGTTACCCACCACGCCATTTTGCTTTTTCAAATTTAGATGAACTCTCAAAACCACCTGCAAAAATTTCCCACCTTTCTACTGATCTTTTTCTCCATACAATGACGTGATTTTTCGCCAACATTTCAACTGAAATTATCTGTCTATAACGTTTCTTTCTCTCCCCCTCTCTCTCTCATATATATATATATATATATATATATATATATATATATATATAATGAAATATATATATATATATAATGAAATATATATATATATATAATGAAATATATATATATATATATATATATATATATAATGAAATATATATATATATATAATGAAATATATATATATATATATATATAATGAAATATATATATATATATAATGAAATATATATATATATATATAATGAAATATATATATATATAATGAAATATATATATATATAATGAAATATATATATATATATATAATGAAATATATATATATAAATATATAATGAAATATATATATATATCATGAAATATATATATATATAATGAATTATATATATATATATATATATATTTATAATGAAATATATATATATATATATATATATATATATATATATTTATAATGAAATATATATATATATATATATATATATATATATATATATATATATATATATATATATATATATATAAATAATGAAATATAAAATGGATTAAGTCCGACAATTATTTTAATATATTTTCTATTTATATGTTATTTTTATACATACAATTATTTACGTAAAAGCTCTGTTTATTAAAAAAAAACAATATTATTTTATTTACCGGCCTGAATGACCGAGAAATTTCATAGAAAATATATGTCCATTCACAGGAATCGAAACTTTATCCTACACGGAACCGGCATTTGGCCTGACGTGCTATACTATTTAGCTACAGAGGAAGCGTCTGGCGAACAAAGCTAAATTACTGTTTTCAAACAAACAAATTGGCCATAATCGAAGCAATTATCATCGTTCTTGAAGGATCATGGGAAATTTGCTGCGTCCCAAAAAGATGTGCCGAGAGTGATAAAAACCAAATATCGAGTCAGTATCATGCAGTTTGGAGTGATTACTAGTGATGGGCACGTTTTGCAACCCCCTCAATCATTTTCCCACAGGGTTTCAGACGTAACACAGAGACCTAAATCAAGGGCCTCGAGCAAGTAGTGCTGCCTTGGGCCATATATATATATGTTTCTCAATGCATATATATATATATATATATATGTTTCTCAATGCATATATATATATATATATATATATATATATATATATATATATGCTTCTCAATGCATATATATATATATATATATATATATATTTCTCAATGCATATATATATATATATATATATATATAGTTCTCAATACACATATATATATATATTTCTCAATACATATATATATATATATATATATATATATAGTTCTCAATACACATATATATATATATATTTCTCAATACATATATATATATATATATATATATATATATATATATAGTTCTCAATACACATATATATATATATTTCTCAATGCATATATATATATATATATATATATATATATATATATATATATATATAAAGTTAATAAAATTCACATTCTATAAATGGAGAAAAGATCAAGTAATTTATCTGGTTAGCCGACTCGAGAGTTGTACGTCGAAACGCTCATCAGAGTCAGATATTGATAAATGAAACTGATTAAAGAACTGGAAAGAAATATTATAAAAATAAATAGATATTCTATGTCTATGTTACTCAATTAAACATGAATATATATATATAGATATTGATACATATATATATATATTAAATATGACAGTCTGTGAAGACTTATTACTTGTTTATGTTTCTTTTGCTTTTGAATAAAAAAAAAACGAATGGATGGTTCAAGTCCATACCGAAAGTGTTTAGTGAATTTATCATCTGTATCTAGCGCTTTCGACGATTCTCATGTCCTCTTCAGGATCAATACGTATTGAGGTTATTTGTTGGATGTTGAGATGGTGAACTCATATTAGCGTTTCTCTTCGAGATCCTTCTGGATTGAAAAATGCATATTTTTGAATCAGGCATTCATTTCCTTGTACAAAAACAAGCGAAATTATATAAAATATTAACAAAATATTTCTTGTTTGCCGTATTTAATAATTCGTGTACAAACGAAAAATTGATCCATATATATATATATATATATAGAGAGAGAGAGAGAGAGGGGGGGTAGAGAGAGACGCGTACACAGAATAACATGTGAATTGTGCCTCACCAGAACATATTTCCAGACCCCGCCACTCCAGACCGATAGTAAAGCAAGAATTATAATCAAAGCCCTGCTCTTGACACATTTTGGTTGCTCCTAATGTGCCTTTGACAGTTTTGTAAATAAGAGTCTCCTTATATCGCTTCAGGAATCGCCAATTGAAAAATATATCATCAGTAAGAGGTATGGGGATAATAGCGTTGTGGATGGGCAGGAGGCTGAGAAAAGCAAACACTGAAAGATGTGAACGAGTTTGTGCCGCATCAATGGGATTGGAAGCTTAAGAGGAGTGATATTAAAAGGAGAGATTGGCAGTTTGATTTGCTTAAAGAAAGGAGCCAGTGTTATTGAAGGACAAATATTAACCTATTAGCGACGGATCTATTCGATGGAGTAAGCTTAGAATCAGCACCTCACACCTCTGGCGAATACAAGCCACCACAGCCTCTATTCTCCATCTATTTCCTCCATGTTCTAAATGTATGTTGGAAGTTTCGCCCAGGCGGCCTTTTTCCCAAGAACTGCCACCTTGTGGAATATGCTTCTGCGTGGATGCTTCCCTGAACATGTTTAATCACTTTCCACTCTTGGTATCCCAAAAGCGTCTCCGCGTCCTTGTAGGCGACGAATTATTTTCCACCTGACAACCCATTTATACACCGACGAGACGCTGCAAGTCTCTCGCTTCTCTATCGATATTTCCAGCAGTTCCTCTCCTCCACGGCCATAACCCACCACAACACGCACCTAGTAGCGAACCACCCTCATTCCCATTGGTGAGATGTGCCCCCATGTGTAAATTAATTGAAACAACACGAATAATTCCGTTATTATTTACTTTTTTTGTATTTTTCCAATGAAACATGATAAGTGCACATGTTAGTACTTCGTATG
The DNA here is from genome assembly GCA_963932145.1 of Acanthosepion lycidas. Taxonomy (NCBI): domain Eukaryota; kingdom Metazoa; phylum Mollusca; class Cephalopoda; order Sepiida; family Sepiidae; genus Acanthosepion; species Acanthosepion lycidas. The sequence continues at coordinate 39,384,025 of OZ010591.1, forward strand.
TTCATTCCACGGAATCTTACCTTGCAGACTGACCACAGATTCTCGATCGGATTTAAATCAGGAGAGTTTCCAGGTCAGTCTATAGTACTTTGATTTACTCACTGGTAAGGCTTGCCAGTGTGTTCGTGCACCGTTACAATTCACGTACGCTTCCTTGGAGTAACGTCCATCGCAGACAGTGGCCGTGGTACTACTAATCGACAGTCGAGACAATAGTATCTGGGCGTGATGAAAATCTGATGCAATCACGGATGATTCAGTTTTTTTTAAGGCCAAACAAATTTCATCATACACCACCAAAATAAATTCATATTTCTGCGCACCACTGCAAATGACCTAATCTTAGGAAAAAATAGTACGAGGCTATGCCGAAGGGTAGACAGACTCGATCCTGATTAGGCGAGAGATTTTTTGGCCGAGCCTACAGGCTCGGGAACCCCACATTAAATTCGGTCTTGTGCCACATGTGACTGCGTAGGGCAGTTGCTAGATAGTCTAGTTGAAATCTTTTCCAGCTGTGCTAGTCAAACTTTCTGCCTTCAGGAACTTGGATGAGGCTATGCCGAAGGGCAGAGTTTCGTCCGGGAAGTTAGACAGACCCGAATCCGTTTATGCGGAGTTACAGGGAATTTTGGGCCAAGCCTACGTGCTCGGTTTGCCCCACATTAAATTTCTAGCTGGGATCTGTTGAGTACGACTCAGTCTTACGTGATAATTACCGACTTTCCAATAGTAGAACTCACTACTGGATTGACTTGCAACAACCTTGTGCATAGCTGTTACATTTATTCTTATTGTACTGGTTTTTAGAATAAACCTTTACTTATTTGATTCACCGTGTTGGTCAAGTATATATTCCTATTAGCACGAAATATAACGAAAACAAGGAAAGAAAGCTTGGATAATTTAACCTTCACAGGGAATATAGAATTTATAAGAACCAGGCGAAATCAGCGAGTAATATAATTGGCGAAACTAAACAAATCAATGCAGAAACAAGCAAAAAAATGAGTTTGGAATATTAGTGAGAGAAACAAAATGAAGAAAACAAAATGTAGATACAATCTTTGTACAAACAGATAACAGATACAGCTTTGTATCTATTTTCAATAACACATTTCTAAAAACATATTTCGATTTGCATAATATTTTTCGTCTCAGATTCTACCCGAATTTTACCAAAAACAAAATAGTTTCCATGCCTGATGATGGACGGAGAACTAGTCTTAAGTACTTGAGGATTTTCAGGAAGACCTAATACAGTTTATAATTAAAAAACAACAACAAAAAAAAAAAAAAACAAGGATCGTAACATTTATCAAGTGGTTAGTGGGTTACTACATTTTTAAAATTTAGTTAGCGAAGTGAATTCGCCATTTTATCTCAGTAACTTTACTAATTTACTTTTTGTAGGAATGATTAATTGTAATATAACTTAAACTACACCACATATTTGATATATATATATATATATATATATATATATATATATATATATATATATATATGAAGAAATATAGTCTTAAGATGTGCTATATTTATGGGATAAAGATATCAGAAATAGAGCGTGTGTAAATATAAAAGTGAACATAGAAGTCAACAGTCTGTTTCATGCTAGGCGCAATCGTCAGGCCACGAGTGCTCTGACGATTGCGCCTAGCATGAAACAGACTGTCGCCTTTAAGTGTTGACTTCTATGTTCTTTTTTTGTATATATATATATATATATATATATATATATATATATATATATACATATATATATATATATATATATATTGCTTGCATAATATTTTGCTTTTATCTGACAGAATTTGTGTTATGTCAATTTTATTTTAGTTGTTTGTGATATGTTCATCTACATGTGTCTGTATTTAATTAAAATTTGACAAATGACAAGTCAAGCAACGAGCAATTGTGGTGCATGTGTGGCTAATGTAAGAATTTAATTTTGTTAATGGATTATTAGTTTTGGAGATACAATCTCCCAAAGGACATGGGAATTCATAGATAACATCAGTTTAGGTAGTGTGGATTTTTTAGGGGCTGAATTAAAGGTGACGATTGTTGTAACGTTCAAACGGAATTAATATGTGATCTTTTTTAAATATTGTATAAAATTTGCTATATTTGGGGGAGACTAGTCTCCAGTATCAGAGAGAGAGAGAGAGAGAGAGAGAACGTCTGAAAATCGCTTGATGCGACAGTCTCTATGCGATGTTGATACTTATGTCTACACAGGCTCTATTCATTTTCCTTACCCCTCTTACTCCCTCTTTATATTTGTGTGTATGTATATTTGTGTGTGTGCGTGTTTATGTGTGCATATAAAAGAAAGAAATAGAGTCTAAAGTTAATACTCTCTTTTCTTGTACACCCATAGAATATTCGATGAATTTAACAATGACAAAAGAGATTCATTCCAATTCTGAAATTCACTTCATATTTACAGAAATAATCTTTTGGGGAATGCGTAGACAGATATCGTAAAGAGTACTGCTCACCTAAGCAAATGTACATATAACATTCGTCTCGTGTGTGCTGTCCAGTTTTCTGCAAAATTTCGGATGGCACCTTATATACCTATTTACTAAGCGTAATTTAGATGCACACAGAGTCGAAAGTAGAGAGACCCCAGTGAGGATCGAACTCATTACTCAGTCGTAAACAGTTTTCTTTTTCACTCCTCTCACAAGAATTAAAACTATCCTGTAATTTAAATACCTCATTAATTGTTGTAACCTAGGGAAGGTTACTGAATAGAATAATCACACGAAGGTTGCTAATAAACGTTAATACTTAGGAGACGAACAACGCATATAAGATTTGCCAGCGGCGCGTAGAAGTAGTCAAGTGATTCAAGTGAATTCCATAATGAATCTCCAACTGCAGACCAACATACAGTATTTACTACTATATTTAATCAATGTCGTTTTTAAGATTACCGATGGATTCACTTAATCCATCCTTTTCACAGGGTCGAAAGTATGAAGACCCTAGTGAGAATCGAACCACTCAGTCTTAAACAGAGTTTTTCTTAAGTCTTCTCACAAGCATTAAAAGTATCTAGTGATTTAAATATCTCATTAATCAATGTCGTTTTTGAGATTACCGATCGATTTACATAATCCACCCTTTTCAGTTATTCGTCTAGCTCGAATAACTAATCTCCCTATTGTCCTTACCCGTTTTTCTTATATTTGCTGCTTTAAATCTTTTTTTTTTTTTGTATGCTTTCCACATGACCTGATTATTGAGGTCAGTCGGTGTGTTCCCGGATTAGGCAGAAGACAATATCCTTACTCAACCTCTTTTGTGTGAATAGGTGACCCCCCCGCCAAAAAAAAAAAAATACTGACGTTTGGTTGTTAGTGGCTTATTGGATTTCACGGTATATCATCCACTACTGTTTTATTCAGCATAAAAATATAATTTTTTTAAAAAAGATTATTTCGCCAAAGCAAGGCGATAACACGACTAAGACGCAATGGAGAGGAACAGAATGCGAAGACATTAATAAAAAGAGAGGACAATAAAAGAACAGGAAATTATGAAGAGAGAACATTGAGATTGCCACTGTATTAAATATTTTGAAGATTGAAGACAGCAGGGAAGCAAGAAACCGATGAGAACTGCCAAAGAAGAAACTATTAGAATAGAACTTACGGTTCCATCTTTTGCTATTTCAAGATTAAAACGATGAAAACTAGTATTACGCTTAAATTCATGTGGTCAGACTACCAAGGGAGAGAACTCATTAGAACAACCGTCATGAAAAATTACATAGAAAAGACAAACAGAAACCACGTCATAGCGATTGAAAAATCATTTAATTTGGGATGGTAAGTTTGGGCCGATAACATTACAGAACCTTCTTTGGATTTTGTCGAGAAATCTTGAATTTTTTTCTCAAAAAATACTCAGTGGAAAACATGTCATGAGGCCATTTCTTATCTTAGTTCAGTGAGTGGGACCCGGAAAAAATGAGTATACAATAGAAATTTAAGTAAATAATGGACGTCACTACTAAGCAGACCGCAAAGTTGCACCAATCATGACGAGAATTTCGCGTAATAATTCTCATCAGGGTCAGACCTCGATAGATATTTGAACACTTGTTATATATATATATATATATATATATATATATATATATAACGTATTTTAACGTCAAAAACCGTCATTATTTTTGCACCAACCTAATATATATATATTAGGTTGGTGAAAAAATAATGTCGTTTTCTCAAATATGTTACTATGTGAGAAAACGACATTATTTTTGCACCAACCTAATATATATATATATATATATATATATATATATATATATATATATATATATATATATATATATATATACAAAGAAAGAGACAGGGAGAGAGAGAGAGACAGACAGACAGACAGGTATGAGTATGATCATACCAATCTATTTAAGTCTATTTATATCTATGTATATGAATATCTCAATCTATTATTATCTATTTATCTAACTCAGTGTTTCTATCTATCCCAGTCTGTTCATATCTATCTATCTATCTATCTATCTATCTATCTATCTATCTATCTATCTATCTATCTATCTATCCCAGTCTGTTCATATCTATCTATCTATCTATCTATCTATTTCATTTACTCTTCGCATGCATATATATATATATATATATATATATATATATATATATATATATATATATATATATATATATATCGTCGGCTTTATCTCGTCTACATGAATTAAAATTCTTTTTTTGATCACACCCTTAATGATGATGGCGTTGATGACTAAGAAGTCCAATTCTTTCATTTTGCACATTCTTCTGTGCATTGAATAATGCTAACATATCTGGTCAGGTGCTCTTGCTCTATATCTCGAGATTCCCTTTTCAAAATCCAAAGAAGGTCTTGACCTGGCAACTCGACTTCAGTAAGTTTCCCACCGCCGTGATGTGGCTCTGTCTTTTCTATAAATATACTGCAGTTTAGAAGTCAGCGTTTGCGCTTCAAAACGAGAGATCACTATTCATAGTACGCCGAAAGTTACGATGTACGAACAATGGCGGCAACATGATGGTAAAGAAGACAATCCTCTAGGAAGGAAAACTCTTAAAAATTTTCCTTATAAATCAACATTCAAAATGATGGCTTTTTAACTTGGGTTTGAACTCAGGCCTCTGGTCCCGGTGGCAAACACATTATTGCCTCATTAACGAAGCAGTACAGTACACTGTTAAATTTTCTGTTCGTTATTTACACGCAGCTATTTTAACAACCCCCACATTCTGCACCTTTCTTTGCATCTCGCACCAAATAAAGTCTTAGGTATGGAAGCTCTCAATTTAAAAACATTATATATATATATATATATATATATATATATATATATATATAGCAATCCTGTATAAACACTTACCTATATGTGATCTACTAATATCTTCATCTCGTCTACACCAATCTGCGCTATGCCCCTGGAATCAGACCCTGTCTAATATTACACCTTTTGCCTGTCTTATTTGAGTCGCGCGACGTTAACCTTTGTCATCTGAACATCCATCATCCCTGACAACTGCGCCAAACACTTGTTAATACTAAAATGCAAGATTAAACCGAAGGCATTTGATAGCCACATTGTAGTGAATTGGGAAGCGTTATGGAGAACACTCGGTCTACGGTTCAATTACTCAGTTCTTGACAATTTCTACTTGTTAATCGGAACACATACAAATACCACACTGACAACACCCTGTTCTTGATAATAACCGAGACAGTCAATTTTAAATAAAAACAAAAAAACACATGATCTTAGTACAGTTTATGCACTTTTTTCATTCCGATTTATAAATTTTAGTCGAAAATTGGAATGATAGAATAATGATTGATATTATTTACATTGTTCGGACTGTTGTCCTCATTTTTATTGCCATATACATGACGTTTCGGCTGTTGTACTCTCCGGCCTTCTTCAAGAGATTGGAATTTCGAACTGAACCCTTTATTTCTTTCACGGGGGGGGGGGTTAGGTTGTTCTAGTTCCACACGCCATGCCTCTTCCTGATGTCTCTGTTACCTCCCTTAGCTCAACTCTCCAAGTTTCTTTTGTTCACCACTACATTAGACAGGGATTGAACTCACAACTCTTTGGGTCACGTCATTGAATCCAACAAAGCTTTTATATACTTGCCCATCAAGAAGGCAGGAGAGCACATCGGCCGAAACGTCGTAAATATGGAAACGAAGGAGAGGTCAACAGTCCGAACAATGTAAATAATGTAAATTATTACAAGATCTCATCACAGAAATAAAAACAGATTATAGAATAATTAATTAAACAGACAAATATAACAAAACTTGTCTGTAATAATAATAATAACAATAATATATATGTATATATATATATATATATATATATATATATATATATATATATATATATATATATACATAATATATATATATATACATAATATATATATATATATATATATATATATATATATATATATATATACATAATATATATATATATACATAATATATATATATATATATTACATAATATATATATATATATATACATGATATATATATGTATGTATGTATGTATATATATATATATATATATTATATATATATATACATAATATATATATATATGTATGTATGTATTTATATATATATATATATATTATATATATATATACATAATATATATATATATATATGTATGTATGTATTTATATATATATATATTATATATATATATACATAATATATATATATATATGTATGTATGTATTTATATATATATATATATTATATATATATATACATAATATATATATATATGTATGTATGTATTTATATATATATATATATTATATATATATATACATAATATATATATATATATGTATGTATGTATTTATATATATATATATATATTATATATATATATATACATAATATATATATATATATATGTAGGTATGTATTTATATATATATATATATTATATATATATATATACATAATATATATATATATATATATATGTATGTATGTATTTATATATATATATATATATCATCAATAAGAAAAACAGATATTATATGACGAATTTTTCATGATATATCTATCATTGGTGTAAAGTTATATCCTGACCATATACATAATTATATATGATACTGATTGTGTAATAACCGATGCATTATGAAAGCATTAACGTGCGCAAAAGAATTTTGAGATAAGGTAGAATTAACGAAATTGATGTATTTTAGAGAGATCGAAATTATTTATTTTTTATTGATTCGTTTTAATTGACGTTTTATCAACGATTTGCAGGCATAAAATCTGACTTAAAACACCAAATTTATACTAGCCAACTGAGGCAATAAAAACTGCGTTACAGTGTAACCCGGATATAACAGAGATGTCGGGACCGGAGAAGTCTCTTATACCCGGGTTTCTCTTATATCCGGGTTTGGTATATTTTGTTTAGGTGAGTATGGCTCTAATTTGGGACCAGAGAAAATCTCTCTTATATCCGGGTTTCTCTTATATTGGGCGGCATTTCAGCAAGCTCTTGCAGAGGGATCTTGATTTGGCCTTCATTACACTAGGTAGGGAGGTGTAGATGCGATAGGTAACAATAAACTACAGAAGAACACAAAACTGATCGTTGCATTTATTTTGCATTGATGTTTAAGCTAAGCTTTTAAAAATTCAACAATAATTTTTCTGTCGCTGCTTAATTTAAGGACAGTCTGATGTACGTAGGTCCGTACTTTTCGTACTGACAGTTATTTTTATTTCATAGGTGACTTTTGCTGGGTTTCCTAATTAATTTTGATTACTCCCAAATTTATTTCCAAGTTATAAAAAAAAAAATTGTCGCAAAAAATCACGTAAAAATAATTACCAAAGAAAATCACAGTTTTGACAACTTTGGAATAAAAAAAATCAGTATTGCGTGTCTGGATCCAGCGCAGAATTTTTTCTTTAATTTGCTCATTTCCAAATGGAATGATATGTTGGGTTACGGACCCTAGTTGAAAAAGTGTGACACACGGACATCCGCATTTATTATATAACCTATATATTATATTCCTTAGACATCTAATATATATATCTAATATTATATAAATTATATTATATTCCTTATACATCTAATATGTATATATATAATATTATATATTATATATATATCTAATATTATATATATAATATATATATATATCTAATATATCTAATATATATATATATATATATATATATATATATATATATATATATATAATATATCTATATATCTAATATATATAATATATATATCTATATATTAGATATATATAATATATATATCTAATATATCTAATATATATATCTAATATTATATAACTTATTATATTCCTTAGACATCTAATATATATATCTAATATTATATATTATATATATTATATTCCTTAGACATCCGCATTTATTATATAACTTATATATTATATTCCTTCGTTTCATCAGTTCAGGTAGTATCTCTCATGCCACATATACACGTTCGAATCATCCCCATTCCCTGTATATTCCATTAGTAAGGGGGAAGTTCCACTTGGTTTCTTTCCTGGAACCGCTGTTTTGTGACTCGTGCGTGGATGCTTCCCAAGCTTATATTTCTCAATAAACTTTTACCATAAAAAATTAGTTTGTTAGTTACCAGTATTATTTTTCATTCCTGTCCAGGCACCACTTATTTGCTTTAAAATCAAATCAACGGAAAAATCTCGTGGTTGTAGCCTTAATGGCAAGCCCACAGAAACGAGAAAACTCTTGGTTGGGGCCATAACAAAAAATGTCGACCACGAGTTATCTCCTCTTTTCCATTCAGTATGTTACGTAATTATGTACTGGTTTTTATTTTATGTTAAAACTCCTAATCCAGTTTGGATGATTTTATTTTGTTATAGTGAAGGTTCTTTGTGTAGTAATCCGGAAGAAGTCAGCAAATTATTTATCTTGCATACTCATGTATAAGTCGATATTTAATACCTTGATAGCTAAAGGTCAATTACGAAATCTGATTTGAAACGGCAACTTTATACCGGGTGCAGAATTAATTTCAACTTGGAACTAAGGGTCAGGGTTTTTAAATCGAGTTGAAATTAGTTCTGTCACTTCTTTATAAAGCCAACTTAGGCAATAGTTTTCTTTTTAAATGCTTCGTTTATGTGCTTCAATAGACTTTTCTTATAAAGAAAAAGTTGTTTTTAGTCGCCCGTACGACTTTTCGTTCCTGCCTTAGACACCAGGCACCAGTTATTTCCGTTGAAAACAACGGAAAAAAATGGTGGTTGTAGTCTTGATGGCAAAGACGAGAAAACTGGTAAGCAGGGTTAGGTTTATAATAGAATCTGTTAAGCATGAGTTATCGCGTGGTTGGCAGTCAATGTGTTAACAACAATAATTTACTTGGTCTTGTTCATATACAATCGTTGTAAATTTATCTATTTTCCAAATTGTCTTCGTGATATGTGAGAATCATCTTGTTCGAAAATGATGGATCTTCTGTCTAGATTATGGCCCAAAGTCTCGACTAAATATTCATACGCGTCTAATCTTAGATTTCACAGAGGACATAATTTTTACTCGCTCATCCATCTAAACGACACTAACCCTATATCAGTTCCGTTCCTCCCCGCCATTTGCAGCAGATATCAACTAAATACACTATTATTCTACGCTTATATGCTTACCCACATACAAATGATCGTTTTGCGGGCAGATAATTTCCTCTCTTTAGTATATATATATATATATATATATATAAGCATTCCTTTCTTTATTGGAGGCGTGTTATAGGTTGGCTATATTTTTTTCACGGCGAAAGTATATTTGTTTAGAAAAGAGGCAGCGTAAAAAGTCAGAAATAATGAGGTGCCTTTCGAAACCTTTGTTATTTTTTAAGCAAAGGAAACGCTCGTGCTCCAAAAAAAAAAAAAAAACGTATTTCTTTTCTCTGTGTGTTTTTTTTTTTTTTTTTTTTTTTTTTGAAAACGATTTTTGATATGATTACTGCTATTTTTTGTGATGCCGACATTTAGACAATCTAACATACACATTACCCGTGCATCTGTAATCTGGAGGGAATATGTCTGTCACAGCCTGTAAAGAAAAAATGGGACAGAATGAGACACACACACACACACACACACACACATACAAATATATATATATATATATATATATATATATATATATATGTGTGTGTGTGTGTGTGTGTGTGTGTTTCTTTGTTTGTTTCGGATATATATATATATATATATGTGTTTGTGTGTGTGTGTGTGTGTGTGTTTGTAAAGATAGGAAAGTAATGAGATAGGAAGAGAACGTACATTAGAAGAGAAGATACAAAAAAGAAAAAATGATATGGATAGATATGAACACACTGAGATAGATAGATATATAGTTTGATATATATATATATATATATATATATATATATATATATATATATATATATATATAGATAGATAGATAGATAGATAGTGTTGTAACCTAGAAAGTGTTTACCGAATGAGGAATAACCAAAGCGGAGGTTGGAAATGAAATGGTAATCTTTATAACATCAACAAAATACAATACTCGCCAGCGACGTGAAGTAGGTAAACCACAGCTTAGTGGTGGACTACTTAGACACCATATTACCCACATTTACAATAGTGTCCAATGTATTTATGAGGATTAAGATATACCCATTAGTGTTCATAGGTACGGTATATAACAGATAGATAGTTAGAAATGAACACACTGAAATAGACGGTTAGTTGTTTTTGTTTATCAACCATTACGGGCTATTTAATGCGGAAATCTAAATATTTTGTACGCATTTTTACTACTAATTAACCTATAGCTGGAGGGAGAAGAGGTGGATTCATGCCTTTCCCAATGGTATTTGCGCGTAAGTGAATATAACGAACACAACGAGAATTGGAACTCGGCTTTTCGATTAACAATTCCAAGCCATTATACATAACACAACCCGCACATCTAAGCTTGCAGCATTTGACATTACCAAGCAGTCACCATCTATGTACTGAACAGGCTCAACGCTGCTTAACTTCAGAAACCGGTATTTACCAGGGGAGTATAATATCGGGGCTCCAGGATTTATTTTCCCGATTTTTTTTACATGAAGTTTAAATTGGTAGAAAAGAAAGTTTCTGAAGGAACTCTTTCTTTGTATTTTACTTGGAAATTATATACAGTTTTCTTCCCTTTTATTCTCACAAGGGGCTCTTCTTTTTACGTTTCCTTTTACAGTAAAACTGTAAGTTAATATCAGTGATGCGATCTCAATGAGTGTCAATTTTTCTTCTGTCGTTTCTCGTCGAAGGCGCGCAAGTGTACGCTTTTAAGACGACTATTTGTGCGTCCTAAAAAAAAAAAAATAAATAAAAAAACCAAACAAAAACCGGAAACAAATGCAGACAACCAGAAGAAACGCTTTCGAGTCATTTCAGTCCACTTATCCAATTTCTCAATCAATCTGCGATAGAAACAAAATAATCTTTAAATGTGAAGCTGGTTTTTTATGTACCCACCCCGCGTTTACTTATTGCGTATTCATAAATCCATTTAGAAATGCACAAGATCTGTACTCAGTAATGATTTGGACATAGTCTCTGAGTGTTGTTTTGTTGGTTAGCATTACTGCTCTGTCTTAGTCGATTTACTAGAGGTATTGAGCACTTTAGGTTATTGCCTAAGTAGGAGTCTGCGTTTTTTTCATTCCTTTTTAGGTTTCCTTTTCTTTGTTGTTCGTTTTTCTTTGTTACTTTTTCTTGTTTACTTTTTCCTTTAAGGAAGCACGGCGTAGCAATGGATAGGGGCTCGGATTGAGAAATCGGAGAGCAGAGTTCGAATTCCAGTCGAATCCATTACGTGCTAATACTCTTGGGAAAGTTATGAATCCACTTCTCCTCCCCCCCCCCAGCTATGAGTAAATAGGAGGATAGACTTGGTTTCATAATTCTGGGTGGCAACTGGTCTAACGCAGAAAGAAATGGAAACCTATTGCGGTAAAAAAAATCTGCCTCGTTAGTCATGTATTGAAAGGTACATAATCGCCTAAGCGTGTATCACGCTTGGCACATAACTGACTTTTTCCTTTTCCTTTGTCGTTTCATGTTTTATCGTTTGGCAGAAATAGTTTTGTTTCTTTTGGTTCATATATATATATATATATATATATATATATATATATATATATATATATATATATATTGATAGATAAAGTTAGTTCACTTTTTTGCATGTTATTAGGCCAGTCAATAAAACAGAATAATGAAGACAAAATATTTTTGAACACCTTTGTATCCTTTCCCAGCAAAACATGAAACATTCATAGCACACACCTCATTCAGTAACCATCTATATTGAGTGGCTCTTGAGCCTTTTATTGGGTGCATATTAATAGAAAGTATATAATCATAAATATATTACATCAAAATCCATTTACATATGTAAGCATTAATTCTGGGTGTATGGATATGAATTTCATAAATATTACGGATATATTTATATGTAATATCTAAGTTAGAATACATTTACTAATCATTTTGTAGGGACTGTTTTTTAAATGTATATTATATCAAGTCAAATTCCATTTTCAAATCGACTGATAAAATCTGCTTGTATAAATAAATATTTCATAAAAATATGTCATCATCATCATCATTATACCCTTGACTTGCTGCTCAAGGTGTGACTAGTGTGTCCTCAACGCACCTGCATTAATACGTGGCAATGATTTGTGTATCAATTTTCACTTCTTTCCACACGATATAAAAAGCAAGGACTTTTTGTTTACCTTATATTTCATAAAATATATTCATATGTTAAAACATTATTCAATATTAAGTATATATATATATATATATATATATATATATATATCATATAATTTAGTAATTATTGGTTGGAATAAATTCTTTTTTAATACTACCCATATTTTAAACATCTGAATAGATATTATAACATGACTTCGTTATCAAGCTTTTTGAATTTTCCTATACTTGTGTTTTGATTGGTCCATCTAGCCTTTGTAACAACGAAGGATTGTTAATTAATTTGAAACTTTTAAAACCATTTATTTTATATTCAACGTCATCACTTGATAAGACACCGAGGGTGTTGAAACAAAATGGCTATTTTTGTAGTGATTTTATAACATATTAATGTTATAAATTTTTTAAAATAAATAATTATATATATATATATATATATATATATATATATATATATATATATATATTACAAATTGTAGATATCTGTTCATAAATCCGTTCATAATGTAGTAGGTATCCGCTTGTCTCGCGAGATATAGGTAGCGCCTGTTTGAACAGAATTCAGTCCTTTGGTGGTAAGGCTGGAGTGATCTCTCCAGAGTGCAGGCCGTTGCGATGACATATGTGCTGCCTAGACCACATGGTCACCTTCTCAGTGTCAGCATCTTCCTCGCTTGTCCGGGGGAGCTACCGGAAGGTTGTCGAGTTTGCAAACGTCTTCGTTTTTCCCACTCGGTATTTTCTGTCCCGATTTACTTCCATAGACTTCTCTACGCTTGAATATGACCGCAAGTCAGCGGAGGCTTATAATGTGCCTTCCCTTAGATAAACTACCTTCCTGGTATGACCAGCTCCATCTACTCTATATGCATACTATGATGTAAATTCCTGGCATTATTCACATGTTTTAGCGGCTTGATTATCATCCGTTGTTAAATGGGGCAACGAATAACTTGTTAATTTTAATGTCTCTGTTAATTGTTCTGGCCTTTTTAGGAGCCAGAAAGAAAGACACAGATGACGAAGGTAGGTTGAAAAAGTATATTGAAGATATATACAAAACAATAGTGTTAGTAATAAGTAGATTAGCACTGTGTCTACTACTCCACTTCACTTCACACTATCCGATTCTTGTAGTTTGTATTTATGAGAGGAGGAAGAGTTCATTATACTGTAACAGGGTTTACCACAACATTAATGATGGCTAATCATTGCGCCTTCTAGGATTAACATTTTCTGCTGACATGAAGTGGGAAGAGTATATTAAACCAGTTGCTAAGTCTGCAGCTAAGAACGTTGGTCCACTGTTTCTTTCATCAGAATCTATCTTACATATTTATAAGTCTACCTTTCGTCCACACTTTGAATACTGCTGCCACATCTGGTGAGGTGCTTCTACTATATATTTAGAGATTCTTCATGAAATACAAATAATCTGCAATGCTGTTGATCTTGACATGGCATCTCGGCTTCTGTCCTTTTCTTACAGACGTAACGTAGCTTCTCAATGCCTTTTTTTAAATAAATATTTTCATGGTAATTGTTTTGATTAACTCTCCTCTATGGTACCTAGACATTATGAATTTAAGCGCAACAGGATATTGGCGACACGGTCTTATAATCTAACAATTAAAATGGCTTGATGTAAGCGTAATTTTATGCTAACAGTTTCTTCTATCACACTTCTTGCTTGTGGAACTCTTTACCGGCTTCTTGCTTCCGAGTCAATTTTCATCTTCAAAAATTGATTTCAGTACCAGCCCACAGCAGTGGTGAACCAAAACCTGGAGAGTTGAGTTAAAGGGAAATAAGTGAGACACCCGGAAGAGGCACGGCACATGCAACTAGAACAATCTACTTCGGTGGACGAAATAAAAGGTTCAGTTCGAAATTCCAATCACCTGAAGAAGGCCGAAGCGTGCAATGGCTGAAAGGTTGGGAATATGGCAATGGAAATGAGGATAACAGTCCGAGTAATGTAAATAATGCAAGTAATCTTAATACCTCATCTCAGAGATATAGACAGATATCTGTTCTATGATTTGACGACATGCAACGACACAAACTTGGCATATTTTTTGGTAAAAAACTTCCAGAGCGTGTTCTTTTTTTTTTTCTTTTTTTTTTTATAGCGGAAATGGACAGGAGAGATTGGACATTGGGTTGTATAGGCATATTTTTTTTTTCTAGTTTTTTTTTTTTAAACATTTCAGCCCTAGCAAGGCGGGAAGCCACTAGCACGCAAGGGGTTACAGAGGATTTGGAGCGAGATCAGATAGGAGCGATGAGAAGGGTAGTGGATAGATCAAGGCAACTGGAGATATCGATTGATATTACATTTGAATAGTTGGAGATTATAACTATACGGGAAACAGGAATAGGGGAAGGAGTTCCACAGGCGAGAGGTGCGAGATATGAAGCTGTTGGAGTAGAAGAGGCGGCTACATTTAACAGTTTCATCGGTGAAACGGTGAGAGCGGGATGCCAGCCTCGTAGGACGTTTGAATTCGCGAAGTGTGAGAACCAGCGAAAGCAGCTCATCGGAGCAATTACCATGAAAGTATTTGTTAAAAAGACAGAGGTGGGCAACAGCACGTCTGTGAGAGAGCGACTGCAGACGAGATGCCAGATCAGGGCCAATTATATGTAGTCCTCTTTTATTTTATTCCAAGAAAGAGCTTCTTCTGCAAGTAAACTAGAAGGCGGTAACAGTGGCGTAATTTTATTCTATGTCCTTCGTTTCTCTTTTTAAATTCCATCTCTGTTCCCTTGTGTGGAAGGTACGATAATGTTCGTTTTTACAATTACTGGTCGTGCGCCGAAAGTCATACAATTTCGAAAGAACAGCTGATAAATAGAAAAAAATGGTTTCGTGTTATCTAAACTAGCTTGTCCGATTCTTCAATCAGAATGCGCGAGAAAGAAAGAAAATAACCATTAAATGTAATGCAGGTCTATTCCCGAATTGAGATCTTTATCAGTCGCTGTTATTCGCCTTTGTCTGCTACGCCCTCGTAATGGGCCCGTTATTAGGAACCTCTTTCAGGAAAATCATATCTTGCCCCTGGGTCGAATCTCATCTCTTTACTCCATATGTCTCCATTTTTGTCTCTTTCTCAAATATCACGGACTTCACTACAAGAAATAGCCTCTTGAAGCTGTTTGAATAAACTACACTTCAACCGACTTCCGACAAGGCCCTTATTCTGGATATATCGGCTGAGAGGGAAAGATCACGCTGTTTAACTGCAATTGTCATATATCTTTCCTGTCCCGTCTCCTTTGGCATTTATTTAGTTGTGTTTTCCTTTTGTTGATCGTCGTCTTGTCCAGAATACCATTTTTATTATTACATCGACGACGACAAAACTGGACACTTGATCGTGTGCCTTCTATCCTCAAAGGAAGATAATCAACTTTATTCTGACTTCCGGTTATCTTTTAAAAAAATACAAGAGTTGGTAATTTTTTTTTTTTTTTTATAAAGAAGGCTTGTCTTAAAGAGAATTGGTTTATTTGCAATATTATGTTTATATATGTTGTGTTTATTTTATTTGTCTTCTTGACAGATTTTTTTTTATTTGGATTTCCAGCAAATCTTTTGACTCTTTTTATTTCTCTTCATACGTGTTTCTTTAGCCATTTTTAGAAATATCCGGATAGGTTTCTTTTTTTTTTACTTCTTCTCCATAGTTTCACTTACATTTATGACTTCGAGATTTTAAAAATCTATCATAGTTCAGCCAAAATAAAGGATCATCTGGAAAAATTGCTTACAAGTTATTTATCGATCTGTTAGAACGTCTAAGACTTTTTTTTCCCCATAATTATTAGGTTGGTGCACAAATAATGTCGTTTTCTCACATAGTGACATATGTGAGAAAACGACATTATTTGTGCACCAGCCCAATAGAAATTTCTCCTTCGTTCTACTTTGTGTACAAACAATCCAACAGCAATTTATATATAAAGTTTGTATTTGTATGCCTTCCAGTATTCAACTTCATCAGGCAACTGTTGTTCAGCATAAAATAAAACAAATAAAACTAGCTGACCAAATTTAATTGTTTCAAGTCTATTTTCAGGTTGTAAAATTTTATCACCAAATAGTGATTTTTTTTTTTTAATGAAATATACCGCCATTGTTATAACGCGGTAGCTCCATCCTCGTTGCACTAACAGAAGTGAGGTCGGTGTAATATCTATGTCAACATTGACGGTGACTGCGTGGACTCGTCAATATTTGTCCTTGGCCCATATTTACGCGTATGGGAACCACACATAAAATAAGACCATGTGTCAGACTCTAACAGAATGGGGGGGGGGGTATGTATTTTTTAAGAACTAGATTTTATTTACAACACACTGGCACCCGTTGAAATCCTCATAGTATCTAATTGCTGAAGTTATCGCTAATATTTTTGTCGAGATTTACAAACTACATTTCGTTCAATTTCGCATACCAATTGATGAAATTTTAATAAGCTGATTTGTTTAGAAAAAATACTTTGACAAAAACACTACTTCGCAGTTTAATAATTTCTGTAATTTAATTTTATAGGACTTCATGGTAAACAATATTTTTAAGAAAATTTCCATTTTCCTTTTAAACGGAGAATATTAAATACGTAGGATTTCTTACTCTTAAGCACGCAGCATACAACTGGCCATGCGTAAATATTTATTTCTGGAGTCAAATTTAAACTTTTTGAAGCATTTGTTTCTCGCAAACGCAGGACGAATTAGAAACTGGATTTTAAAATATTGGTATTTGCAAAGTTACGAAAACTCTGAAAACGTAGTGAAAATCGAATTGTTTTCACCCGAAAACAACTGATTTCAGCTAGTTTATACTGCTTAAATAAAGTTCTATTAAAAATAATTTAATACTGGACTTTGTACCCCCCTTACCTGTTTGCCTTTCTCCCCAAAATAGCCATTGTCTGCGATGGACGTTATTTCAAGGAAGCGTACGAAAATTGTAACGCTGCACGAACAAAATGGCAAACCTTACCAGTGAAGAAATCAAAATACTATAGAATGTTACGGAAACCCTCTTGATTTAAATCCAATCGAAAATCTGTGGTCAATCTGCAAGGAAAGACTTTGTGAAATGGATATAAGAAGTACTAACATGTGCACTAGGCCATGTTTTACTGGAAAAATATGATAAAAATGTAGATAATAAAGGGAATTATTCGTTTTGTTTCAATTAATTTCCAGAAGTGTATATATATATATATATATATATATATATATATATATAGTTGTATATTTAGGCAGCAATCCTTCCTTTATGTGTTGCTAATGGAGTCGGGTAAATCTTCACATAGCAAGTAATAACGATAGCGAACACACAGCCAAAAATCACATACACATTTATTACAAAAACCAAATGCATATTAATTACAAACAAGACGAATCTTCTCTAAGGCATATTATAAAGAAATATACTACTCCAATTGATCCGAATAAAAAACTCAAATTTATTATCTATTATAAAAAATTTAAGACAGCCAACCTTATCCTCAAAAATGACAACACACCAGCTAAGTCAAAATTACAAAGAACGAACATTATCTATGAGTTCAAATGCTAGATAGATAGATAGATTTGCGTCTAAATTATGAATAGTGATAAAACAATTTACAAAATATAGTATATTGTTTTGTGAAATCTTACTCTTATCTTTGAAGCTTTCAGTTGTTTATAACAGATCTGTGTGTAGTCGACGAGTTGTATAAGAAGAGGAAACACTAATTTTAATTGTTATTTTTAAAAATCTAAATGATTACTAAATACTAAACGGTCTTTCAACACTGTTTAGGATAAGATATGCTTGATTATTTAATGTTTAATATTAGTCTTATAAGACAAAAATCACAGATAATGAATAAATAGGTAGATATAGATACGGTTTAGACTATATTAAATACTATAGACACGTTCGATTTCAAACAGGAATAAAAAAAAAAGCTAGGGACATGTCCGTTTTAGAGTCAATTAAGGGCCATACGGGATACTCGTTTGGGCGATGATGTCTCTTTCGATTCATAACTGACTAGGCAGAAGATTTTCCCGCAGTGGTTTGCCGTTTCTTTCTGAGATAGACTGGTTACCAACCAAGGCTATAAAACTCGGTCTCTTTTACTATTTAACCCATAGGACTTGTAGGAGAAAAGATGGATTCATACTTTTTTCAAGGATATTTGCGCGCAAGTGAATATAACGAACCCGAGCAGAATGCGAACACTGCTCTCCGATTTCTCATTCCGAGCCGACATCCATTACACCATGATACGCATCTTGTTGGCTAGTATGGCAGAAGGATAGACATTGTTTCAATAAATACACTCCTCAGACAGACAGACATGGGTCTGGTTTACTGGATGACATTACTCAGAAAGGTAGCCATTGGTTCGATTTACACGAGGCTTAAAAAGGTAGACATAGGTTCGATTTACACTAGTGTCAAAAAGGTAGACATTGGTTCGATTTACACTAGGGTCAAAAAGGTAGATATTGGTTCGATTTACACTAGTGTCAAAAAGGTAGACATTGGTTCGATTTACACTAGGGTCAAAAAGGTAGACATAGGTTCGATTTACACTAGGGTCAAAAAGATAGACATAGGCTCGATTAACACTAGGTTCAAAAGGTAGACATAAGTTCAATTAACACTAGGCTCAAAAAGGTAGACATATGTTCGATTAACACTAGGGTCAAAAAGGTAGACATAGCTTCGATTTACACTAGGGTCAAAAAGGTAGACATAGGTTCAATTTACACTAAGGTCAAAAAAGAAGTCATAAGTTCGATTAACACTAGGATCAAAAAGGTAGACATAGGTTCAATTTACACTAGGGTAAAAAAAGAAGTCATAAGTTCGGTTTGCACTAAGGTCAAAAAAGTAGTCATAATTTCGATTTACACTAGGATCAAAAAGGTAGACGTAGGTTCGATTTACACTAGGGTCGAGAAGGTAGACATAGATTCGATTGACACTAGGGTCAAAACGGTAGTCATAATGTTCGATTTACATTAAGGTCGTTTTACACACTAGGGTAAAAAGGTTAACATATAGATCTCGTTTATACTAGAATTTTGCTACCCATTCAATAGGTAGGTTAATCGCTGTTTCTTCCTCACTTGCCTTTAATACGTCCAGTGCGTGTTAATTTCTCAAAACCTTCTTTCTTCATTATATGTCCTGGAAATTTCAGTTTTCTTTTTTCTACTCTAATTTCAAGTGTTCTTTTAATCTCCCATTTTCCTTAAAACTTCCTCGTTGCTTACATGCCCCGTTCATGATATTCTCAGCATCCTTCTATAGAGCCTCTTTTCTCCTCTTCATATGTAAAGAAAATGTTCTGTAGTCGCTGCCATTGCGATGGTCAGATTTGACGTAGGATTTCAGCAGTCTTTTTTATTTTTCTAACAAAATTTTCCTGTTTCTTCATACTTTGTTTATCTTTTGGAAGGCATCTTTAGATATTCCAATGAATTTCTGGGTCACATTTTCCCCAATTTCCACATTGGCTTGATTCGCCTCCAATTCGTATCTTTCTTCATGGGCTGCCACACCTTGGCAATACTCATACATTATGTTTTCCAGTTAATAGTGCTTTTTTTCCTCTATTTCCTTTACGGCTTTGTTTAGAAGTTCTTGCAGTTTCATTTCTGAGATTGCTATGAACAAAAATATCATATGTTGTTGAGATTGAGTCAGGTCGTAAAAGATCCTGGTAGGAATTCGCTTTTAAGATCACTTGATGTATATTTGAATAAATCCAGCGAGAATGTTCACCCTTCTTAGGCCCATTCTATTTTTGTGTACTTGATAAATTCCTTTTCTAAGCTAATGCGAGGTAAACTAAAGTGATTTATTTTTATTTATTTATTTCATGGGCATCTCAAAAAACCAACATGGAAATACCCATTCAACAATTTTTAAAATCTTAAAAACAAAAAGTTAACCAGGTTCCTTAATATAAAGGGGAAAAGCAAGTGAATGTGCGCATTGGCGAAATCATCTCAGATGCTAAGCTCTGTTATTTAGTTGATGTTAAAAAGCTGATATCTCCTTTGTCAACAACGCAAAAAGTGGATGGCTTATTTGGCTAGCTATTAATTACAAATAAATAGATATGAATAATTAGCATTAGCTATCAAACAACTAATAGGAATCGAAAAAAGAAAGCGAATTATTACGATTTTCAAAGGCATACAGACAGGTTTAATATAACCTCAAAGTTAAAATAATACCGCTTTCAATTTCTGTTACCGAAAATTGTAAAGGTTTTTCATTTTTGTTATTGCAAAATGCTCAGAAAAAAATCTCATAGACACACATAAACCATGTAAAATTAGATAAAGCCAAATCAATATGTCTTGGCTTACTTTAAGAGAACGACGTCATACAATAAACAATTTCATTATATTATTTTCTTTTACGTGATAATGTTATACGTAGGTGAGAATAATCCCATCATTTTTTGGTAGAGTACATTTTTTTATTAATATTTTATTTATTTATTCATTCTCCATATTTTTCGGCGAATTATACTATATTTTAAATAATTGTAGCTATGTCTGAAGCCCTCTTACATCAGTCAGTTCACTCGTCGACTCTTTGTTCGCGATGTCGTCTGCTTGTTACGTCAGCCATATTTGTTATTTTTCACTTTCACGTTTGCACATGCATGAATTTTTTTTTTTAATCTTTTTTACTTCTTCCTTTATTGATGTTTCAAACGGACACTGAGATTGTATTATTTTATTCTCACGGTTTTTCAAAGGGATGTTTTATTAGTTTCTTACGTAATTATTTCGTTTGTCTGTTATCGTCTCTTTATTGTTTCAATGCTTTAGACACAGTGTTTATGATTTCTAACCTTGATTGGCGCGCCTCCATTACTTGCTCATACACTAAACCTGTAAAAGAAGACTTTGTTCTCTGTCCGTCACACAATGTCTGTATTCGACTTTTAATATAATGTAATGTACATGTGCGTGTCTGTGATGCGTGTGGGCTAATACATGTGCTTTTGCCATTTAAAATATGAACAGTCACAGGCACGGACATGTGCATAGAATTTTACTAACGTTGAAATAAGACATTTAAATAATATGTTACCTACTCAGTCTGGACAACATTTACGCTGGGCTGAGCAATAAAATCATAACGTTGGAGATAAAGAAATAACTTAGTTTCTTAAACTATAAAAATAAAACAGATAATTATAAGTTTTTTATCGAATCTTTCGGAAATTATCTGGTAATAAATTGAATTATATATATATATATATATATATATATATATATATATATATGTGTGTGTGTGTGTGTGTGTTTGTGTGTGTATGTGTGTGTGTTTGTGTGTGAGTGTATATATATATATATATATATATATATATATATATATTAATTATTATGAATATACTTTTAGGTTCCTTATTGAATTAAAATATACATTCACTCACACAAACATGCGTAAATCTAAACAGAATTTAATAAAATTGAAATATGGGTCTGTGTGACAAGGACTAATTTACTTTTCTGTCTGTTTTATTTAGCGGCATATCAACTCTTTATGGGTCATTTAATATTGAAATTTAATTTTCTTGGGAGTATTAGTAATTTCTTTTACAAAAATGTATTGCTAGTGAGATTTTTTTTTTTTTTTACAAAAATATAATGCAGTAATTATTAAAATTTTTTACAAAAATATATTGCAAGTAATAAAAATGTACCTTTATATTTTCATAGTGTTTTGATCCCATTTTGGGGATTAACTATTTGTTTACAATTTGGACCCTAACAGATGCTATCGCCCCGGGTAAGGGTGGACCTGGAAACCACAGCAATTAAGAAGTAGTTCCATGCTCCCCAATACCTCCCGACCAGAAGCCTTGCTGCCGGATGTAGTTTATCGTCATACCTAGGAAAAAACATTCTGTCTGGCAATAACCATTGGGTAATAGGAAATGTGTATAAGCTGAGATGTACAGCCTTATGAACCCCACCTTTTCTTTTTTTTTTTTAATGATTCCTGTATTTGAACTAAATATATATTATCGTAAATGTATCAGTTTAAATGTACAAACAATTTAGATTATTGAATTTGATCGTTTTGCTGTCAGTGAAGCGAGTGTTTCCTAAATAATATTTATAGATATCATTGCTCAGCATGCGGTACATTTGGGAAGTGGCAGAGTACCATACTACAGGTTCAACCAGGCCTTGCGAGTGAAAATGATTAGACAAAATTGTTGGTTAATGGTTGTATTAGCATCAAGTCACAAGTCATCGTGACCGAGGTTTTAGCGTACTGGCTAGTTGATCATTTTTATCCTAGAAACTGTAATTAAGTCCCGTCTTGCATAATGGCCGTATAAACCATAGGCAGGCTTTGTGTTTGTTGAACAAACAAAACTGTGCCTGGGCAGGCGTCTGCAACAGGGATTGATTAGCCACCTTGGCAGACCGCCATATTCGGATTCGAGTGGCCAGCTACAATCTTTATGTTTAATTCACAGACAATTTAACCCACTGAAGATGAGATTGAAAGTAATTGGGGAAAGTAAAAATTATTTAAAAGAAAATTTTGATATTTTTCTAAATCAGTATTCCACAGATACCAGGAAATTAATCCGTGGATTTGAAAGGATCGAAACCAAAATAAATAGACATAATATGTCTAAATTATTTAACCAAAACGGTTTGAATGAAAATATGCTGCCTAAACACACACACACACACACACATATATATATTATGAAATGGATTATTTTTTTTAGATATAATTTATTTAAGTAAATGCTCTCCCTTTCTCTCTCTTTTTTAATTAAACAGTATTAAATTCCATTTACCTAATGTGGCTGTATGGTTAACAGCACATCAGATCAAATGAAGGTTCCCATTAGGGCTATAGGTTCGATTCCTTTCGGAGAGAGCAAATTTTCTACGAAATTTCTCGAACACTCACTTTCATTAAAAACGACAGACAAGGTACTACGGTTAAGCTTTTTATTTAATTTTTCTTGTGTTCTGACGAGTGCTTTCTTTTCTGGACAAAGGGTGTGTAAGAACTGTCCAAATGTTTTATATTTCCGAGCGCTTTCGGCTATACCTTTAGCCATTATCAAGGATGATTCGATTTTTCAGCTTAATTGTGTGTGTGCGTTCTGTGTATGTATTAGTGTGTGGTAGGGATGTTTTTAATTTCCGAATACGGTTAGCACATTGTGGCTTTGTTCGTAGTTAATATTGTTAAGAGGTGGCTTTTTCTTTTTTATTATTAAAGCTTCCATTATTTTTAGTCTTTATTGCAGGTGGATGCAGTTAATATATTTGTGTTTTCTACTAGTATGGAATCGGGTAAATCTGTGTGTGTGTTTAAATGGGTTCTAATGGAGCCGTGATCAGATAGGTGTAACGTAAGACGTCTGGATAAGCATGTGATTGTGTAACCGATGTAATTATTCATG
The DNA here is from genome assembly GCA_963932145.1 of Acanthosepion lycidas. NCBI lineage: Eukaryota > Metazoa > Mollusca > Cephalopoda > Sepiida > Sepiidae > Acanthosepion > Acanthosepion lycidas. Next base: position 39,408,347 of record OZ010591.1, read on the forward strand.
AGTCCAGTTTGATCAGGAACACAGTTCCTTAAGGGGCATTTGAACTCATAGATAATGTTCGTTTTTTGTAATTTTGATTTAGCTGGAGTGTTGTCATTTTTGAGGATAGGGTTGGCTGTCTTAAATTTTTTATAATAGATAATAAATTTGAGTTTTTTATTCGGATCAATTGGAGTAGTATATTTCTTTATAATATGCCTTAGAGAAGATTCGTCTTGTTTGTAATTAATATGCATTTGGTTTTTGTAATAAATGTGTATGTGATTTTTGGCTGTGTGTTCGCTGTCGTTATTACTTGCTTTGGGAAGATTTACCCGACTCCATTAGCAACACATAAAGGAAGGATTGCTGCCTAAATATACAACTATATATATATATATATATATATATATATATATATATATATATGTATGTATAGCTAGCCACTCGTATTCGAGGATACCTGTCTAATAGAGCGTCTAGCCAATCCCAATTGTAGACGCTTGCTCAGGAGCATTTGTGTTTATTCAACATCCACCGAGACCACCTGTGGTTTATACTGAGCTGAGCAGACCTTAGTTACAGTTTCTGTGAAAGAGCGCGTTTCTAGCGTGATCAACAATTTGAACAATGCCAGCACACTCAAGCCCTCGACCACGATGACTTGTGACTTCGAGCTAGCACAGCTATTGACGGCACCCAAGGGTTCTTTCTACCCAATTTTACTCACAATACAAAGTGGGAAAAGTTTCGCCCTTTAGGACGTCATCGGACTAAGTTTCTGTTTGCATTGATGTGATTACACATGCGCACGAAGGACAGGGGACGTTGAAAACTTTACATTAATTTTTTTGTTATTTAATATAAGTATTTGGCATATAATCAAGCCTATATCATTTAGATTCTTTTTCTTTTTGTTTATGTTTCAGTCACTGTAATAATAAAATATTTGTCAAGAATGGTGAAACGTTGTAATAATCTGGATGGAGCGCCTCTTTTCATTCGTGTAATCACGTCAACGTAAAACTAAACTAAGTCCGATAAAGTCCTAAAGAACTCAATCCGTCACTCGATAACTTTTTCCACTTTGTCATACGTCTTATACCTAAAATTGTTCTCAATATATATAAAAAGACTATATATCGTTTTCTCATATAGATAGATATGAACATAGATAGATAGATAGATAGATCATTGAGATAGATAGATATGAACATTAGATAGATAGATAGATAGATAGATAGATAGATAGATAGATATGAACATTAGATAGATAGATAGATAGATAGATAGATAGATATATAGATAGATAGATATGATCATTGAGATAGATAGATATGAACATTAGATAGGTAGATAGATAGATAAATAGATATGATCATTGAGATAGATAGATAGATAGATAGATAGATAGATAAATAGATATGATCATTGAGATAGATAGATAGATAGATAGATAGATAAATAGATATGATCATTGAGATAGATAGATAGATAGATAGATAGATAGATAGATATGAACATAGATAGATCATTGAGATAGATAGATATGAACATTAGATAGATAGATAGATAGATAGATAGATAGATATGAACATTAGATAGATAGATAGATAGATAGATAGATATGATCATTGAGATAGATAGATAGATAGATAGATAGTGATATAATGGAATATGCGTACACCTGTGTTCCCCCTCACGGGAATATGATTGGCTGGTGTCCATCATAAATACCGACAGACCTGTAGGAGAGTCAGTGCCTTAGTCTGAGAGCTAAGACTATAACGACGCCCATTGGACTACGCCATTGATCTACACTTCTTATCTGCGACTACGACGCGTACCAGTCGATTACTGCTACCATATTCTACTTGGTTATAGTAGCCAAAACAACTTAGCTACTTCGTTTAAATATATCCCTTTCCGGTTCATATCAGATAGATAGATATGAACAGTTTGAGATAGATAGATAGATAGAGAGAGAGAGAGAGAGAGTAGGGGATCGAGGGCGAGAGTGTAATCATTTAAAGGACTCACTAGTAAAGAAACATTTCATAATATGAGTCTAGATAAATACATTCGTGAAAAGAGAGTGTGTTATTCTGACTCCGACACTGTGAAATGAACCCCACGAACTTTCACCCTCCGGAAAATACATAAAAAAAAAATCTCGCATCGTTCTCCTTATTGATGAGTGTTTGCGAAGTAATCTTTGCCCAATCGGTAAATCTAATTTTCAGTCTTAAAGAGTATTGATAAAAATCGTTTTTTACTCTCTGCTCACCCCCCACCCCCGGGATCGATAAAACCAAAGTCTGTCTGAATTAAACGCTAAAAATCAAATTCGATTGCGGGAACCAGAGACAAGTAGAAACTTTGTCGATTTTTATTAAAAAAAAAAAAAAAATTAATGTTACCGCAAAAAAAAAAAAATAAATAAATAAAAAAGTTAACATTAAATAAAAAAAACAAACTCTTTTTTAGGTTCCCACTGGAATGTTATCTGTTTTTCTAATTTTTAACCCATTAAAAGACCACCAAAATCACTCAAGGTTACTGAATCTGGTTTTATGAGTAAAACTGAAGCGGAAATAAGTGCCGTTTACCAGGATATGTAGAAAAGATAACCCGAGACTTGAAGAGGTTTAGAATGTCGTAATCGAGAAAGGATCTACTCGGGGGCCTGTTTCACAAAATATCATTTCCTGGCTAGAATATATCCGAATGGAACTTTCTTCTTACTCGCAGAATACTAAGGGAATGGGCACGGTTCGCCCTAGATTAAGTGGCACGCTGGGTCTTTATACATACGTATATATATATATATATATATATATATATATATATATATATAGTTTATGAAAAACTAGGTAATCCGTATGGGTAAACCTAATGAGGATATAATCCAGAGAGCTCAATGTAAATACAGAGCAAATAATTTAAATAAAAACAGACCACTTTAAGGTTCCATGTAATAAATTATTTCACCACAGCCCTTTTAAAAGGACTGCGGATCATCAGACTTTACTTCCAAACAAAGATTGAAAAGACTTTTCATTTTTTGTTTGGAAGTAAAGTCTGATGATCCGCAGTCCTTTTAAAAGGGCTGTGGTGAAATAATTTATTACATGGAACCTTAAAGTAGTCTGTTTTTATTTAATATATATATATATATATATATATATATATATATATATATATATATACACTAGCAGTATGGCCCGGCGTGGCCCGTGCTTGATTCAAAAATCATACGACTCATACAGCAATCGCTATCACTTGACTTAAAATATTTATGTCCTTCCTTGCCTTTAAAGGTGTGCCCTTTTCCGTGCAGATGTTGCTACATGCCTTACTTCTTGCCTATCTCACACTGCGAATTTTTTCGAAGCTCTATACTAAACATTAAATCTGTTACGAAAAAAGAACTAAACAAAATGAACATAAAACGATCAGCTTTAAAAAAGGACTCGTAACTGGAAAAACCGAATGAAAAAAGAATGTTAACAACAAATACTTTTTCACACCCAACTAAGTTCTGCGGAATCAGAATCAACGTTAAGTTTAAGCAAGCGAATGAGCCAGTTGGAGTAAAGTGCCATGCAGATTTAAATTTTTCCCACTTTCGGCTCTCACTCTGGCCAGTAGAAACTACATGAAAACTGCCGTAGAAGCATGAAAAAATCGATTATTTCCACTATCGATGGGAGTTGGGAAATGTAAAGTCAGTTTTGGCCTTTCCACTAACTTGGAGCATGTGCATGTAAATTTTGGTGCAAATCCGTCGAAAATTGCGGCCGTGCATTCGTTACACACACGCACGCACACACACACACACACACACACACATATATATATTTATATATATATATGGCAGGATGTGTGTGTGTGTGTGTGTTTGCGTGTGTACACACGCAAGTGCGCACATAAACACACACATATATGTTCAAAAGTGGATGCTTTGTATTTGAAATGGACGCTCTGTTTTTATTTCTTAAACAGTGTTTGTTACGCCTGTCTGCCTGCACATTCGAGAAATCTTCCTCGGCATGAATTGAACCTACGTACCTCTTTGTAGAGGAAACTCCAGTTTGATCCAATGTGCTTCTTCTCCTAGAAAGGAGAGCGGCGAACGCTTTTTTTTTATTCTAATTTCTTGAAGCCGTGGGGCGATACACGTGACGCACACTGTTTAATAAATGACAACGTTTGAAGTAATAAAAATATCGAATTAAAATTAAACCTTTTAATTCTTTAAAAATATTCAGTTTTTAAGCAACTAATCGCGTATTATTTCTTACATCATTAGAAACATTAATATTTATCAGAGTGTCTATGGGGCAATGGATATCGGCGTGGAGTCGGGAATAGAAGAACCGTGTTCGAATTCCAGTCGAGTTTATTGCATTCACTTACGTGCTTGGGAATGTAGGAATCCATTTCTTCTTTCTCTAGTTATGGGTCCTATAGGAGTGGGTGTCAACCGGTCTAGGAGAAGGAAAAACTGAATTCAAAACCAGCCAGGAAAGGAAACTACTGCTGCGGATGAAATATTTGTGATGCTCCTGCGACCCTAACGGGTTTATTGATATTTTAAACCGTGAAAGTAATGTCAGCCAGCTTAGCGATTGCTAAGTCATACTAAAGAAAATATGTTTCCCGACAGGAATCGAACCTCTATTGAACCTTTTTGCTCCATTAGGGAGACTACTTTTATCCAAATATGAACTACCAATTATAACGTTTACAGCAATAAGAGATATGCGTATGTCCATATAATTGTTTGTTCACTAATGAGACGGGGCCACTTACGAATATAGGTACAGATACCGACTGCCGCGTAAGCATTGGTATAGACGAAATTGAATTACGGATTTTGATATAATGGGCCAATAATAATAATAATAATAATAATAATAATAATAAAACTTATACAGGATTGTTTGAAGAACCAATTAGATAGTGAAGCTCACACACACACACATACATATATATATATGATGTCGGAAGATATTGCTAATGAGGCGAGCGATTATCGGAAGATGAAAATGAATGAAAGAAGTCGATTTAAAAAGACATACAGCTTAAACGAGCCAGAGAGAAGGTCAAAGTGGAAAACAAGAGAGAGAGAGAGAAGGTTAAAGAGGAAAACGAGAGAGACAGAGGGAGGGTTAAATGGGAAAACGAGAGAGAGAGAAGGTCAAAGGGGAAAACGAGAGAGAGAGAGAGAGAGAAGGTCAGAGGAGAAACGAGAGAGAGAGAGAGAGAGAGTGAAGGTCAAAGGGGGAAACGAAAAAGAGAAAATTTGAAAGATTAAGTCACGGAGGAGAAAGAAAACAAAAAGGTTAAAGAAAACGAGAGAGAGAGAGAGAGAGAGAGAGAGAGAGAGAGAGAGAAAGTCGATGAGGAAAACGGGAGAGACAAAGAGAGACAGAGAGAATGTCAAAGGGGAAAACTAGAGAGAGAGGTTAAGTGTGTAAACGAGAGGGAGAGAGAAGGTCAAAGGGGGAAACGAAAAAGAGAAAATTTGAAAGATTAAGTCACGGTGAAGAAAGAAAACAAAAAGTTTAAAGAAAACGAGAGAGAGAGAGAGAGATAATCTTAAAGGGGAAAACGAGAGAGAAGGTCAAAGGCGAAAGCAAGAGAGAGAGAGAGAGAAAGAGAGAGAGAGAAAGTCGATGAGGAAAACGGGAGAGACAGAATGTCAAAGGGGAAAACTAGAGAGAGAGGTTAAGTGTGTAAACGAGAGGGAGAGAGAAGGTCAAAGGGGGAAACGAGAAAGAGAGAATTGAAAGAAGTCACGGAGGAGAAAGAAAACAAAAAGGTTAAAGAAAACGAGAGATAGAGAGAGAATGTTAAAGGCGAAAACAAGAGAGAGAGGGAGAGAGAGAGAAGGTCAAAGGGGGAAACGAGTGAGAGTAGGTTAAATATGAAAACGCGAGATAGGGAAAGAGATAGAGAAGTTTAAAGGGAAAAACTAGAGAGAGAGGTCAAAAGAGTAAATGGGAGATAGAAGGTCAAAGGGGAAAACGAGCGAGAGAGAGAAAGGTCAAAAAGCAAAACGAGAGATATAGAGAGAGACAAAGAAGGTTAAAGGGGGGAAAAGCGAGAAACAGTGAGAGAGAGAGAGAATACAGAGATCAAGTCATATAGGAGAAAGAAAACAAAATCTTTAAAGGACTCGTTGGGTTTCGAGTATAGTCGAAAAGAAAATACTTCGAACGGATTCCGTCGATGAAAACGCACAAAAATAAAATAAAATAAAATAAAATAAACAAAAAAAATCGGCCCCCATCTCCCCCCCCCCAAAAAAAAAACAAAAAACAAAATGCAAACATAATCTAGATAACTAAATCCCGTCGGGGATCAAGCTCAGTGCCTCGTGGAAAACGGGTATGCGAGAAATAAGTAGTTGAAAATCCTAATAACGGTGACCTCATTGTTTCCGCAGATTTAACGAAACGCAGATCGAAAATATTCGGAAACAAATACAGACTATCACAGAAGTTAAGCAACGTAGAGCCTAGTCAGTACCTAGATGGGTGACCACTTGAAATACCAATTGCTCTATACTTAGATGTGCAGATGGTGTAATGCATAAAAGCTCAGAATTGTTAATTGGAGAGCCGAGTTCCAATTCCAGTTGGGTTCGTTATATTCACTTGCTCATTCACTTGCTCGCAAATAATATTAGGAAAGGTATGAATCCACCTCTTTCCCTTCCAGCTATGGGTTAATTAGTAGAACTTGTATCATTAAAACCTTTATTAACTTTAATAAAATAAAATAAAATTTATTGCAAAATATTTAGATTTCGGTAATAAATAACCCATACAGATGTTGATATGCCGTTAAATAATAAAAAAGGAAACAGTCAGACTATTTAGAACGAAAAAAGGTTGAATTATTCCGTGAGCCTTGTACGGCACTCAGTCAACATTAATGAAGTTATGTGCTGTAGTCTGCTGCCATTTTAGCGTTTTCCTAGTCATTTCTCATTGTTTGAGCCTTGTTCGCCTCTTGTCTCATTCGTTCGATACTTGTGCTGTGGGAAAATTTCTCTTCGAAAGAAAAAAAGGTTGAATTATTCCGAGAGTCAACATTAATGAAGTTATTTTCCCGTCAACATATCAACAACTCTATGGGTTATTTACAACCGAAATCTATCTCTCGTTTTCCTCGTTAACATTTTTTCTCTCTTTCTCTCTCGTTTCCCCCTTTGACCTTCTATATCTATCTCTCTAGTTTTCTATTTTGACTTTCTCTATCTCTTTCTCTCTCTGGTTTTCCCCTTTTGAACTTCCCTATCTCTATCTCTAGTTTTCATGGTTAACCTTCTCTCACTCGTTTTCCCTTTTGACCTTCTCTATCTATCTCTCTAGTTTTCCTCATTTACATTTTACTAAAATAAATAAGGAAACAAAATAGTGGCAATATTTATTCATTTCTAAAACGATTTGGAATCTCTGTCTATAAAAAGCGCGATGTGTGTGTGTGTGTGTGTGCGCGTGTGCAACGAATGCACGGCCGCAATTTTCGACGGATTTGCACCAAAATTTGCATGCACATGCTCCAAATTAGCGAGAAGGACAAGACCGACTTTGCATTTCCCAAGTCCTATCGATAGTGGAAATAATCGATTTTTTCATGCTTCTACGGCAGTTTTCACGTACTTTGCGGCCATTTTGTACTGGCCAGTGTGAGGGCCAATAGCTGGCTGCCACGAATAGTCAGGAAGATTATATTGGCCAGCGTGAGAGCCAACAGCTGACTGACACGAATGTTAACTAGCATGTAAAAAAATCGATAGCTGCATTCGTCACAAGTAGTAAAAATTTAAATCTGCATGGCACTTTACTCCAATTGGCTCATTCGCTTGCTTAAACTCAACGTTGATTCTGATTCCGCAGAACTGGGTTGGGTGTGAAAAAGTATTTTTTGTTAATATTCTTTTTTCATTCGGTTTTTCCAGTTACGAGTTCTTTTTTAAAGCTGATCGTTTTGTGTTCATTTTGTTTAGTTCTTTTTTCGTAATAGATTTAATGTTTAGTATAGAGCTTCGAAAAAATTCGCAGTGTGAGATAGGCAAGAAGTAAGACATGTAGCAACATCAGCACGGCAAAGGGCGCTCCTTTAAAATGCAAGGAAGGGCAAAAATATTTTAAGTCAAGTGATAGCGATTGTTGTATGAGTCGTACGATTTTTGAATCAAGCACGGGCAACGCCGGGTCATGCTGCTAGTTAAGATATAAAAAATAAAACTACTGAAATGTAATAATTAGTTGATGATTCATAGATTTAAGAAATATTCTATTGTAAATTATTACTTTCTTGTTACAGAGAAACAATTTTTTCCCATTGACTTTTCACAAATATTTGGTTCTATGGAGAACAGACAGACAATTTTTTTAATTAGAATTTTGCACTTCGGCTCAAAAGATTTAACATTTTTTCTATAGGAGTCTATTTCCTGCCGCTTTCTCTTTTCTATGTGATTAATATTTCCCATTGGATTAAGTGCATTGACAAGGAATCGCATTACGTTGAAAAATAGCTATTTGTCGTGTAAAAATAAATACATTTCCGTCATTAAGCTACGGATTTATTGATTTACTTTCATATATGATGTTCAGAATGAATGGAAAGTTTGATAAATTTGGTTAATAAATCGTCGTGAATATGGCTATAAAGATGAGGGCACTCCGGATAATGTAAATAGTGTAATTATTTACAATACCTCAATTCAGAAATAAATATTTACTTTAAAAAAAATAAACCAATTTTCCCCCATTTCTAAGGTATTTGCTTACGTATGTGGTTTCACTAGCAAAAATAGCCGTGTTACCTACCACGGAAAATTAATTTGAATCTTTCTTAGTAGCGTGACCCGCCTTATGATGAGCCAGAGATCATGCGGCCCTCTGCTCGAAAAAAGTTACCCGTATCTGTTTTAGAAAATATTTCACACGTGTTATTTATTTTTTCTTTATTCAAATTTTGAAAGTTCCCATACATAAAACATATTTCAGTCGCTAAAGTTTTCTTTTTAATTGGGTTTGCATAAAAATAATTTCTATCTCTCTACTTTCAGACATTTTGGAGAGGTAAGAGAACTTAACTTTTAATTCGCTGTTAAGACAAAACATTTACAATGAATTGTCAGATGGGTAAACATGGATCTGGGCCACACCTTTGCCAAAAAGTAGACATAAGTCGGTTTCAGACCTGCGTCAAAATGCTGTTGTCTACAAGCAAGTTAAGATGAAGATATACGCCACAAGTCTTCAAGTACCCATTGTAATGGATGACTTTTGAAGGAGTCTTTCTCCTTTACAGGAATGTAGCCTGTGTAGTTTCAGTGTCTGTGAAAATGTTGCAGTATTTTGGGGCGGAGTGGGGTTATTCGTGAGCCCTTTCGATCAGAATGCGGCAAAACGTCGAATTTAAAGTTGGAAACCATTTTCTCCTTAATCCATGTGTTAGGGTGAAAAACTGTACGAGTTTCCTCGCCCCTTCCTTTTTTAAGACGCCTCAGACGCCAGGTAATAACCCTAACCCCCTTCCCGTGGGAGAAGCAAATTTGTCTTTTCCTACGCTAGTAACACTTCGCAAAGTAAATCTCTACCTTGAGTGTCTCTTGGGCTTTGTATTGAATGAACATTGGTAAAAAAAAAAAAGAAAAATTTTTCTTTTAATCTTTCTTACTTGACTGGGTTGTTAAAAAACGTGAATGAAAAAATAATCCTTGCTCATGAAAATAGGTTTGAGTGGGGATAGAAAGAAAGAAAGAAAAAGAAAATATGAAAATAACTATATAGAAAAATTCACTACAGGATCCTTTGAAAAGTAAAGGGTGTTTCATTAAGACAGGTTATATATAAGGGTGTTTCATTAAGACGGATCAAAGTCAGCAGTAAATAAATCAGTGTTATTGGTGAAAATTTATTTATTTCTCTATTGGATCATATTCTTTAAGTCATGGCCATTATGTGTGAAAAATAATGTCCGCCAGATCTGAAATGAAAATAAAAAAAAATCGTTAGACGCTTAAACTTAATTCTCATTTAAAATGGCTCCAAATTATTGGAACACTGTTTATATCCGAAAATTGATATTTTTTTATTACTTCCATCAATCAAGTGTTCATTAAGCGTTGTTTCCGTTAAAATTACTTGCTTAAATACACGCGGTGAGACAACGAACGTTACATATGTATTTAATTGATTTTCCGGCTTTCGAGCCGACTAACTCACAGACTTTAAGCTTTATATATCAGATGACAAAAAGGCTCTTTGAAATGTATGTTTTCATTTCTTTTTGAAAGCATCTGGGGTTCTGGTCGATAAAACATGTCAAAATTTAAAGTAAAGCCTCGCGTACGTAAAGCCTTGGTGAGCTGTCAGTGGGATATGACAGATTTCGAGAATTGTGTACTCGAAGGCTAAGCCGATACAATTGATCATCAGCCATCATGAGTCGCCGTTTCCGCTTGTCGCAGATTGCAAACTCACGTGACTTATTTCCCGCTATTTATTACGATCTTACTCCCCCCCTCTTTTTTTTTTCTTTCAGTGTCTACTTCTCATTAGTTGGGGAGCACTTAATTATACTAGCCTTCAGTCTCTGTTTTGGTTTCCTCAACGTCTCTCTCCAGGCACGATACCTTCAAGACACAACTTAGCTAGCTCTGCACGAGATCCTTTAATGTGTCCAAATAGTTTCAAGGATTTGTTATGGGCGGTATCGATTGATTGATTTCTTTTATACGGCTTACCCACACTTTTCAGGTTATTTAAAGCCACCAAAATATTTTTAGATTGTAAGTATTTGTGGGGGGGATTTACTGAAATAAATCCTACTAATTAACCCATAAATGGGAGGGAAAAGAGGTGGAATCATACCCCTCCCAAAGATATTTGCTCGTAAGTGCATAAAACGGACTGGAAATGGAACTCGGTTCTTCGATTTCCAAATTCCGAGCTATAATCCTTGACACCACCTGTACATCTCAGCCCGTGGTATTCCCAAACGGTCACCTATGTAGGTACTGACCAGATTCAACGTTGCTTAACTTGGGTGATCGTACGAGAACTGGTGTTTTAATGTGATATAGTCGTAAGGCAGATGGTATCGAATTGTGAAGACAAATGGGTTTAATTTCTAAGAGTAGTTATTTTCTCATTGTCAGCTTGTGATATGTCATCAGGTGCATCATACGGTTTTGGAATGTTCAACATTGAAGTGATTTTTTTGAGTTCATGCCTCAGTATGTAAACCATAATAAAAAATTAGAAACTACTCGAGTCTTATTCGCTACCCGAGGCCCGTTGGTATGACGTTTGCCTGATAACGTAACTGTCCGGGTTTCAATTCTAGATAGTGGATGCGCACTGCAGATGAGTCCCAAATATAGAACGAAAAGGCCGTCCAGTGCTTTCTGCATTCTGTTGGGGTTTCTTCTAGACTCGATGAATTCCTTAATTATGATGATCTCAAACCCTCCTAATAATTTCTATCACTTGTATATCCTTGCTTGAACCGGCTTCTAATGCTCTGGACTGAGCGGCTTGGGGATAGTAGTCGTGGCCCGTGGAGGCACAGTCCTATGAGTAAAAGAGAAACTCGGATGAGTTCCACCAATTAGAAACATGCATTTAAGGTAGATCTTCGTTTTAATGTGGATTGTTACTCTTGTTGATTTCAGCATATATTATGCTTTCCCAAATCAGCCCGGCCTAGGTTGAATTTGTCTTTAAAATTTTTCAGTCTTGTTGTCTTCTTCAATAATGTTGAGATTAATTTCTGTTTGCAAATAGTTTCCGGATTGATTACCTTACCGTAAGTACAAGCCGACTTATATAGCGAATATAAAATGAAAACCGTTACCCCCGCGCTGTAAACAAATTGAACAACACTCCCAAAAGTTACAGTATACTACTTACAGGCTGCCACAGCTATATCCCACAAAAAAAAAAACTTGTGTTTGGTGTACATATTTGAAATATTAACAAGAAACTAATATAAAATAATAAAACTCTAACACAAATTCAGTATTCTATTAACACTACATCACATTTCGCTTCCAACCGCTGATGCACTTAATGTAAACATTGACCGAAGCGCCGTTTAGCTGAAGCGGCCATTCAGACAACGAGCTATGGTATGTGTGTCATCAGCGTAATGACAGTTTAATGGCACAATGTGTTTATCAGTAATTTATAACATACAAGTCGAGTTTCGAGCCTAAAAAATATTTACAAAACTAGGAGTTTGGCGGATATAAAATGCAGACCATTACCACCGAATTGTAAACAAGTGAAACATTACCCCTAATAATTACTGTACAGGACTTACCGTAACACTTGCAGATATATCCTCACTAAAACTTGTTTGGTGAACATATTTGGTATATTAATAAAGGAATTAACATAAAATAATAAAAGCCCTGTCGGCTGGGGCTTTAGAATACGCCGACTGCACCTCTGTAGAGGGGTAAGACCCCCCCCAATGAGGCGTCCTGTGTATGACGTTAAATTGCATCCAACAGCAAGGCCTCTGATCTGGAGGTTTTGAGGAGCGTGGAACCACCTCTTAATTGCTGGTGTTCCCAAGTCCATCTTGACGCGGGATGGTAGCACCTGTTAGGGTCCCAGCTATGGGTAAATAGTGAACTCCTAGTTTTCCAGGTTTTGCTCACGTCCTGGGTATGACGGTAAACTACATCCGCGTCCTGGGTATGACGATAAACTACATCCACGTCCTGGGTATGACGATAAACTGCATCCAACAGCAAGGTCTCAGATAATGTTTTCAGAAAAATAATGTTGCCAGCTCTAAGTTTTTGAAACAATAATGTTGCCAGCTCTAAGTTTTTGAAACGATAATGTTGCCAGCTCTAAGTTTTTGAAACAATAATGTTGCCAGCTCTACGTTTTTTATTCTATACAAAATAGGCATTTAAAATTCATATAAACTGGATTTGGCATTAAATAACCCACAATGGTTGATATGCCATAAAACCCAAACAAACAAACAAACAAACAAACAAACAATAAAATAATAAAATAGTAACATAAATTTAGTATTCTATTGGTAGAGGTTGTTGGCGGTTAATTCTTGTTTGTTTATATCAATGATGCAAATGGCGGATGAGTGATACTGTGTTTTGCAATAACATACAATACGTAGCAGTACTATAAAAATAACTGGTATGATGTGTAATCTACGTTGTTAATATTTTATATGAGTTGATGTTGACTTTAATGTATTTATCAGTAGACCTGACGAATTTTAAATGTTTGCTAAGTTATACCGATACAATATACTGTACCTAACGGTGTGAGTTATAGGTTTACTATACAACGCATATAGAAAGATATTCCGATTAGTGACTCAATATACAGCTGAGTGTTGCGACCTTATCTAGTTTCGGTACAGGTTATCGCATACTGTAGCCTAAATTCATTTAACGGTAGGTTTAAGTTTAGGGTCACTGGTAGCCTACCGTATGTTTCGGGGTCGACCTATACGGTAGGTATAGGTATTTTGAGCTAAAATTCTTGAGTTCGACTTGTACGTCGTATTTAAGTTTAAGTTTTTTCACTACTTTGAATTGAGTCAAAAATTTCTAAAAGTTTATCAGGACAGGTTTGTTTTAATTTCACACTGAGTTCCAATAAAATTTAAAAAAAAGAAGGAATTATTCTATTTTCGACGAAATATTCTTTTTATTTTTGAATCACTTTGTGTGTTTGTCCGTTGTCCGATAAGCCATCACTTGAGACTTCATTAGTAAAATCTTTTTCACGATCAGATGATAAATTTAAGATAATCTTAAAGCACTTCAGAAAAGATACAAATTTTAAGGTAAAAATATATTTAAATTAACTTCTCGAAGTAAATAATATCCTTGTACTGATTGGTTAGAGAAAAAACCTGACTCACAGAGCACACAAAATTTGCTTTTAAATTGGAAAATGTTGTCATTTAATTAGTGTTCTCCTTATATAGGTTTGACTGACGGAAAATTTTGTCATTCGCAGTTCAGCCAACGGTATAACAACGACTGAAATTCCCATAATCGATTTTAATTGCATAATGCTTACGTGCTGATAAAGAACGGATGCTCAAATCTCCTGCGCGCAATATTGAGGCCTAGCAGCCAATCTAGTACTGCGCTTAAATTCATAAAGTCTGGATATCAATGAAGAAAGTTCATCTGAACGATTACCATGAAATATTTAAAGAAAATTAAAAAAAAAAAAAAAAACAGAAATGATAACCAATTTTGACGATAAAAAATATTTAAATTAGCTTCTCGGACTAAATAATACCTTGGCACTGATTGGTTGGAGGATAACGTCTCCGTTTATTGCCCCGATTTACAGAGCGAACATAATTTGCATAGTATTTTCCTTATATAAGTTTGACTGACGGAAAATTCTGTCATTCGCAGTTGAGCCACCGTGTGACAACGACTGAAATTCCCATCATCCGTTTTTAATTGTTTAATGTGTAGGTGTCAGTCAAGGAAGGAAGGAAGCTCTAATCTCCTGCGCTCAATGTTGTGTTTGTACGACTGCTGAAAAATATTTTGATGAGGTTTGACACACAAATTGAAGAATGGCACCGACGTTTACTCGAGGTCTCAAGCCGCGAACATTACAGGTCAAACTGAATTTTGCATTTAAACCATGGGTTCCCGACATTTTTTGTGTCATCGCTCATTTTCACATTGGAAAAAAAATTCCACCATCCACCTGGATAGTTAATATTCAAAAGCATTCCAAAAATTGTTTATTATTGGTTTATAGTGGTTTTCTAAGCCCGGCTTATATGTGGCACAAGGCCGAAAGTATGGGGCACCCAGTGAAGACTGAACTCACTACTCAGTCGTAATTGATCTAGCAAGACAAGCTTTCTAGCCATTACACCACGTCGAGGTGCCTAAGTGATTTTCCAAGTGAAGCTTGGATGTGGTACAAGGATCGAACCCACTACTCATTCGTTATTGTATTAGCGAGTCAAGCTTGCTATCCCCTACACCCCCTCAAGGTGCCCTTGTTATTGGTTTATAAACTGACTTTATGATGGAGTAACAAAATACTAAAGGGAGGTAACAAATCACGCTGACATGCCGTGGCTGCTGCTACTACCGTATTAAAGAACAAATGAAAGCAAACTTGACCATTAAAAACATATATATATATATATATATATATATATATATATATATATATATATGCATATATATATATATATATATATATATATATATATATATATATATATGCATATATATATATATATATATATATATATATATATATATATATATATATATATAAGAAAAACAGACCACTTTAAGGTACCATTATAATAATTTATTTCACCAGAGTCCTTTTAAAGGACGCCGGATCATCAGATAGCACTTCCAAAAATGAAATGAAACGAAAAATGAAATTAAAATTGAAGGGTAGTATCAGTTTTTGTATATATATATATATATATATGACAAAAAATTAAATGATTTTTGTTGATAATTATAAATTAAAAAGAATATACACTACTAGCCACTCATAAAAATTCAATTATTGCTATTCAAATTATTGTTTTGGGTCTTCTGTTAACTGATTTACGAAGGAAAGTAAACAAAAAAAATTATCTGCACTTATAACACAGATATGTTATGGCGAAAGAGAGGATAATTTTGTACTTATTGACGAATATTCGAAAAAGAATGTTTTTTTTCGTCTGAAGAACTATTTGAATGTTAATGGCCCTTCTCAGAAAATACCAAAATATTCCTTGTTTACAGGAATATTTTGGAATGTTTCCAATTAGCCTCGCGTTTTTTTGGGTTTTTTGGGTTTTTTTGGGTTTTTTTATACAAGTTCTTTGCATATTTCTTTTGAGTATTTTTTCGAGTAGCTTATGTTGAAATACCCTTTTAATATTCAAAATCCTATATCGACCTCCAACATTTCCAATCACCAACCGTTTTCTGTTTATTTGCTCATTACCCACCCCTCAGTTGAAATCGCATGGAAATAGAAATGGACTTCGTTGCGTTCCCTTTCACACAGATAATTCTGGAAAAGGTATGAATATATTTTTTCTTCCCCCAGTTGTAGGGCAGAGTGGGCTTTCTCGCCATGACTAGATATGATGACTTTATAAAAACACCCATCCCCCAACATCCTAGGCCGATGCTGGTGATGTATCGGCCCGTAAAAAAGCACAATGTATTAAATTCTTACGTTCTGTGATATGCGTAACGTGTCGCATATTATCTTTGAGTATTTTTTTTTTCGAGTAGCATGTGTTGAAATACTCTTTTAATATTCAAAATCCTATATCACCCTCCAGAATTTCCAATCGCTAACCGTTTTTTTCTCATCACCTACCCTCCAGTTGAAATCGCCCGGTAATAAAAATCGAATTCGTTGTGTTTACTTTCACAGAGATACTTCTGGAAAAGGTATGAATATATTTGTTCTACCCCCAGCTGTAGGGTAGAGTGGACTTTTTCGTAAAAGCACAAAGGATGAAATTCTTACGTTCTGTGTCATATACATAACCTGCCGCAGGCGGAGCTAGTATCTACTTTATTAAAAGTATTTTGTCAGTTCGTGTGTTTCCGTAATTATTCCGATGAATATCCTTCACCTTTTTTTGTTTGGGTCACTACGGTTCGCCTGTTGGGTTCCGGCGAATTATGCGCCAAATAATCATTGCAAGAAATGTGAGAATTACAGTTCATCAACATTTCAGACAACGCCCGGAAAAATAAAATATTAACCTTGTCGATGCGGGCAAAATTTAACTAAGGGCCAAGCAAAAAAGAAAAAGAAAAAGAAGACGATGGGTTCAAAGAGTGCCTCTCTCTTGACACCTCATAATCCATCGGTAATTTTCAAAAGAAAACTTTTCTCTTTTCACCGTCATTACTATGCCAATCGTATTTGAGGATAACCATCTACTAGGGCGGCTAGTCAATCCCTATTGCAGACGCTTGCTCAGGTGCATTTGTGTTTATTCAACACCCACAGAGCCAACTTGTGGTTTATACTGCAACTATGCTGAGCAAACCATAATTACAGTTTCTGGGAAAGAGCGTGTTATCTAGCGTGATCAACAATTTGAACAAAGCCAGCACGCTCAAGCCCTCGGCCACGATGACTTGTGACTTCGTGCTAGCACAGCTATCGACGGCCCACAAGGACTCCGTCTACCCAATTTCACTCACAAGGCTTGGGTTAACCCGTGGTATGGTTTTCAGGCACTTTCCAAATATACCGCAAGCTGGGATCGACCCATCCCGTCCGATAACATCAAGAATCTTCCTTCTTGACAAATCGACCATGTACTGCTTTGGTAATTTAATAAAAAGATATTTTTTTGCTTGATGCCTCATAAGCCATCGGTAATATTTGGTGTTTCAAAAAGCTAGTTTTAGAATTTTGACAAAAGCATAAGCCATGATAATTTATTTATATATTTTTCCGCCAATAAAACACTTTTCATTTATTTACACTGTTTACATTGTACGAACTGTTGTCATCATTTTTGCTGATGTTTCGGCTGCTGTACGTTTCGGCCTTCGAAATTCCATTAATTTGAAGAAGGCTGGAGTGTATAACGGCTGAAACGTTGAGAATATGGCGATAAATACATCTGGGAAAGGTATGAATCTATTTCCTCACCCAAACGATGGTATAAATAGTAAGAATTTTATCTGGAAAAATCATTGTAGTCTAAAAAATTCCTTATTCTTACAATCAAAGATATATTTAGTCTTTAAACCAACCACAAAGGGCAGTGATTGGACGTAATAAATCAAGCAGTCTCATAACTATCTTTTATAACCTTGTAAGCCATTGAATAAATAAATAGTCTGTCTATTATGAATAATCAAGAGTGGTCTCCCCTTGTTTTGTTACTCCCCTCTTTGAGAGAGCTATTTCTGTTTACTGGGACTATAAAAGGATATTATACGCGAACCTTGTATTCTCAGTTGAATAAAGCTTTCTTGCAGCCTACACCTGCGTATTTTTCTCATTGCACTGTCTATAGTTCTGAGGTGAGGCATTGTAATTATTTACACCGGTGTTGCACAAAGTGTGGTCCGCGTGCTATCGTCTGCCGGTATGCGGAGAGTTTCCAGGAAAAGAAAGAAACAGTAGTCACATTCCACGCCACGGGAGACTGCCGGGTTTACCTAGCTCGTTTTTTTTTTTTTTTTGTATTTTTTTAACATTTTCATTTTAGAAACTAGAAATGCTTAAGATTTCCAATCAATCTTTGTACTGCAAATACAAAAAATGCCCGCAAAAGGATAGATGCTGCACCGCTCTATCTTCTCTGGACTCCTCTACTCCAAAGAAAAATATAATATGAAAAAAAAATGGCAATTTGTAGAGTAAAAAACAAAATTCCTTTTTTTTTTTTTTTTTTTTTTTTTTACGCCTCAACTTGTTATTACGCTGTGAACGTCAACTCGGTTTGTTTTCCTTGATTTAAATTCTTAAACATTATTTACATTATTCGGACTATTTTCCTCATCTTTGTCGCCATATTTATCACAACGTTTCGGCCGTTGTACGCTCCGGCCTTCTTCAGGTGGTTGAAATGTCGAACTGAACCCTTTATTTCGCTCACTGGGGTAGACTGTTCTAGTTCCACGTGCCATGTTTGATGGATGTCAGTTATCAGTTATCTCCTGCTAATTTCCCTTCTGAAAGTTCTCCACTGCCTTAACCGGGTATTGAACTCACACTCTTTGGGTCCTGTCACTGGATCTAACCAACGCCTTTATCCACTGTGCCATGTGTCAGTTCGACATTCCAACCACCCGAAGAAGGCCGGAGCGTACAACGGCCGAAACGTTGTAATAAATATGGCAACAAAGATGAGGGCAATAGTCCGAATAATGTAAATAATGTACACAATACCTCATCTCAGAAATATTAACAGACTTTAAATTCTTAAGCGTTTCGAGCTTCTTTGTACTGTTTTTACTCAAGTTAAGGATTGACTAAGACTAGCACCTGCTAACCGAAATATTTCCATTAAAAATAAATCATTCGTTGGAATTACAAGATTTTTCTTTTAATTATGCAACCACCAACAGAGACAAGCATCCTGACTTTGATAATTTGTTTGCTTTTTGACATGGCAGTCCCTACAGAAAATCAAAATACAAATATTTGGAAATAGAAATATAAAAAAAATGTGGCAAATGAAGACAACAATAATTGCAGTTCTGGTTGGATCTTTCGGTTTAATTGGAAAGGGTCCTGATAGACTCATTGATGGAATCCTTGGTAGCGCTTGCCTTAGAGAAAGAATAAAAAAAACTGTTTTCACAGGTACAGCTCACACCTTACGAAGGGCTATATATAAAATGTGTGGGATCTTGGGTTGTTTTATTTACAAAATTTAAAAACAAATACACTAGAAACATCTGACAACAGTTTTATAAATGGATCATTCAATGGATTAACAGTATTTTAATGCATACATTATGTTCTACTAGCAAAACGATTTCGCCCTTAATCGCATTAATATTGCTCATTGATTCTATGTATAATTATTTCTTTATATATAAAATATATGCTGCCTAATTTAATATATATATATATGTATATATATATATATATATATATATATATATATATATATATATATATATATATATATATATATATGAAGAAAAATATACGGAAAAACATACGAAAATCCTAATATGCAATTATGCTGTTTTAATGTTAATATAATGTCAACGTCGGACGTTTCGGTCTAGTAGACCATCTTCAGGGCATATTCATAAAACATAATTAACATTAGACTATATTCAATTCAACATGAAAAGACGATGGACATAAGAGTAAAACTAATCAAAACAGATAACTTAAAACACCATAATTGCATATTAGGATGTTTGTTTGTTTTTCCATATATTTTTCTTCATACTGTCGGATCTATATCCATATATTTGCTTACACACACACACACACACACACACACACACACACACACATATATATATATATATATATATATATATATATAGGCCTCGACTTGCTGTTACGTTGTAAACGTCAACAACTCGGTTTGTTTTCCTTGATTTGAATTCTTAAGAGTTTCAAGCTTCTTCGCACTGATTTTACTCAAATTATGAAGTGACTATGACTGGCAACTGCAAGTCGATATATTTCCATAAAAATAAATAATTCGTTGGCAATACAAATTTTTCTTTTCAAAATGAAAGATGTTAGATTAATAAACCTTTCTTATTTGTCCTTTATTCTATCATTCTGTCCGATTCATATTAAATCCCAATTTATTTACAAGTTTATAAAAATTTGTGAAAACAAAAGCTAGAATAAAATATTATTTATTCCATTATAAAGATATTTTTTTTTTTATGGTTTTATCAAAATCCTGAAAATATATTTTTAAAACAATCAAAATTCAGACAAGCTTATATGGTAACAGCGTTCATTCCTTAGGTACCATGAACGATGGGGGTTATGCCTTTTTTCGATTCATGATTGATTTGGCAGAGAAATTATCACAGTAGGCTACCGTTATATTTTGCGGTAGACTGGTTGAAAACGAAGGCTATAAAACTCATTCTGTCCTGCTATTTAAACCCTTGCCGGGGGTGGGGAGAAAATATGGATTCATGGGTATTTGCGCGTAAGTGATGATCTCGACTGGAATTCGAACTCGGCCATCCGATTTCTCATCCCGAGTCGTTATCCACAATGACCTCCGCTTATCCAAGCTTATAATACCTGGAATTTCCAAACGGTCACCAATCTAAGTACTTGATGATGCGTAACATCGGTGATCGTAGGAGAACCGGTGTTTCGACGTGATACGGCCGTATCACGGTATGGCCAAATCATAACAAACCATTTTTTTTTTTTTTTCGTTCTTTTTAAAATTTTTTTTTTTTGTTTTTCTTTGTCTTAAGTTAAACTTTGCTGTCGATGCTTTAAGGATGAGGGCCAGTATTCGGGGGTGGAATCAGGGGGTGCAGAGGCCTCCCCCAATCCGCCCAATCCGGAGCTAACCACCGTTATTTCTAAACCGATTTTTCTGTCAATACTCCAGTCTTCATTCTTCTCTCGTTCGTGTCTCTTTTCAGATGTTACGAAAAAGTACACCCGATAATTTATCGTACGAGAACGAATTTAGAACCATGGAATTATGGGGCCCTTGAGTAGGTAAGATAATTATCTAGTGGTTACGTGTTTATTTATTTGTCTATATATTTTTTTCATTGGTGTAATGGTCAGAAATAAAGGGCAGGGAATGTAATGCCAATAACTTTTTGTTTGTTTATAGACAGTGTTGTCTGTCTGTTCATAGATAATGTTGTCTGTCTATTTATAGATACTGTTCTTTGTCTGTTCATAGATAGTGTTGTCTGCCTGATTATAGAGTTGTCTGTCTATTTATAGATAGTGTTGTCTGTTTGTTCATAGACAGTATTGTCTTTTCCTGTACGTAATTTTTCACTTTGATTTTTTTTTTGTTCTGTTGTTATTTGGTGGTTTTTTTTTATTATATTTTTAGTTTATTTGTTTTGTGTAAATGGCATGATAAATACACGGGTGAAATGTAAGAAATCTAGATTAAACTAAAAAAAAAAAAAAAAAATGCCCTTCCCATGAGCGGTCAGTCAGTGTACTCTTGGAATACGTGGCGTTTTGCGTATTTAAAAACTTCCGCGTTCTTGAACATCGTTTAAACTTTGGCTCCGACTTTTTCACAAAGAATTCTTGTTTTATTAGTCTGTTTGACCGTTATTACTTAAAAGTCAATTCAGTTTTTAGTGGGTGCTCTCTGCTAAAACAATGGCATTAAATAACGCAAAATTCGGTCGACAATCGAGAGAAGAGGATAAAAATAAAAACTGAAAAGAAAAACTCACAAAATCGAAATAATGTAATTGATTCAAAACTTAACAAAAGGGATAAAAAAAAAAAGTGAAAATTACTTTAGCAAATCTTTGGTGTCTGTAATGACAAAACTACGTAGGTGTAGGCTTTGAGAAAGCTTTATTCAACTGAGAATACAATGTTCGCGTACAGTGTCCTTTTATAGTCCCAGTAAACGGGAATATCTCTCTCAAAGAGAAGAGTAGGAAAACAAGGGAAGACCACTCTTGATTATTCATAACAGTGTCATCCCAAAAAAAGAAAGAAAAAATAGAAAAAGAAATGAAAAAATAAGTTTGCCAGTCGCAGACGAAAAGCAGTCTGTGCTTGGTCAAATATCATGTGACTGTACTGTGGAGGAAAATGATATTTATTGTAAAAATAGTACAAATGTTGCTCAAAACCAAAATGGAGGATAGAGAAGAGCTGGTTTTCATTAGTCTTAACTTACACCTAACTTTTCTTATTCATTGACCTATCCGTACATATAATATCGTATTCACCAACAGATCACATTTACTCTTACTAGTCGCACTACAGTTACCAAGATGCCTCATTTCGTAAATGAAATCCTTCATCTAAAATTTAGATCTACAATTTCTTTGTACAATTTTTATGTACAATTTATACGAGAGGGGCAAAATGATGACCCTCACCCTCAATGATTTTTATACAAATGAAAGAATATATTTATGAATAATCAAGAGTTGTCTTCCCTTGTTTTGTTACTTTCCTCTTTGAGGTTTGGTTTGGTTTGGTTTATTTTGTTTTACGGCATATCAATCTCAATGGGTTATTTAATGCCGACAACATTTTTAGGATAGATTCGTATGAATAGAATATGTATTCTTTGGTTTAGATAAGGTTTGTTTTGTTTTACAGAAATATCAACCTCAATAGGTTATTTAATGTCGACAACATTTTAGGATAGATTCATATGAATAGAATATGTATTCTTTAGTTTAGATCGGTTTGGTTTATTTTGTTTTATGGCATATCAACCTCAATGGGTTACTTAATGCCGACAAAATTTTTTATTACTGATAATATTTGCCTGTTTTTGGTAATATTTTTCCTTCAAAATTGTATTGCTGGTAATAATTTTTTTCAGAAAAGTATTGCTGGTAATAGTTAACTATTTGCACATAGCTGGGACCCTAACAGGTGCTACCACGGGTCAGGGTTGACCTGGGAACGGTAGCAATTAAGAGGTGGTTCCACGCTCCTCAAAATCTCCTGATCAGAGGCCTTGCTGCTGGACGGAGTTTATCGTCTTACCCTGGACGCGGATGTAGTTTAACGTCTTACGAGGACAGTGCTCTTTGAGAGGGCTATTTCTGTTTACCGGCACTATGAAAGGACACTATACGTGAACCTTGTATTCTCGGTTGAATAAAGCTTTCTTAAAGCCTAAACCTTGCGTACATTTGTCATTACAATATATATAACAAAACTAAACAAACCGTATCAAAGTATCAACCAATCTACCTAAATAGAAGTGTTGGGTAATGGTTGTTGAGACCAGTCTCATTAACCATTTCTAGTGAGCAGTCAGTACAACCCTCAATGGGTGCCCATTACGAAGATCTCAAGCAAGGTTGGCATGTAAAATAAACCAACCTAAGAAGAATCTAGGTGTGGGGCAATGGTTAGCGAGTCGAGGCTAGTTTGATCTTCACTTGTATAACGAATAATTGTGCCGCCATGTTCATTTATCGTACACACTCGTATATACGTCGACTGTATAATGCGTCACTTGAATTTTATTGGTATATATCATAACCACCCCAGGAAAGAATTTACCTGTGTATAGTGCAACCTTTCACCGAAAATGCATGATTTTTGACCTCTTCAAAAAATCACCTGTGTATATTGTAAAAAATGATCATAAAAACTCGAACTACAATCGAGTCGATAGAGTATTTACGGTACGCTTACTATTACCGGCAGGACTATTTCTGACAGTATTATTCGTCATTCCCAGTCAGGACGTTGGTAATCTAGAATTTCCTGTTCTTCGTGGCTTTTAGTAAATTTTGTATTTTCACTATCTCTCTTATTCCTATTTTGCCAACAACTTTCAGACATTATTATTATTATTATTATTATTATTATTATTATTCTATATCCAATCAGGATATTGGCGATCATGGCTCTCTATAATTCTCATTCTTTTCTATCTTTCTTTGCCTTTTTGCTGTCTCTCCTAATCCCTGTTCTGCCATCCATTTATACCAGCTTATTACGTAGGTTACCCTCTTGCAGACATTATGTCCTGTGAGTGTCAAATTTTCCAATCCCTCTTTCCTCATTATGTGACCTCGAAATTTAAAATGTCTCTTTCTGATGTTAAGTATAAGTCTCCTTTTTGTTTCCATTTTCTCTAAAGCTTCGTCATTACTCACATATTCAGGCCATGGTATTCTCAAAATCCTTCTATAGCACCAAACTCTGTGGCCTCAGGTCTATTCTCCATTTATGAATAGACTATTCAGAATTCATTGCCGTATAGGAGGACCGATATTACATAACAGTACAATACTATTTTTGTTCGTTTCTAACGAAATTTTTCACGTTTATTAATACTTTGCTTACCTTTTGGAAGGCATCTTTCGCTATCCCAATGTACCTTCAGAATTCAGTGTCGTACCTTTCGCCCTATTTTAAAACACTTTCTAGATATTTATTAGGTTGGTGCAAAAATAATGTCGTTTTCTCACATAGTAACATATGTGAGAAAACCACATTATTTTTGCACCAACCTAATAAATTCATGTACTTACTTGATTTTGCAATATCCAATTTTTAACTGTTAGGCTGTTCCCTGTCAGTAGACAGCCAGGCATTTTGTCTTCTTGCGATTGATGTTTCGGCATTTCTACTCGATTTCCTTCACTATCTTCTGTAGGAATTATTGAAGTTTCTTTCCTGTGTCTGCTATCAACATTGTGCCATATCTTGTGTCGTGAAGATTGTGGCTGGCCGCCAATAATGAATCTTGGCAGGACTTCTAATTCTCTCTGAATCCAATCACTCTAAAGTTTAAATAAGTCCGACGTGAAGACACACCCTTGTCTTACACCCGTTTCTGTTTTTGTATATTTAATGGATGCATGTTGTATCTTTCTGTCAGCGGTTTGCTGTTATTATAGTTTCCCGGATTCCTCTAATATCCTTTAATTTTACCTAACAGTTCGAACAATTCTTTTTTCAAACGTTTTTGCATAATTTATTAAAAAAAAAAGAAAAGAGGTATACATTCTTTTGCGTTTTTATTGCTCTTTCTGCGACCATTCTGAGAAGAAATATCGCATTCCTTGTTCTAGTGTCTTTAACGAATTCGCATTGTTCGTTTCCTATTTTCAGTCTGATTTTGCTGCGTATAGCATTCATCAGAATTCTGGCGATAAGGTTTGTTATACAGCTCATTAGTTCGAAAGAGTCCACATTCTTTTGAATCTTAAGCTGCGCTATGAAAATGGATCTAATTAGGTCGTTTATTACTGGTCGGGGACACTCAAATCAAGCTGGTGCGGAAATTTAAATATCTGGGAAGTGTTTTGACGCCGAGATCCGAAGACATATTGGGTTAGCCAAAGACCTATTCCAAAAGCTAGACAGAGTATTACGAGACAGGAGGGTTTCATTGGTAACAAAGAAAAGAGTACTGGAACTGCTACGTGATATCTGGACTTCTTTAGAGCAGCGAATGTTGGACGGTCCCCTCAAAGATGAAGAAGAGATTCAAGGCAATAGAGGTATGGTTTTACAGAAGAATGCCAGTGTTACCATGGACCGAGCGTGTGAGCAAGGTTGTGGTTTTGGAGAGGATACAAACAAGGAGGAAGCTTGATCAGGAAGAGGCAGATGAAATTTCCGGGATACATTTTGAAAAAGGAAGGCTTGGAGAATCTGAAACTCACAGGGCGGACAGAGGCAAAGAGAGAAAAGGGAAAGGAACACGTGACAT
Source organism: Acanthosepion lycidas (assembly GCA_963932145.1). Classification (NCBI taxonomy): domain Eukaryota; kingdom Metazoa; phylum Mollusca; class Cephalopoda; order Sepiida; family Sepiidae; genus Acanthosepion; species Acanthosepion lycidas. The sequence goes on from OZ010591.1 coordinate 39,434,252, forward strand.
ACCTAACGGGTTTAAGCAAGTCTCTGACAGAACAGGCTTTGGGAGAAGCAACAAAACATAAGGATAGGGGGAAGTAGAGAGCCATGATCGCCTACGTCCTGAAGGGACACGTCACAAAAAATAAGAAGGAAGTATATCTCCACTGTTGTATATTTTTTTATTATATCTGTAATCTTGTCAATGTTGAAATCATATAAGGTTGTCAGCACCTCTATAATAATTCTGTCTGAACTTAATTCTGTGTTTCTGTTCAGTTTGGCCAACGCTGATTTCACTTCAGATTTTAATATACTTGTAAGACTTGGTAGAAATTCTTCATTTATTTTTCTTTAGCCGAGTAAAACTAGGCCTGTGTGCAAGATGAACAGTTCAAGGCGTGAACTCCAAATTTCTGAGGCCAACGGGCTAACATTCGCGGATGAAATAAAGTGGAAAGTTTATATTGAATCAAGTCTGCTAGCTCTGCTGCTAAGAAAGTTGGTACACTATGTCATGCAAGATAATTTTCCTCTCCAAAATTTATCTCACAAATTCATGAATTGAATATTGCTGCCACATATGGTCGGAGCCTCCTGCTATACATTTAGAGATTCTTGATAAAATCCAAAGAAGAATCTGCAATGTTATTGGTCCTTACCGTTCATCCCTTTTTCAGTCACTTTCTTGTTATGTAGCTTCCCTGCGCCTTTTCTAGAAATTATTCCACAGTAATTGTTCTGATGAACTTCCCTTTATGGTACCCAGACTTTAAGCGCAGTTCTAGATTTGTGACAATTTCTCATTATTTTACAATTGAAATAGTTAGTCGCAACCGTAAGTTCTATGCTAACAGTTTCTTCTATAGCACTCCTCGCTTGTGGAACTCTCTTCCGGCTTCTTGCTTCTCAGTCAAATTTGATCTTCAAAAATTTAAATGAAATGTCGATCGTTATCTTCTGTCTTTTGAATTCTTGTTCTTTTACTATTCTCTCTCCTTAAAATTATTTTTTCACATTCTCTCTGTCAGTAACACCATGCATCTTAATGGCTTTATTGCCTTGCTTGCGGTGAAATGATTATATATATATATATATATATATATATATATATATATATATATATATATATATATATATCTGGGGAAGCATGTTAAGAAAAAAGACGGAAAATATAAAACAAAAATCCGAAACGTATTTGAATAACGAAAGATGTCTTCCAAAAACAATGCACAGGAAAATTTCCGTTAGAAACAATGGAAAATACGCTCAGTTATAGTATTTGTCCCATGTACCAGTGACAGCTAAAAGGGGACTTGAGACAAAAGAGATGTGGTTCTACAGAAGGATGCTGAGAATACCATGACGAGAGCATATAAGCAATCAGCAAATTTTAATGACAAATAAAAAAAGAAACACGAAAAAAACATACGTAAAATAAGAATGAGATAAGTTATATTTCTGTGACACATAAGAGGAAAGAAGGTTTAGAGAAGTTGATACACGCGCCAGAAAGTTTTTATCGCCCGAGTCCATCCTTCAAATCTATAAATCAATCATTCGCCCTCACATGGGATACTGCTGCTATATATAGTCTGGTGCCCCCGATGCTCCTCTCAAGGTCCTCGACAAAATCCATATGCAATTGGCGCCGATCTGGCATCTCGTTTAGAGTAGCTCTATCAGAGACGTGTCGTCACTTCCCTCTGTCTTTTCTACAAATACTTTCACGGCAACTGCCGCGACCAGCTACTTTCGCTGATTCCCAAATTGTATGGATTTAAACGTGCTACTAGTTTGGTATCTGATTCCCACACTGTTGAAACGGTAAAATATAACCGTCTCTTCTACTCTAATAGCTTTGTGTCTTGCACTTCCCGTCTGAGGAACTCCCTTCCTCTTACTTGCTTCCCTGATAGCTCTAATCTCCAACTATTCAAATGCAATGTCAATCGACATCTTCAGATGCCCTGATCTATTCACCGTCCTTCTCTTCATCCTTTCCTCTATCACGCCCCTTTACTCTGGCTTCCACTCTCTTGTTTTCTCTTTAATCATAGACAAAAACTACAGAAATGCTATTTTGGCTGTTTTTTTTTTTAGGTTGGTGCAAAAATAATGATGGTTATAATACGTCAAAAACCGTCATTATTTTATTTTATTATACCTAATATTATGAAAATAAAGAAAAAAAAAAGAAAATAGAAGGAAAATTCTGATTTTAAAATTTCGCTTTTCACCATTAATGAAAGGAAACTACAGAGGATACTAAGTGATAGAACAAATGTTACCTTCATAAAGTTTATAGTTTATTTTAACAGAATTATATCCCTTAAAGCACTTCCTGTACACGGGAATAGTGCGTTCATGGCGCCAAGTTGATACAATTTTTCGACATTTTTTTCTTTTTGCGAAGTACGCATACACACAGAACTCAAAATTCCACTGACTGATTCTTCAAGCTTTATTTGCAGGCAAATGTTCCAGGAAATAAAAGACTTTTGGCAAATTACACTAGAGTTTCCAATTCCCTTTTTAGAGTAAATTAATAAATGAATAATGTCCGTGTAGTTGAAATTACAGATACAATGAAAAGAAAATGCAACAGTGGGGATATACTTCCTTGTTATTTTCTGTGCCGTGTCCCTTCAGGACATAAGCGATCATGGCTCTCCACTTTCCCCTCTCCTTTGTCCCTTTTTCCCTCTGTCCGCTCTGTGAGTATCAGATTCTCCAAGCCCTTCTTTCTCATTACCCGTCCCAGAAATTTCAGCTGCCTCTTCCTGATGTTAACTATAAGCTTCCTTGCGTGCTAGTGGCACTCCCACCTTGCTTGGAGTGAAATGCTTAAAAAGAAATTGCTGACGTGATGAAGGCAAGGAAGACTGACGAAAATAATCTCCTGATAGAAAACAAAAATCAACAATATATTTTTATAACAAGATGAGCAAAAATTCATTTTATAGCAAAATCATAATACAACACTAAAACAATATAAAAGATTCATATTTATCGTAAAATTACCAACAATATATTTTGATATATAAAATATAGATTTTAAAATAACATACCTTTAATACACTTATAAAACTACGTACAGCATATCTGTATGTGTCTAAATTTCTGAAATAAGGTAGTGTAATTACTTACATTATTTACATATGCGGGTTCAAAGAGGGAATATTTTTGGCTGAGCCTACGGGCTCGGAAATCCCATGTTAAACCCGGCCTTGTGCCATATGTAACCCTCGTGGGGGCTAAATATTACTTACATTATTTACATTGTTCGGACAGTTCTCCTCTTCTTTCTTGCCATATTCACGACGTTTCGGCCATTGTCAGCTCCGGCCTTCTTCAGGTGGTTGGAATTTGATTGGAGCGTACAACGGGCGAAACGTCGTGAATATGGATGAGGACAACAGTCCGGATAATGTAAATAACATATGTGGTGTTGAAAACATAAATTACGTACAAAATATTTAGATTTCGACATTAAATAACACGTAGAGTTGTTGACATGCCGCTAAACAAAATCAACTAACCTAGCTAAAGAGCTTTTGTAAATGTGTTATTTACCGTATCTATGGACACTAATGGGTATGTCCCAATCTTCATAAATACGTTGGACACTATTGTAAGTGGCTGTGTAGGGAGAGGTTATATGGTGTCTAAGTGGTCCACCACTAGCAGTGGTTTATATACTTCACGCCGCTGGCGAGTATTGTATTTTGTTGATGTTATAAAGCTTACCATTTCATTTCCAATCTCCGTTGTGGTTATTCCTCATTCAGTAAATCTCTGTAATTTACGACATTAATTACGTCCACTATCTATCTATCTATCTATCTATCTATCTATCTATCTATCTATCTATCTATCTATCTATCTCTCTATATATATATATAGATGCCCGTTAGTGTTCATAGGTATGGTATATAACAATTATAGATAAATAGTAAACGTAATTAGATAGATAGATAGATAGATAGATAGATAGATAGATAGACAGATAGATAGATAGATTGGCGTCAGTCGTAGATTTTACCCCAAAGCCGTTGGCGTACGGCAGGGAGGAAGGTGAATTTAATTAATAAAAAGTAACTGAGAGAATTATTATTATTATTATTATTATTATTATTATTATTATTATATATATATATATATATATATATATATATATATATATATATATCGTATAAATCCCCTCGTATATATAGACTCGTATAAATCCCTTCAAAAATAATAAGACATAGAATATAAACAAAGGAATATTAACAATATATATATATATATATATATCTTTCATATCTCGCGCCGCCTGTAAGTCATCAAAGGGCGATAATTCCGAAATCTCGCCGCAGTGAGATTTTAATAATCAGTGGGCGGTAATCCAACAATGTCACGTTTAAAGTAACATAAAAATTTTGGGAATATAAAAATGTTGTTTAACAAAACAAACAAGATTTATGGCCATATCACGTTTAAACGTCGGTTCTCATTCGATCACCAAACCGTGTTCCTATGAACATTAATGGGTATGTCCCAATCGTCAAAAATACGTTGGACACGTTTATTTATTTATTTATTTATTTTTTGTGGTAGGGGGTAATAAGCTGTCTAAGTAGTCCACCACTAGCAGTGGTTTACCTACTTCGCGCGGATGGTGAGTATTGTATTTTGTTGATGTTATAAAGATTACCATTTCATGTCCAACCTTCGGTTATTCTTCATTCAGCAACCCTTTCTAGGTTACAACAAAATGGTTGACAGGAAAATGAGGGGAAGGATAGAAAAAGTCGACATTAATAAAAAGGATTGAAAGCTGTGCATCATAGAAGACAAACTATTTTCTTTAAAGCTGCTGCGACTTCTGGTTTTATTTGTCCGTTGTTTCTCTGCCATTTTTTGCTTTGTCCAACTGTTTAATATCCTTATTCCTTTGCTTTGATATTGCCTTTTGTGTTTATGCAACTGCTTTTACCCTTTGTAAAGTTGCTTTATGTTGTCCAGTTTATATTATACTAAAGAATTTGTCTTTTAGATGTTGCGTAGTAGCTAAATCTCTAGTTCCGCTGATGAGTTCAATCGTAACTTCTTAACTCACCTGGAAACGACGGGAAAAAATTTTGAACAAAGGTGTACGTTCAATGGTCAAAAAAAGTTTTTAAAATCATTTTTTGTAAAACGTAGTTTTTATGCTTGTTTTTCTTTAATTAGAGACAAAAACAACAAAAATGCTATTCTATTTTTATTATAAAAATAAAGAAAAAAAGTTTATAGTTTATGACTCCCGAAAGAAATATTTAGCGTCCTGTGTATGACGATAAACTACGTCCAACAACAAGGCCTCAGATAATGTTTTCGGAAAAATAATGTTGCCAGCTATACGTTTTTGGAAACAATGTTGCTAGCTATGCGTTTTTTTGAAACAATAATGTTGCCAGCTATACGTTTTTTGGAAACAATAATGTTGCTAGCTATACGTTTTTTGGAAACAATAATGTTGCCAGCTATACGTTTTTTGGAAACAATAATGTTGCCAGCTATACGTTTTTTGGAAACAATAATGTTGCTAGCTATCCGTTTTTTGGAAACAATAATGTTGCCAGCTATACGTTTTTTGGAAACAATAATGTTGCTAGTTATACGTTTTTTGGAAACAATAATGTTGCCAGCAATACGTTTTTTGGAAACAATAATGTTGCTAGCTATACGTTTTTTGGAAACAATAATGTTGCCAGCTATACGTTTTTTGGAAACAATAATGTTGCTAGCTATACGTTTTTTGGAAACAATAATGTTGCCAGCTATACGTTTTTCGGAAAAATAATGTTGCCAGCTATACGTTTTTGGAAACAATGTTGCTAGCTATGCGTTTAATAGTACTGTATACTTAATATATATATATCTCTTAATTTGGCATTAAATAACCCACAGTGGTTGATATGCCATAAAACCCAACCAACCAAAGAAATATTTACGCATGGCCAGTTGGATGCTGAATTATATCCCTTGAATCTTTCCATGTACAATTGTGTTGTGCATTCTTAGCACCAAGTTGTTACCATTTTTCGTCTTTTTGCTCTTCGGGAAGTATGCATGCACACAAACTTCCACTGACTGATTCTTCCAGCTTTATTTGCATGCAAATCTCCCAGGAAACGAAAATCTTTTGGTAAACTGTTCTAGAGTTTCCAAATCCCTATTTAGAGTGAATTAATAAATGAATAATGTCCGTGTAGTTAAAAACAAAATTAAATCGTCACTTGATGAGATTTTCTGGTTTCCAATGAAAAAACAGTTGACAGTTTCAGGGATGAATATAGGGGTAGGGACAATTTGGTTTTACCGTTTCGAATTCGCACCTGTTATCAAATAATAATTTGTTTAGGGATTGGTCTTAAGTAAACTTTGCAATCACACAATACTATCAAAATAAAATGGTCCATATCTTTTTAAATCAATGATTCCCTTGAAAACAGACTCTTCTGAAAGTGTGCATTTTTCTAATATTTTTTTTATTGTTTTTAATTGTTTAGAATATTTATAATTTATATTTTATTTATTTATATGAGATAAAAAGGTGGATTTAAAAGAATATACGAAAACAAACGCTTTTTTAAAAATGGGTCGATATGTAAATTAACGGAATATTTTTAAAAATATATTTCTTTAGTAATATTTTTATCCATGTAACGATTTAAAATGTTTTGCAATAGGGCATCATTGTTTTTCCTGTTAGGCACTCAATTTTAAAATTATGATACAATCCCACAGTTCGAATTTTAATAATATTACAATTTTTGTGCAACAAATTGCGCTTCTTGAAATCCCCATTGTTTTGTCCTGTTGAAGTTATCGTTACCATTTCTATCAAGATTTACAAACTTTACGTTTCTTTCAATTGTGCAAACCAATCTATGAAATTTTACTAAGCTCATTCGCGATTTAATATTTTCTTTAATTTAATTTAATTTTATAGAACTTCATGGAAAACAATATTTTTTAAGAAAATTTTTTTTTCCCTTTTTTAACAGCGAATATTAAATTCGTAGGATTTCTTACTTTTAAGCATGAAGCGTACAACTGACCATGCGTAAATATTTCTTACTGAGATAAAATTCCAACTTTTTGAAGTATTTGGCCATGTGATTTTTTTTATAATTCTCGCAAACACACCTCTCACTGGAAACTAGATTCTTGCATATAAAAATCTCAATTAAAGATATGCAAAAAACAATACTGCATTTCTATTAAATAAGTATTTTTTTTTATTTTAATCATAAAGTTCTTTTTAAAATAGTGGTAGTATTTTGTGTGTAAAATAATAAAATTTAAATTTTCCTAAAAAAAATAATGAATATTTATTGTACTATTCTACGTACCCTAGTAAAACCAACTTTACTCTGTCCCGCCTTATCTATTTGTGCTTCTCCTCAAAATTTGGTTCGATCGGTCAATGTATGGCTATTTTAAAGGGTGTGACGGAGGGACGGACTAACAGAAGTCACAGAATTTTATATATAGATAGATTGCTAATCTGACACTAAATGAACAATAAAAGGAAATCGTCATTTAATAGTATTAAATTATATAATACCTTACTGTACTATGAAACCTAATAACGAGTAAGATCAAAACGTAGAAAATTATAATTCGAAAATAGGATATTTATTTATGCAATAAAGTCGATGTATTGTATAAAGATCTTTCAAATTATATGCAAGGCTTCTAAGGGTGACGTAAAATATCGATCAGTATAAAAGGTTTCAATAATCGCTTCTAAATCGAAACTGCTTTCTATCATTCATCTAAGATAACGTCATGGCTTATGCTAACCTCCACGAGAGTAACATTTCGAATAGCATGAACAATAAAGATTATATTGAATCAAGGTTTGCTGCTGGGAAAATCACTGTGTCGGGCTAAACAATTTTTCTCTACAGAATCTATCTTACATATTTATAAGCTTACCATTTGTCCATGCTTCGAATATTGCTGTCAAATATTCGAATATTGCTGGGGCTCCTGAAATATGTTTAGAGAGTTTTGATAAAATCCAAATATTTCAATGTTATTGATCTTGACCTGGCATCTCAACTTCAGTCACTTTCCCACCGTCGTAACGTAGCTTCCCTGTGTCTTTTCTATAAATGATTTCATGGTAATTGTTCTGGCGAACAATCTATGGAAGAAATTGTACATATAGGAAGTAATTAGGACTTCAGAGAGACTTTGAGGTATTATGGTGACTGTAGTAAGAATACTAAGTAAGAATGTGATTTTTGGTGTAAGGAATATTGTGGTATGTTTGGGTCTGTAATTGCGGCTATCTAAGTTTAAGATAAAAGACTTTTGCACAGTCATTGTCATTGTCAGATACAATTAATGCTTATAAACACACACTTTAGACGATTTTTCGCGATCGATCATATCTGCTCACGCAACGTATTTTAACGTAAACAATGACAACATATAACGAAGCAGATTAAGTCCGACAGTTATTTTAATATATTTTTCGTTTATACTTCATTTTTCATAGCTATAATTTATTTAAGTAAATGCTAGTTTTTGCTTTTTTTTTTTTTTTGATAAAACCCAAAGGATAATTAAACAGTATTAATTAGATTTAACGGCCTGAATGTTCGAGAAATATCGCCGAAAATATGTGCTTCACCGACAGGAATTAAACATGTAACCCTTAATGGGAACCATCATTTGATCTAAACAATAATACGGACTTCGCTAACCAGAGGCTTCTTTGTGACTGAGTGGTTAACAACACATCATATATATATATATATATATATATATATATATATATATATATATATATATATATTAGGTTGGTGCCAAAAATAATGTCGTTTTCTCACATATGTTTCTATGTGAGAAAACGACATTATTTTTGCACCAACCTAATATATATATATATATATATATATATATATATATATATATATATATATAGTGTTATTTCCAAAAATGAAACACGGGTTTAAACATAGAACTACTGACATATTTCGGACCCTCATTCCAGCCTATCTGCACACACACACACATACACACACACACACGCATATATATATATATATATATATATATATATATATATAATACAATTATTATTATTATTATATATATATATATATATATATATATATATATATAATACAATTATTATTATGAGGCATGTTAAAATCTTGTGATTCATACCGAGAGTGATTCGCGTGATTTCTCTCCCTGGATAAAAGATTTTTGCGCAATCATTGTCAGACACAATTCGCCACAGAGGAGATAAAACAAATTTCTGACCACGACCATTCATACCGGCTCGAAACATTAGCCTCCCAAGTCAATTACTCGCAAATCAAGCACTAGTCTTCTCCCTTCTCCGCTTTTTTTCCCCCCTTCAGATCTGTACGCTGACTCTTTGCCTAAGGACAGATGGGGTCTCTGACTCATCCTGGTCTTGTTAATGCTAATTCATTGGTCTACCTTTGACGAAACTGATGACCTTTCGATCGCTGAAATCTGCAGACTGTTGTACTCGTTAAGACAAGTGGCAACCAATGAATGCCTATTCGGCGAGGATAATTACAATAATACAAATTGTTTGGACTCAGATTTTTGGTCTCCTTACAACATTTTCAGCCTTTTATTATTTTCGATTTTTCTCTCTCTCTCCCCCCCTCTCTCTCTCTCTCTTATGTTTTAGTTTTTCTGTCCTTTCTTTTTTTTTATTTTCTTTCTATCTTTCTTCATATTTTTGACCTTTTTTCTTTCCTCTCTCTAATGTTGCTCTTTGTTTCATTCTCTATTTTCTTTTCCTTTCGTTTTCGTTATCTTTCCATCTTTCCTTATTTTATTTCCCCTCACTTCTTTCTCTTCTTTCTTTTCCTTTTTGTTTGTTTCTCTCTATATTTTTTTCTATTTCGTTTTCTTTCTTTCGTCATTTTTCCCCCTTTTCACTTTTCTCTTCTCTCTCTAATTTTCCTCTTCTTTTATTTCTCGATTTTCTTTCCCTTTTTTTTTCTTTATCTTTCTATCTTCCCTCATTTTCTTTCCCTTCTCTTCCTTCTTTAACTCCTTATATTTCCGACTTTCTTTATTTCTCTATTTTCTTTCCTTTTCGTTTTCTTTCTATCTTGTCTTATTTTCTTTCCCTTCTCTTTTTTCTCTTGTCTCTCTAATTTTCCTCTTTGTTTATTTCTCTATTTTCTTTCCCTTTCTTTTTCGTTTTCTTTCTATCTTTCTTCATCCCCCCCCTTTTCACTTTGCTCTTCTCTATCTCAGGTTCCAGTTTCTTTATTTCTCTATTTTCTTTCTTTCTTTTTCGTTTTCTTTCCCTCCTCTTCTTTCTCTACTCTTCCTCTTTCTTTATTTCTCTATTTTCTTTCTCTTTCTTTTTCATTTTCTTTCCCTCCTCTTCTTTCTCTACTCTTCCTCTTTCTTTATTTCTCTATTTTCTTTCTCTTTCTTTTTCATTTGCTTTCCCTCCTCTTCTTTCTCTACTCTTCCCCTTTCTTTATTTCTCTATTTTCTTTCTCTTTCTTTTTCATTCTTTCTTTCATTTTCTTTCCCTCCTCTTCTTTCTCTACTCTTCCTCTTTCTTTCTTTCTCTATTTTCTTTCTCTTTCTTTTTCGTTTTCTTTCTATTTTACTTCTTTTTCTTTCCCTTCTTTCCTTCTTTCTCTTGCTCTCTTTTTTTTATCTTGAGTCGCTGCTTTTTCTTTCTTTCTTTTCCCCAAGAATTGCTCAGTTATTCCGTAGATTGACTCTAATTTACTTATTAAGTTGGACGGGTGGTAATGGTCGACCATTGCTATTCCATTGTGCGTTCGATCCTCACCGAGCGCCCCATACACAATTTCGACTTTAAATAATGCAACAAGTTTCGGCATCATATAGAATTAACCAAATAAATTATTAAGTAAATTTTGATCTGAAGTTTTCCCCGTATGATATTTGATTTATATGGTTAAATGTTATCGCTGAATTGTGTTGAAAAATTAATATTTTTTGTTTAAAACTAAATGCTTTTATTGGCATTACTTTAAAAAAGAAAAACTGATCCCGCTGTAAAAAAAATAGCGGACATTTTTTTCTGGAAATAATTTTGTAGATGAGCATTCGGTAGTCCTTCCCCAAGATATAATATTTGTCAGAATTTAAAAATATTGAATTTTATCATCTTTGAAATATATTAAGCAATTCGTCGAGTCTAGAAGGAACCCCAACAGAATGCAGAAAGCATTGGATGGCCGTTTCGTCCTATATTTGGGATTCAGCAGCAGTGCGCATCCACTAACCGAGAATTGAAACCCGGGCAGTTACATTGACAGCCAAACGTCATACCAACTGAACTACGGGCTTGGTGACGAAGTGGTAACGAATTAGACTCGATATTGCGCCGCTCGTTCACATATTCCGTGGTGGAACTGATCCAAGTTCCTTTACCCATAGGACTGTGGCTCCGAGAGCCATAACTACCATCACCAAGCCGGTTCAATCAAGGATATACAAATGATAGAAATTAAGGAGTATTTGAGATACTTAAGTAATTCATCGAGTCTAGAAGAAACCTCAACAGAATGCAGAAAGCATTGGACGGCCGTTTCGTCCTATATTTGGGACTCATTCATATTGTATTGATCAAACCATTAATTTTAAATAGAACATTTTTATAGTCCACTAAATATGGAATGTGTGTGTGTGTGTACTATTAGCCTTTAAAAATCAGAGGACGAAACGCCTCGGTAAAGAAGCGTCTTCCTTTCTTCGTATTCTATCTTTACAGATATATTTGTTATTTATATCTGAAGTTTTACAACTGCCCCCAACCAGATTTGCTGGGTAACCAATATTTTAGAAAAACGTTAATGGAAAAAAGTTTTTCTTTTTGTTTTGGGATGTTTTTCCCTATATTTTAAATCATTATTTATCACCTGTTCAGTGAATTTTTAGCCTACGACATGTGAAGGTTTTGAGGAGCATTGGAGCACCTCATAATTGCCGGTGTTCCCTGATCCGGGGTGGTAGCACTTGTCAAGCTCCCAGCTATTGGCAAATAGTGAACTCCTAATCTGGGGTCAAAGCACTATCAAAGTGTAAAAATAGAATTTAATATCAGTAATACTCTTTTTGCAAAGGCTTACCAACAATACATTTTTGAAAAAAAAAAGCATTACCAGCAATAAAAATCTTGTCGCTATTAAATAATCCATTGAGGTTGATATGCCGTAAAACAAACCAAACCTTTAGAAGAGTTGTTTTTTGAGGCTTTATCAATAGCGTGTTTAAATATATATATATATATATATATATATATATATATATATATATATATATATATATATATATATATATATATATATATATATATATGAAACAGACTTTTGGTAAAGCGTCAAAATAAACAACTCTCCTAAAGCAATCGGATGTCTAGCCGCACTGTATCACAGCTCATTCGTGTGGCTAGACATCCGATTGCTTCAAGCCGGGATCGAGTTTCTACCCCTGAGCTATCAGCGTACTGCAGAGGGAAATAGCAATTCTAGCGTATTATTTTTACAGCCATAGTGCTCGATCCATTTTAATGAAGAGCCTTGAGTTAGCCGAGACGACTGCTGTTTAGAATTACCCTCTCCCTCAACAGTGCTCAACTGAGAGCATAATAATGTCATCATCATACAGGCATGTTTCGCTGTCTCAAAGCTCATCAGTGCGGCTTCAACCGATCAAAACTCGGCTGATTTGGAGTTTCTACCCATGAGGGAAAGGGAAAAATTCTAGCGTTTTATTTTTACAAATGTAAACAAACGCCAGACAGCCATAGTGCTCGATTCATGTTAATGATATATATATATATATATATATATATATATATATATATATATATATATATATATATATATATATATATATATATATCCTTGTGCAGGTATGCAGAAAATAGAAAAGAACACGTTGGGTGCATAATCCGGGGTTCCTTAGTATTTTTGTTTTTATTTTTAAAAAACAGTGCTCCATACAGAAGTAGAGCTTATATTCCTAAACTTCCTAAAATTTCGCTTGAAGATGAAACGTGACTAAACACCTCAATCCAACTTAATTTTATTAATTATTTGGATGATTTCGGCTCACGTTTTTGAAACATGAGAACTCTTATGTAGCGAAGGAATCATATTTTTAAACAAAAAATATTATTATAATATATATATATATATATATATATATATATATATATATATGTGTGTGTGTGTGTGTGTGTGTGCGTGAAAAGTGTGTGTATAATTAATCAGTTTGTCTGACGATCGCTAAAGCGTGAAACCCAGGGTCACAAACTCACATCTATCCAACCAAATATATATATATATATATATATATATATATATATATATATATATAATTTCTCAGAGTTAACCTGTAGAAAAAGACAATATTTATAAATGTAAAAGACAATTTAATAGTTGCCGACGCGTTTCGTCCGATGTGGAAGAATTCCTCAAATATTAATCTACGCCCAGGCCTTTTCCCTATTTTCACCTTTCTTAACAGAATTACTTCTCTACCAAACAAACGTACACAACAGTATCAAGAACTCCAAAAAAAAAAAAATGGTTGAATCCGTCAGCACAGCAATAAAAACAACGACAGTAATTGACGTAATTTTCAGTTAACTGTATGAAAATAGCATCCTCTAAATTCTTCCAGTTGTTAAGGACATTTTGTTTTGTTATTATTAGTTACTTTGTTTAATAAATTCATTTCGTTTTTGCCTTGAAAAAGTCCACATCGGACGAAACGCGTCGGCAACTATTAAAAGTTTCCTATTGTTTTTTACATATATATATATATATATATATATATATATATATATATATATATATATATATATATATATGTCCCCAAAGGGATGTAGATTTTATAACCGATTTCGCAAAGCTTCACAAATGTTCAATATGCGCACCCACCTCTTTAAAAAAAAAAAAAAAATCAGTTAAATTTCCGGCGTTTGAATCTGTCAATAGAGCTGTCAATACCTAATGAAAACATTTACCCCTATATTGAAAAAAAAAGCAATTCCGCGATATTTTAAAAGAATATGTTTGTTTTGTTTGTTTGTTTGAGTTTTATGGCATATCAACCACTGTGGGTTATTTAATGCCAAATCCAGTTTATATGAATTTTAAATGCCTCTTTTGTATGGAATAAAAAACGTATAGCTGGCAACATTATTTTTTACAAAAAACGTATAGCTGGCAACATTATGGTTTCAAAAACGTACAGCTGGAATAATTTTTTTCCAAAAAACGTATAGCTGGCAACATTATTGTTTCAAAAGCGCATAGCTGGCAACATTATTGTTTCAAAAACGCATAGCTGGCAACATTATGGTTTCAAAAACGTACAGCTGGAATAATTTTTTTTCCAAAAAACGTATAGCTGGCAACATTATTGTTTCAAAAACGCATAGCTGGCAACATTATTGTTTCAAAAACGCATAGCTGGCAACATTATTTTTCCGAAAACATTATCTGAGGCCTTGCTGTTGGATGTAGTTTATCGCCATACCCAGGACGCGGATGTAGTTTATCGTCATACCCAGGACGCGGATGTAGTTTATCGTCATATCGAGGACATTAAAAGAATATGGAATTAATATTTGTTTCAAATCAGATTAATTAAGCTTTAAATCAGTTAATGTTCATCAGATAAAGTTTAAAAAAAAGTATATTTTATTTTTCTAAGATTTTTTTTAATAAAGAGAAATACATTTTGCTGATCGATGACTAAAAAGGGTTAAATTAGCCAAACCAATCGCCAATCGATTGGTGATTAAAAATTCTTCCCAGTCAATTTAAATTAGTTTTGAAATACAGCAAAGTATTTTGCTTAGTGGAAATATTAAATTTAATCTATTAGACAGAAACTAATATTAAAATAAATGCTTCAAGAAAGAATCATTTTAAAAATTTAGTTAGTTATGTGCCATGCGTGATACACGCCTAGGCGATTATGTATCTTTCGATACATGACTGACGTGGGGAATTTTTTACCGCAGTAGTTTGCCATTTCTTTCTGCGATAGACCAGTTACCATCCAAGGCTATAGAACCCGGTCTGTCCCGCTATTAACCCATAGCTGAGGGGATAAGAAGAGGATTCATACCTTTCCCAAGGGTATTAGTACGTTAGTGAATGTAATGGATTCGACTGGAATTCAAACTCGGCTCATCCGATTCCTCAATCCAAGCCGCTTATCTGTTACTCCACCGTGCCTCCTTTTAAACCTAAAGTATCGCGTTTCTTATATATATATATATATATATATATATATATATATATATATATATATATATTATGAGAGATTTTTCCATGTTAATGTAAGAAATAAATGTAACGATTGATATTGCATTTAAATTTTTGAAGATCAAAGTTAATTGGAAAGCAAGAAGCCAGAAGAGAGTTCCGCAGGCGAGAAGTGCGAGAGACGAAACTCTTAGCATAGAACTTACGGTTACAGCTAACCAAATCGACTGTAAATTTTTTTCCCAATCTATTACTGCGCTTAAATTCATAAAGCTTAGGTACCATAGAACAAAATTTATTATAACAATTACCATGAAAGTATTTATAGGAAAGGCACAAGAAAGCTATGTTACGGCGGTTGGAGGAATGGCCGAAGCCGAGATGCCAGGTCAGGGCCAATAACAATGCAGATTCTTCATTAAATTTGATCAAGAACCTCTAAATGTATAGGGGGTGGGTACCAGATCATATGAGGTAGCATTATTCTAAGCATTGACGAATATTAGGATTTCATTGAAAATCAGGAAGAAAGAAATTGTCAGTGGTTAGGAAATAATGATAACCAATACTCATTGACTAGAGCTCTTGGCTGTATAACTTTAATGCACTGCTAATTAATTTCTTAGAGAAAGGCTCATTCCTAACTTTCGGTTTTTAATAGCGTTCAAAATTGTTTACATGGTTTTGTGGTCGTAGATCTATTTTCCACCCTGAAGCTGCTTTTCCAGAGACGCAACTTTGCAAGACTGTCACCAGTCTATCGCTTCTTATATGGTAAAAGTTCAGATGAGTTCCATTTTTCTAGTTCCAATAGTTTAAAACATTGCAGGAAACTCCATGCCACTTCCATCGAGTTGAATTACCTACATTTCCTCCGTATTCTAAATATAGAGAGAAAGTTACACTCGGACATTTTTTCCTTTCATGGATGCTACTCTAAAAACAACAATCTAACTTCTTCATGTTAGCTGATTGTTTTTTTTTTTTTTACGGCTTATCAACCTTTTTTATGTTATTTAAACACGATTCCATATTTATGGATAGGAAGAATTGTTTTGGAGAGGAAAATGATTTTCTCATACAAGTCCTAATATTTAACCCATAGCTCTGAGTAGAAGAGTAGAATTTATACTTTACCCAAGTAATTGATTATAATGAACCCGACAGGAATTCGAACTTGGCTCGTCGATTTCACATTCTGAGCCGCTATCCATTACACCAGCTACACATCCTTAGCTTACGTCCCAACTTCCTAATCGGTCACCCGTCTAGATAGTGACTAGGCTCAATTTTGTTTAACTTCGATGATCAGACGAGAACCGGCGTTTCAATTTAATATGGCCTCAAGCCTTCTTCAAGTTAAAGGTCATTAGATATATATCCTCCTTATCCTCAGAATATTCTATTCGTAACATCTCCTTTTACATTCATAGCACGTACTTCATTCATAATTTGACAACTTCCGTGTCTTCACTGCTAGGAGGACAACGGTTGAAGTGTCATCGAATTTAAAAAAAAAAAGGGGGGTGCTCCACCTTTGACCACTTTGTTTGTCTGTTTGTTTGTGTTTCAACATTAACATTTTAAAAGTAACATTCTCTATTGAATGGTTCTTGTCTTGGATATAATCAATTCTAGTATAAAAATGCAAGGAACATCAGGACAAACAGCACTGTGGGTGTTCAGGAATCAGGGCAGGCGTTATAGATTGGAACTTTGATACTTCGATTTTGATTGAAAGCTGTAATGCGAAAACTGTTTAAACAGGGAATTTAACCACGAAATAAATTCACATTGTTCCATTGTGTGCACCTGACCGCAAACCTTGAGTTCACCAGCGAATGGAGGAGACCAAAACATTATTTAACAACTTGGATACTTCACCTTACACACTTGCTGTCTCCTCCATAGATATTAATTAGTTTTCGTCCTTTCTGGGCATTTTCCACAGTGGGGTTTGTCTCCACTGATAAACAATCTAATACTTAATGTCTGTCAGATTTAATTGGCATATCTCAATACGTCGTCTAAAAAATTATTTAGATAGAAGAAAGACGTCTGTGTTCATCATTCCAACTTTGAATTCAACTTCTTGGTTTAGCTATTGAATCCATTTTAAAACAATTTGTACGAGGGATTGATTTAAAATTCTATTCACCCTATAGCTCAAGAGACACACAAAAGTGAGATAGAAGCGTTTTATTATTAGAGCTGTTTTAAATGTCTGACCGTCTAGATTTTATTTATATTGTCTGGTGTATTAATTCTATCCAGGTATCCATTCTTAGCCTTCATCTGTCCTGCTCGCTTTCATGTAGAATTTAGCTTCCACGATTTCGACCAAACGTTTTCACAACAAGCTGTCCCCAGCCCACATTTCTATCTGCTGTCTCATCATGGCGTCTACCCAGAGCATTACGTTTTTATATTATATATAGATATTTTTTTCTACAGCACATTGATTTAAAATAAATAAGAAAAAAATATCAATGGTCATTAGCAAGTCCTTCGCCCTCAAATATTCTATTAAGGAATGTTTTTCACGACAAGGTAGATGATTAGGGCAAAGAAAAAAAGGGTTGGAAATAATATAAAAAGTGCCTTTGACGAAGTAGACGGAAGGGAGAAGAGAATGGTTATAAAACATTGGATAGTAATGACGAAGGGACGAAGAAAGGTTGGCGAAAATTCTTATCTCTTTCTCTCTATTTTCAATTTTGTTTATCTATCTATCTATCTATCTATCTATCTATCTATCTATCTATCTATCTATCGCATATTGTTCATATATATATATATATATATATATATATATCTCATTATATATATATATATATATATATATATATATATGACATTCTATTCATATCTATTATCTTACTCTCTCTCTCTCTCTCTCTCTCTATATATATATATATATATATATATATATATATATATATATATTAGGTTGGTGCAAAAATAATAACGTAATAATGTTGTTTTTTGACGTTAAAAGATACGTCAAAAACGATATTATTACGTCATTATTTTTGCACCAACCTAATATATATATATATATATATATATATATATATATATGGTATTCTGTTCATATCTAACTCAGTCGAGTTATATCTAACTATCTTATTATATTTATCTACCTATCTATGATATTCTGTTCATATCTATCTATCTATCTATCTATCTATCTATATATATATATATATATATATATATATATATATATATATATATATATATCAGTCGAGTTATATCTATCTATCTTAGAATGTTTATTATCTATCTATCTATCTATCTATATATATATATATATATATATATATATATGTATATATATATATATATATATATGTATATACACCTCAGTCGGGTTATATTTATCTATCTTAGAATGTTTATTATCTATCTATCTATCTATCTATCTATCTATCTATCTATCTGTTTTCCTTTTTTTTTCATCTTCCTCTTTGATATCTTTCTTTATCCGTTCTTTCCGATCATCTTACCATTTTCCTTCTTTTTTTGTTTTACTTTGTTTTTTGTTTCCTAAACAGTTTCTATCTTTCTTTTGTCCTCATTAAGACCATAATTGCCCAAGTATGTTGTTAGGGCCGAAGGGCGTGCCCTCATTATGAGACTGATAATCAGGGGGAGGTAAGAAGGGTAGAAAGAAAAGGCGGGGTTGTCGGCGTCGTCTTTTGACTTTGTTCTTTGTGTATCGCTAAGTATAGAATTACGTTGTTATTGCAGAGTCGCGTCATTTGTCTGAGTGTGTACGATTTGCGCGGGATGACTTACCGTTTGCTCTTTCGAAAGGATTTGGCTTCACTTACTCGCCCCTTTATCTACCTCCTCTAACTTCTACCAATGAGGAAGAAGAAAGGGTTTATGCACCCAACCCCACCGCCTAATATTTTGTTCGATACAAGATGTTGGAAAAAAACAATGCTTCCTCTTCTATTATGTAAAGATAGGTACATCTATGAGATCGCTAAAAAAAGAGCATAGCATGAATAAAAAGGGCCTGAAACTTGATGAAAATAATTTTTATTGTCTAAATGTTTATGTTATTATTAAGAGGAAAGATCAAAGTATTTTTGGAGTATTTTTTAAATCGTTCCGAGCACGTCCGAAATTTTCGTTAAAAACATTTTTGAAAATTGACAGATAATCAATCACGTCAACCAGTTTTTTCCATTTTACAAAAAAATAAAAAATAAAAAAAATGAAAATCTCAGTTTCAATTTCTTTTAAAAATCAATTATAATTTTTTCAAAATTTGTTTTAAGAAAATTAGAAATTATAATATTTAAAATATTTTGGAACAAGCATTACTTCGTTTCTGCGCCGAAAAGGTGTAGTTTTAAAATAAGACAAACAGGTTTGCCCATACCTGAGATCTAAACAGGTTGTACCACCCAGGGTCAGGCTGCACTTGGGAACACCAGCAATTAAGAGGTGGTTCCACGCTCCTCAAAACCTCCTGATCAGATGCCTTGCTGTTGGGTGTAGTTAATCGTCTTACCCAGGACACGAATGTTGTTTATTGTCATACCCAGGACATGGATCTAGTTTATCGTCATACCCAGGACGAAGATGTAGTTATCGTCATGCCCAGGACGCGGATGTAGTTTATCGTCTTACCCAGGACCCGGATGTAGTTTATCGTCATACCCAGGACGCGGATGTAGTTTATCGTCATACCCAGGACGCGGATGTAGTTTATCGCCATACCCAGGACGCGGATGTAGTTTATCGTCATACCCAGGACATGGATGTAGTTTATCGTCATACCCAGGACGCGGATGTAGTTTATCGCCATACCCAGGACGCGGATGTAGTTTATCGTCATACCCAGGACGCGGATGTAGTTTATCGCCATACCCAGGACGTGGATGTAGTTTATCGTCATACCCAGGACATGGATGTAGTTTATCGCCATACCCAGGACGCGGATGTAGTTTATCGTCATACCCAGGACATGGATGTAGTTTATCGTCATACCCAGGACAAAGATACTAATGTGGAACTATCGACAGGGACGGAAGGTAAAGAAATGTATGATGTTTTTTCCCCTAATGTTCACTCAATACAAAGCCCAAGGGTCACCCAAGGTAGAGGGTGACAATGTCGAATTAGCGTAGGAAAGGATACGGTGACAAGAAAGACAGGCAGCTAATTCTAGACTTGAAGACGTCAAGATTAGCGAATAAAATTTCACTTCCAGAGTTCAAGCCGAGTCTAGAGTTGGAGTAGACTTTAGAAGGAAACGGAAACCCAGCCCTTAACGGGAAAAAAAGGGATGAACCTCTACTCCTGTTCAAAAACCGGGAAGCAGTGTGAACCGGATGGGTCTGTTTACTACTCTCGGGAAGAGTAGGAAAAATTAAATAATGAAAAAGAATTCAAACTCCAGGCGGAGACATTAAGCGTACATAGTTGAAGTAAACATTAGAAGGAACCAGAAACTCAATCCTCTACTATACAATAAACTATATATGAACTCTTGTTCAAAAGATCGAGGAAGAGTGTGAACCGGACGATAGGCAAGGCTATTTACTCAGCTTTTTTTAAAATTCAGTTAGTTATGTGCCATGCGTAATACACGCTTAGGCGATCATGTATCTTTCGATACATGATTGACGAGGCAGATCAGTTCTCATCCAAGGCTACAGAATCGGGTCTGTCCTGATATTTACCCATAGCTGAGTGGGGGGGGGGCGGAGAAGAAGATTTATAACTTTCCCAAGGGTATTAGCACGTAAGTGAATGTGGATTCGACTGGAACGTCGGTCAGTCAGTTATGACTTGCCATGTGTAATACACGTTTAGGCGATCATGTATCTTTCGATATATATGACTGACGAGGTTGCCATTTCTTTCTGCTTTAGACCAGTTGCCATCCAAGGCTACAGAACCTGGTCTGTCATGCTATTTACCCATAGCTGGATTCATACCTTTCCTATGGGTATTAGCACGTAAGTGAATTTAATGGATTTGACTGGAATTCGAACTCGGTTCTTCGATTTCTCAGTCCGAACCTGTATCCATTACTCCACCGTGCCTCCTTTTTTGATTACGCATCTTAAAATTTTGACCAGTTTTCCAGTTGCTATCAGTTTTGCGCAGGAATTATTCTTTTCGTTGTTGAAATCATTGCTTAAGTTTTTATGCTTCCTAATAAATAGAAAAGAAAAACATTTTAATGTATGAATACTTGTAATGATGGCACGCTTGAGGAATCGGTGAGCCGAGTTCGAATTCCAGACGAATTCATTGCATTAACTTACGTGATAATCTCCTCGGAGAAGGTATATATCCATCTCTTCTGCACATACCGACACTTGTGCGTGAATAACAGAACATACATAGCTTGTATTTTTATTTTTATATATATATATATATATATATATATATAAAATATTAGGTTGGTGCAAAAATAATGACGTAATAATGTCGTTTTTTAACGTCAAAAAACGACATTATTACGTCATTATTTTTGCACCAAACTAATACAAGCAAAAATAGCAATAATAATAACAACAAATATGAAAATTCAGAAAATAAGCTTTGGGTGGCAACCTATCTTGGAGAAAGAAAAGCTCTATATTCAAAACCAGTCTGGAGGGGGTTGGGTCACACTACTGACTGTACGGTGGCTGTACTTATGATGCCCTTAAGACCATAAGGGTTTACGCGTCTGTGATCGTGTGAAACTGTTAGAATTGGTAGAATTCTTGAAAAGAGTATAAAATAATATATTTAATAACACGTTTTATTTCATTTTTCTTTTTTTTCTGCGTTGCTTAAGCCATGCTGACGTCTGATTTAATTACATTTGAGTACAGTTGCTTAAAAACAAGGGGCTTATAAAAATATCGTATAAATAGAAAAAATATGAAAGAAGGTAAATAAAGTGCGTGTTGGGTGGGGACAGAAAGCTGGGGAAAAAATAGAAAGAAGAAAACAGTCAGTGGAAGAAGAAAATTCCAGAGAAAATAGGAATAATCTGTGACAGGCGGGTTTGGATAGACGTAAGACAAATCTAAGATTGATATATACACGTAGATAGACCGAAGCAGATAAATATGACGATATATATATATATATATATATATATAATTATTTATTTAAATAATATGATTACATAAGAGTTCTCATGTTACAAAACAAGAACCGAAAACTTCAATATAATTAGATTGAATTAAAGTAAGCTCTGATCCATCTTCAAGCGATTAAAAAAAAAAAAAATTTCGCTTGAAGATGGAACAGAGCTGACTTTAATTCAATTTAATTCAAATAATTATATTGAAGTTTTCGACTCTTGTTTTGAAACATGAGAACTCTTATGTAGCGATGGAATCATATTTTTAAATAACTAATTATATTTATGCTCTACTTTTGTATCGAGCACTATTTTTTAAAAATACTAAAAATACTAAAGAACTTTGGATTATTTACCTAACCAATTCTTTCCTATTTTCTATATATTTTCATATATATATATATATATATATATATATATATATATATTTGAACAAACTGGGATAGACAGATAGAGAGATATATAGATATGGATAGACTATGATAGGTAGATATGAACAAGCTGAAATAGATAAATAGATAGATATGTGAAGAAACTGTGATAGAAAAGATAGAGATTTAAACATATTTCGAATAATAGATAATGAATATACTGAGTCATATATATATATATATAGAGAGAGAGAGAGAGCGATAAAGATAGATAGATAGATAGATAGATAGATAGATAGATAGATAATGAACAGGCTGCAATAGATAGATAGATAGATAGATAGATAGATAGATAGATAGATAGATAGATAGATAGATAGATAGATAGATTGATTGATTGTGGTGCCAGGGTACAAATTCAAGAAAAACATCGAGAGGCAACCGAAAAAAAGAAAGTTTGAGAAGTCAGTGAAGCCTTTAACACATTTTCACGAAGCAGCTTGAAGAAGTCCATAGGTTATCTCCTCTTAGGGTAAGTCTTATCGCCAGTCATCCAGAATAATTTTACTGCACGTGTAAAGTTAGTAATAAAATATTCGGTATGAATAAAACCCAAATCTTTGATTTTGAGATAAGTGGCTATCTATCTATCTATCTATCTATCTATCTATCTATCTATCTATCTATCTATCTATCTATCTATTGCAGCCTGTTCATTATCTATCTATCTATCTATCTATCTATCTATCTATCTATCTATCTATCTATCTATCTATCTATCTCAGCCTGTTCATTATCTATCTATCTATCTATCTATCTATCTATCTATCTATCTATCTATCTATCTATCGCAGCCTGTTCATTATCTATCTATCTATCTATCTATCTATCTATCTATCTATCTATCTATCTATCTATCTGCTTTCTCAGTCTGTCTATCTATCTATCTATCGTTAAACAGTGCTTCTTCTAGTAGAAGCCATTAAGTGTCAAGCCGCAGTTCGAGAAATGGCAGACCAAATGCAGATAAACGTGCAAAGAGGCGTAAAGACTCTAACAAAGCAAACAATAATTTAAAAAAAAATACAAGCAAAAATAGCAATAATAATACCAACAACAAATATGAAAATTCAGAAAATAAGCGAAAACTTAACGCAGGAAACGAAAAAGAGAGAAGAAAAAAAAACCCGGATAAAGACGAAGTGAATGACGTAGAGGCCAAAAAGAATATCTCTATTCTGTCGATCTAATGAACAATTTAAGTGTCATTAGGCTAATAGAATGGTTGCAGCGGGTCAAAGAAAGGGATTGGGGAGGGAGACGCTGGCTATTAAAGAGAAAGAAAGAAAGAGAGAATACGTTGGAGAAGCAGGAAGTAATTTTTAGATATTTGCGAAGTGCCCGCTTGGCTCTGATTACGGTCATTGTCTGAATTTTACCGAATTTCTTATTGGATTGATAATATAAAAATGTCCTCGTCTTTATTGGACATTGCTTGGTCGGTTTGATATGGGTTGAGTGTTGAAAAGGTTTCGTTTCGGAGTTTCTAGTTTTGTAAATTCGTTTTCTTGCTGGACACTGTCCTTCGTTATGAAAGTCTTAATGGAGATAATTTGTCTTAAAGACGGTAGCGATTGGAAAGGAGTAATGGTTTGATGAAAGGTTTGGGAAAGGGATTTCGGTAGCTGGGAGTTGATGTGAAAAGGGATAAATCTAGGCAGTGGAAGTGTTGGTGGGGTCTGGAAAAGAATTGAAGGTAAATCTAGAATGAGAAGTAGATGATGGAAGGAAAAAATTTGAAAGGAATAAATTAATAACTGAAGGTTTGAATAAAGGACTGAATGAAAAAGTAAAGAATGTGCCCATGATAAGTAATTTTTTTTCTATGTTCAGGATGTATGCGATCATGACTCTCCCCAACTTCCTCTCTTTGTAATTCTTTGTCCCATCCATCTCAATCCCAGCTCTGTCATCCATATACATAAGCTTGTTTTCTTCTGTATCTCTTGCATTCAATATGCCCCATGAGTGTCACATTCTCCATGCCTTCTTTCCTCATTTTGTATCTCAGAAATTTTAATGTACCTGAAAAGATAGAGCTTGAGAATTGAAGTCAGTCAAACTTTGGTCACATTAGTGCGAGGAAACTTGGTAAGGATCAGAGCTTATATGCTTCAGTATTATGTCATATCGCCAGTCATTCCAAATAATTTTATTGGCACGTGTTAGTGTTACTAACAAAATTAT
>OZ010591.1:39464266-39469266 GCA_963932145.1 Acanthosepion lycidas
CTTTGGAGAAGTTTACAATCAATGAAGATCTGCGACGAATCTGAAAACTCGCAAGGACCTGGGCTGGCAAAATATTGTCGAACCAGTATACAATGTCACTTAAAATGAGAGAACGTTAATTTATTACCTCAAATCGAAACAGTTTTGATGATGATAGTGCTAATGATGCTGATAATGATGATAAAATTTCCTTCTCTCACGTGCTCAGGTACGACGTCATAGAACCGCATTACGAATTTACGACCTGTGTCCGCAATTCAGTGACCGTTTGGTCACAATGCAAACTTCTATGTAAACATAACAGGATGTCATCTTTGATGGTGTGACATCTCTATTGTAATATCCGTATAACCATTCTGATGATGGCTCATGTGAGCCGAAAGGTTAGATCGAGGAACAACGTAATAAAAAAATATCTAAATAGTTAAACTAAGGCCACTATACGAAGCTTAGGACGGCTCATAATGAAACATAATAGACATTCCTTATTTAACAATATGTTTGAAAAATGATCTTCTGCCGCAATACACTATATATATTTGACTCCCCTCTCTAAAACTTCTCTCTGTTAAATTTTAATCCCCCACTTTCTCTCGTCTGTTACCTCTCTCTATAGCTCTAACATTCGTCCCACACTCTCATACTTACACTCTCTCTAAATTTTATTTTTTATTCCCGGAGTTGTTTTTTCTGTTTTCTTTTTGAATTTGTAGGTCTGATGAATTGGATCGTATTTACGATTCCAATGGAATAAATTATGACCATGGAATATTAGTGTTTAAGCCTTTTTAAACACTTATCCTTACTCTGTCCTGGAAATTGAGTTCTATATATATATATAAAAATTTAGGATATCAGCCAATCACGCTAAGTTAGTCTCAGCCTTTCAGTATCCTCAGACGGTTTTCTGTTTCTTGGTTAAATTCTATTCTAACCAATAACAGTTATATAGCAGGATAGGCTGGGTTCTATAGCCTTGGATGGCAACTGGTCTAGGAGAAGGACAACTCTGAATTCAAAACCTGCGGAGGATCGTTTGGGGACCTTGTGGCACGTAGTGCACCGGGTCTCTGTAATCGGCCCTTCAAATCCCTCCAGCTATGTGTAAATAGCAGGGCAGACTCGGTTCCATAGTCTTGGATGGCAAATGGTCTACGATAAGGACAACCCTGAATTCAAAACCTGCGGAGGGTCGTTTGGGGACCTTGTGGCACGTAGTGCACCAGGTCTCTGTATTCGGCCCTTCAAAAAGTGTAGATGGTCCTGCACGAAACCTTCACCACTACAAATCAAATCTCATGTGCTGTTGTCGGGCTGTCGGTTTTCTGGAAACTGATCTGCTTGACCCTCATACATCGAATTCGACGGGAGAGTCGGGAGTCTGTCTGTATATATATATATATATATATATATATATATATATATATATATATATATATATATATATATTCGTAACACGAAATAAAGTTTGAGAAAAGTAAATACACCTTATTTTCTAAAAGATTTAGATTTTCATAATTTTTTTTTTCAAATAATCAATTTTTGAACCGTAAAATTCATGGTGCCTAATTCGAGAGCTGCCGGTGAGCTATTCTTTTTACCGCAGCCTTACAATAGAAGCGATCAGGATGTTACGGAAGAAGACGATGATGATGATGAGCTAGAATGTAAATGAATTCACATGATTTGCATGGACGATCGCCATCTCTAATATGCAGCTAGTCTGACAAGTTTATTGCTTTACAATTTGCTTTTGTCTATATTGTATGTATACGGCATGGTTGCGGGTGGGTTGGTGAGTCGATGGTCGGGGTGGGGTTGATGGCTAGAAAACTGCAGGAGGGTGGAGAGTGGGGAATGAAAACAATTCCCTTTTCGCGCCTCGTATTGACAGTAACGTCGCCGAGCTGCGTTAATTTCGCGCCCAAACCATCAACTCCCCTTCATTTCTTTATTTTCCCCCCTCCTTCAGTTTCCCTGTTCTTGTCTTTCCTGCCATTTTTGGCCGCCATAATCGACTGAAAGGGGTCGGAAACAGGAAACAACGGCAAAGAATTGCTTATTACTGCGACAAAGTGCATTTTGTGCGAGAGACCATGCCAGCCGGTGCGGGCGGGCGGAAAACAGGGAATAGATAAAATGCAAATCAAATATTGTACACTTAATGCTTATAAAGTTATATATGTATAAAGTTCTTGTGTATATAAAAGAGTTGGAGAATACAAAAAGAATTGCGTTTATATATATATGTTTGTGCGTGTGTCAGTTTTTGATTATTATATGAACGCACATATATATGCGTATGCTTATAAATTGTTTTTATTCTTATATATATATATATATATATATATATATATATATATATATATATATATATATATAAAAGCGTGTGTGTGTTCGTGATTATTTTATTAAGTCTTTGGGATTCTTTTGTGGAATAATCTTTAACTCGTATCTAAAATAGGTGCCCACAAAGTGTGTACGTTTTTCCTGTAGTCTACTTTGCAATCATTTTTCCATACAACTTATATATATATATATATATATATATATATATATATATATATATATATATATATAGTCTCAAGACGTATGAATCCACATCACACTCACACACACACATATATAATTTCAAAACATGAATACATACA
Organism: Acanthosepion lycidas; assembly: GCA_963932145.1. Lineage (NCBI taxonomy): Eukaryota > Metazoa > Mollusca > Cephalopoda > Sepiida > Sepiidae > Acanthosepion > Acanthosepion lycidas. The sequence continues at coordinate 39,466,918 of OZ010591.1, forward strand.
AATATAGATAAGCATAAGTTATATATATATATATATATATATATATATATATATAATATCAAGACGTATGCCTACACAACACACACATACATATATATAATCTCAAAACATGAATACACACACATAGATAAGCATAAGTTATATATATATATTTACATACACACACTTAATATGAGTATGAATATTCAAGTAATCTTCGTATGTATGTACGTTACGACCATTATGTATGTATATATATATATATATATATATATATATATATATATATATATATATATATATATAAAAGATTAATGTGATATTTGTAAAGGAACACAATGAATAAGAAGACAAGATAGAAAAAATATTTCCATCGATAAAGTCTCTCAGAGGACGAAACGCGTCGGCTAAGAATAGTTTTTCTTCTGTCTTTTTTACACACACACATACACACACATATATAAACTTAAAATTTTCCGTACACACACACACACACACACACACACACACACACACACACACACACACACACACACATATATATATATATATATATATATATATATATATATATATATCCTTGTGCAAATTAATTGAAACAGCTGTTTAGTTTCCTTTTTTTTTTTTTCACCATATAGTCAGATTTGGATTCACTGGAGTGAAAGGATGTAATCGATTTCTATTTTTTCCTCAGATTGGGTCATTTGCAGTGGTGTGCAATTATATAAATCTACTTTCCTAGCCTATGATAAAATTTGTTTGGCCTTGAAAAATATTGCGTCCGTGATTTCAGATTTTTATCATGCCCAAACTCTACTGTCTCGACTGTCGATTCGTTGTCCTACGGCCATTGTCTGCCAGTGAGCAAATAAAAGTAGTACAGATTGGCTCTGAAACTCTGATTTAAATCCAATTGAGAATCTGTGTTTAATCTTCTAGGAATGACGTCATGGAATGGACATACGAAGTACTAACATTTGCGCTGGGTCATGTTTCATTGGAAAAATACGAAAAAAATTAAATAATAACGAAATTATTCGTTTTGCTTCAATTAATTTGCACAAGGGTGTATATGGCACTATATGGCCTATTACTAGACTGATGTCATGTTGCATTTACAGTCGAACTGGCTAGATGTCACCGTAAGTTCTATGCCAACTGTCTCTTTTCTCGCTCTTCTCGATTCCTAGCCAACTTTTATATTCAAAAAATTTAAATGTCATTATCTACTGTCCTCCTGGCTACTCTTCCATTGTTCTCGCTGCTTAATAATTTTTCTGTTTTTTAATTCATCGACACCCAGCAACACTTTGTGTCTTAGTGGCTTTAGTGCCTTACATTTATCCTCTTCACCTATAATTTAGTATACTTAAATCAACATCGGTCTTTCTGCACAGATAAAAACACGTATGTCATCAGACATACATCTGGACACTTGATAGGCACATTATAGAATACATCTGGAACACATTATACTTACATCTGGACACTTGATAGGCACATTATAAAATACATCTGGAACACATACATACATCTGGACACTTGATAGGCATATTATACAATACATCTGAAACACATACATACATACATCTGGTCACTTGATAGGCACATTATAAAATACATCTGAAACACATTATACATACATCTGGATACTTGATAGGCACATTATACAATACACCTGGGACATATACATACGTCAGGACACTTGATATGCACATTATAGAATACATCTGGAACACATTATACATACATCTGGATACTTGATAGGCACATTATACAATACACCTGGGACATATACATACGTCAGGACACTTGATATGCACATTATAGAATACATCTGGAACACATTATACATACATCTGGACACTTGATAGGCACATTATACAATACACCTGGGACATATACATACGTCAGGACACTTGATATGCACATTATAGAATACATCTGGAACACATTATACATACATCTGGACACTTGATAGGCACATTATACAATACACCTGGGACATATACATACGTCAGGACACTTGATATGCACATTATAGAATACATCTGGAACACATTATACATACATCTAGATACTTGATAGGCACATTATACAATGCATCTGGAACATATACATACGTCAGGACACTTGATATGCACATTATAGAATACATCTGGAACACATTATACATACATCTAGATACTTGATAGGCACATTATACAATACATCTGGAACATATACATACGTCAGGACACTTGATATGCACATTATAGAATACATCTGGAACACATTATACATACATCTAGATACTTGATAGGCACATTATACAATACATCTGGAACATATACATACGTCAGGACACTTGATATGCACATTATAGAATAC
>OZ010591.1:39471766-39474266 GCA_963932145.1 Acanthosepion lycidas
GGCGCTGTTCTGTCGAATTTAGGCACTGTAAAATTAATGCACCGTAATCATGAACTGTGGCGCGTGTCCAGCCCAAATACTTATGTAGGCTGCAGCATTGAAACGATGAAAAGTCTGAATACATACCGAGAAAATATCCCACATACTATTGCACCAGCAGTAGCAGTAGCAGCTGCCACAGCCCCTGATGCAAGGCAGGATGGATCCATTATTTCATGTTCTACCCTTACCGACTAAACGCCCAAGCAGAAAGGAAAACTAATCAAACCAGACAATTTTTTCCGAGTTTTCTATTGTCTAGCTTTATGATCTTTAAAGAATTATAAGCTCAGTTTCTTCTTATTATCTAAATGGATTTGGCACATGGCGTTGTCTTCTGAAGCTGTAGCTTATCTGCCTCAAGTCCCCATGTATTGTCATTCAAAGATATATATATATATATATATATATATGCTTCTGTCAAATCTGGGCTAGTGCTGTTCCTATGTATTTAGATATGCTTGATAAAGTCTAAAGAAAAATCTGAAATGTTATTGGTCCTGACATGGCAGCTCGGTTTTAATCGATTCACTATGCATCTTCTATAAATATTTTCGCAGTAATTGTTCTGATAAACTTTCCTCTAAGGTGCCTAGACTTTATGAATTTAAGCGCAGTACTAGATTGGCAGCTAGGTCTCATCATTCTTTGCAGTTGAAACGGCTAGAAATAATTGAAAGTTCTATGCGAAAAGTTTCTTCTCTCACACTTTTCGCTTGTAGAACTTTCTTCTGGTCTCATATTTTACATTTGATCTTCAAGAATTTAAATGCATTGTCAATTGTTGTTTACTTCTTAATCCCTGTTCTTTTATTGTCCTCTTTCCTTAATAATGTTTTTCTTTTTCTCATATTCTTTCACACTCAGTGACCTGCGTCTTAGTGGATTTATTGCCTTGTTTGTGGCGTAAAGAATGATTACTTCAGCTGCTAATGCCTTTGTATTTTCTTGAATCAATCTTCCCATTCTACTTTGACCCCTTTAATCAACAATGGATTTCTGCTGACAAAATTGCAGGAAATTTTATGCGTACTTAAACTTTTCCCCGGTGTAGACGTGTATATACGTTTTTACCGAAAGTATCTTTTTCGGACGCGAAAGAATAAACACGTTCAAAGCATACCGTTCAAAAACCATCGATCTTGATTTTTTTTATGCCCTTCTGAGCTTGAAACGAGTTCAGTTGTCAACTGATATGTCAGGTAGAGGTGTTCTCTGCCGCTCGGGTACTTCAAGATACCTCAGTTTCTTAGTTACTATATTAAAAGCAAATAAAAGATTCGTCTGAAAGTGAACCGTTTTTCCCACAGGGGAAGGGGTTAATTAAGTGGCCCTTAAGAGCAGATGCAAATACCCTCCTCAACTGATGGTTTCCGGTTCCGGTTTTACAGTGATGTTATTTTTTTCTGCCCTTTGGCAATATGAAAAAGCCCTTTAGGGCAGTAGAATAATATTTTCATTTACATGTTACCCTATCCCGACATTTAACCGAAGTTTTATCATAATAGCCCAGCAAGTGTGACGATGCCTATAATGTTAGTCCTCGGTATAACGATAGACTATAAAATAAAAACAAAAATACTAAAGAACCCTGGATTATTTACCTAACGTTTTTTTTCATATTTTTCTACATATCTGCACACACACACACACACACATATATATATGAAGAAAAATATACGGAAAAAACAAACAAAAATCCTTATATGTTTTGTTCTCATGTCCATCGTCTTTGTCATGTTGAATTGATAATGTTAATTATATTTTATGAATATGTCCTGAAGATGGTTTATTAGACCAAAACGTCTAACGTTGACATTAAAACAGCATAATTGCATATAAGGATTTTTGTTTGTTTTTTCCGTATATTTTTCTTCATACTGTCGGATCTATATCCATGTATTTGCTTACACACACACACACACACACACACACACATATATATATATATATATATATATATATATATATACTAAAGCTGAGTATCGTCTACCAATTACTCAATTGTGAGAGCAGAATAACATATATCATATATTACTTCAATGATCGCAAGTAAATAAAATTTCAGCAATAAATAACACATAAGGATGTTGATATATTGAAACAAACAAAAAGCGAAGAAGCTTATGATGTCTGTAAACCGCAGGTTTTCTTGTAGAGTATCCTTTCCGTAGTCATCTAAACTAGAAGTCTTTAGCACTCTATTGCACTATAAAGCTGACTAAAATTGACAATTCTTTGGCCTTTGATTCCAAAGCTTAGTGTAGTAGTTGCTTTTTTTGTGTTTTTTAAAATTTTATTTTCCTTATTGTTTTTGTTATTTTTTTTTTAAAGTTATAAACGTACCTGATTGTTTAGGATTGTTTTACCGTTTGATTTATCTTCCTTTCTTTTTTTTTCGTTACAGGTGTGCTGAGAGGAAACTCGACTGTCAAGCAGTGTAAAATCAAGAAGATCACCT
>OZ010591.1:39479266-39496766 GCA_963932145.1 Acanthosepion lycidas
AACCGGATCTGCTAATACGAGTAAAACTTGGTGAGTGTAATAACCATCATCTCTCACGGTGAGAGATAACGGCTCAATATGGCTATCTCTGGTTAAATGCTATAATATTCAAGTAAGCAAGCGGAGCGACACTAAATGAAAAAGTTGGTGTGAGGGATAAATCAGATGTTAAAAGTGCATGTGAGGAGGTTAAATCAGATACTGTTTTAAATATTCTTTATTTTTATTTGATCGTCTCACTCAAATTTTCAAATTTTTTTTTATGTCCCGTTAAAATGTTCTGTCTGATTTTAAATATACAATTTTTTTTTTGCTTTTTGCTTGTATTTATTTATAATGATAAAAATAAATAAATAAATAATTTTTCTGATTTATATGAAAATTAGTGCCAGTAATTTTTTAGGCAAAAAAATCAAAAAAATAAAACAGTTCATCAAAGTATCATTTTCATCGACTTAGTCCAAGGTTGATTGATTTGTTTTTTACGGCTTAACAACCCTTTGCAGGTTATTTAAAGCAAAAGAATATATTTTTTGATTTTAAGAAGTTTTTGATTTACTGATACATGTCCTACTAATTAACCCATATCTGGGGTTCAGAAGGTGTGGATTCACCTTTCCCAAGAGTATTTGCGCGTAAGTGAATATAAGGAACATAACTTGAATTGGAACTCGGCTCTCCGATTAATAATTCCGAGCCGTTATCCGTTGCACCTCCGCACATCCAAGCTTACAGCATCTGCTATTCCCAAGCAGTCATCTTATTTAGGTATTGTCCATTATGAGAACCTATGTTTAAACGTGATATAATCGTAAACCCTTAGGTAAATGTTTCTTAATTTTATGGCTCACTTGTAGAATAGGTAAAACTCTGGATGTAGTAAGAAAGGTAAGTAAGAATGTGTTGTTTTGGTGTTAGGAATATTATGGTATGTTTAGTGTGTGTTTGTGGCTAGTTAAGTTTAAAGTTAAGACAGATGAAGACCGTCTTTTTCCACATTCCCCATGTTGACCTTGTGCCACATTTGGCAAATATTACAAATAAATATCGCTCTTGAAAAATTTAAATGCAATGTCAATCACTATCTACTGTCCTTCTGATTATTATTCTTCTGTTCTTTTGTTGTAGTAATATTTCTTATTCTTACACACCCAATAATTCCTTGTGTCTTGGAGTGAATGCGATTTTGTAAAAATTCCTAAATTTCTCTCCGCATGCAGGCGGTTTGTTTCCAGTAAATATTATGGATTATTATTAGGTTGGTGCAAAAATAATTTCGTTTTCTAACATATGTTACTATGTGAGAAAACAAATGGAATTACAAATGGAATATGTGTCACGATGGACGGATGTCCCCTAGAGAGACTACTGGGCCTTAAGCTCATACCTGACATCAAGTGGAACTCGTATTATACATGACATCGTTTGAGCACCTCGAGGTGGTGTAATGGTTAGCAAGTTCTTTAGAACAATTACAACTGAGTAGTGAGTTCGATCCTCACTGGGTGCCCTTTCGGCCCTGTGCCACATCTAAGCTACGCTTGGAATATCACTTATATATGACATCACTAAAGATGTAAATTATCGACTCCCTGTACCGCTCCAGTAAGTACTTAACTCCATGAGTTATCCTCTGACTAGAGCCAGCTTAGGCCAAAAATGGAATAGAGTTGTTGTATTTGGGTGGGAGCTACCCACACCACACTCTCCAGCCTCGACAGAGTCCAAAAGCGTCTCCGAGTGCTTGTGGGTGACGGATTATAATCCACCTTTTAACCTCTCACTCACAGGCAGGATGTGGCAAACCTTTCGCTACTCCATCGCTACGGAAACTGCTCCGACAAACTACAGTCCTTGGTTCCGCTAATTTTAACCTCCAGGGCCAGGACTCGCCATCCCACTTACATTGTAGTAAATCCCCCACATTCTCCCCGTATTCCACTGGTGGGATGTATATATTTATTATTGTAAATACAATAATTGCGGCAGAAAGTGGTAAGTGGGTGGAGGCTGCTCATTAACTATCCTATACTTAGCTAATCCGAGTCACGATCCATTCATTCAATACAAATAACACAAATAGCAAAAGAAGACATCCTTTACCTTTTACTACTACATATACCAGAATACAACATACACAAAGGGAACGTAACAATTAAACACCATAACTTAAAAATTTATCCGTAAAATATATATGTATACAAGCTGCATTTAAATTTTTCCTACTTGTGACGAATGCAGCTATAGATTTTTTTTTGCATGTTAGTTAACATTCGTGTCAGCCAGTGTAACGAATGCACAGCCGCAATTTTCGACGAATTTGCATCAAAATTTACATGCACATGCTCCAAGTTAGCAAGAAGGCTAAGACCGACTTTGCAATTCCCAACTCCCATCGATAGTAAAAATACTCGATTTTTTCATGTTTCTACGACAGTTTTCATGTAGTTTGCGGCCATTTTTTACTGGCTAGAGTGAGAACCAATAGCTGGCTGCCACGAATAGGCAGGAAGATTCTATTGGCCAGCGTGAGAGCCAACAGCTGACTGACACGAATGTTAACTAGCATGTTAGCATGGAAAAGAAATCGATAGCTGCATTCGTCACAAGTGGGGAAAATTTTAATCTGTATGGCACTTTACTCCAATTTGGCTCATTCACTTGCTTAAACTCAACGTTGATTCTGATTCCGCAGAACTGGGTTGGGTGTGAAAAAATATTTGTTGTTAACATTCTTTTTTCATTCGGTTTTTCCAGTTACGAGTCTTTTTTAAAGATGATCGTTTTCTGTTCATTTTGTTTAGTTTTTTTTTTTCGTAACAGATTTAATGTTTAGTATAGAGCTTAGAAAAAAATTGCAGTGTGAGATAGGCAAGAAGTAAGTCATGTAGCAACACCAGCACGGCAAAGGGCACTCCTTTAAAGGCAAGGAAGGGCAAAAATATTTTAAGTCAAGTGGTAGCGATTGCTGTATGAGTCGTACGATTTTTGAATCAAGTACGGGCAACGCCGGGCCATGCTGCTAGTCGCTTTCTATTCTCTTAATCTGGTGCTGTAATAAATTTCACTGACTATGGCGGAGACACGGTAGAGTGTAATGAATAGTGGCTCGGATTGAGGAAACAAATCAAATCCATTACATTCACTTACGTGCTAATACCCCTGGGAAAGGTATGAATCCTCTTGTTCTCCTCCCAACTATGAGTAAATAGCAGGACAAACCCGGTTCTATAGCCTTGGATGGCAACTGGTCTACCGCAGAAAGAAATGGCAACCTATTGCGGGAAAAAATCTGCCTCGTCAGACATGTATCGAAAGATACATAATCGCCTAAGCATGTATCACGCATGGCACATAACTGACTGACTACATGACTTGGTGCGTGAAATTAGAGACTAAAAAAAGGGTTCGGTTCGAAATTCTAACAAATAGCACCTGAAGAAAGCCGGAGTGTACAACGACTGAAACGTCGTGAATATGACAACAGCCAGAACGATGTAAAAAGTGCAAATTACATGTTTATTTTAAAAATTAGTAATTATAGGTTTAGCAAAAGCAGACCGGGTGTTATTTATGAGTTTATAATCAAAATCAATGATAATTATAGATTTACAAAAAATATGCATTGATTATAGGTCTATAAAAATCCAGGTAGTAATTATAGGTTTATTTAAAGAAAAAAATAGTATGTATAGGCTTATATTTAACAATAATGATGTAATTGGATAGTACTTATGCATTTTTAAACGCACTTAAGAGTTTATATTTGTAGCATAAAAAAATTTACAAATAAACAAAAACAAGGTCTAGAAGTTTCCATAAAGTTCTAGAAGCCTGCAGAATTTAATAGGATAATACTATACGATTTTAGAAATTTCGAGCTGGCGTGACATTTTAAATAATAAACTGAATTAAACCCTTCTTCCTTATTTTGAACAAAGGATCATTGAATTATATTAGAGCAGTGGTTTTCAACCTTTCTGTTGGAGCGGAACCACAAGGAAACATTCGAGTGGCTCGAGGAACCCTCTCAATAAAAATTACTGTCAATCATAGTAATTGTGTAACTTCTTGCGGAACCCCTGGGCTTTACTAACGGAACGCTAGAGTTCCGCAGAACCCTGGTTAAAAAGCCACTGTATTAGAGGAAATCAATTATTTTGCAAAGAGTCATAATCCTAATATATATATATATATATATATATATATATATATATATATATATATATATATATTAGGTTGGTGCAAAAATAATGACGTAATAATGTCGTTTTTTGACGTATTTTTTAACGTCAAAAAACCACATTATTACGTCATTATTTTTGCACCAACCTAATATATATATATATATATATATATATATATATATATATTACAACAATGTAGGGTTTTTAGCAGATATATTTACCAAAATTACACAAAAATATTTTGAAATACTAAAGAGTAAATTTATTCAATAAAATCGCCATTGGCTTCACCTCCAGACGAATACTGAATCTCCTAAATATCTTCTGGACTGTCTCCTTGTTTAAGTTGGTGAATGTTTCCATAATCCTTGGTTTCACTTCATCTGTGATGTTACAAGGAGTTTTGTTGGTCTCTCGCTCAACTGCACCCCACACAAAAAAATTCAAGGAGGTTGCAGTTGGGGGGTGGAGAGTTAGGTGGCCAGATTTTAGGAGTGATGTGGTCGAAGACATTGTCCGACAGCCATGACTGGGTTCTTCTGCTTGCGTGGCATTGTGCAGAGTCTTGTTGCCAGACATAGGGTCTTTCAGCAGCCACCTTCTTGACCCAGGGTGGCACTACCTCCTCAAAGCACTTGATGTAGGCCTCTCTGTTGAGTTTGAGACCCTGTAGTAAGATTATTGGAGACATAACGTCGCCATTATTAGTGATCACTCCAAACATCTTGGTAATCACAACTGAACTCGCACCCAAACACACTGAAATGTTCATATTGCAGCTTTCGGTGCGAATTTGAAATAGTGCAGAATGCCGTTCCCAAATTTCTGGCGGAGCAAATTACGTAAAAGTGCTCTTTTTGTAACAGACATTCGCCAAATTACCTTAATATAATGTTCAGCCAACAAAATCAAAAACCGTCAACGCGCATGAGCGAAATTAAAAATACAAAATGGCGACAATTTACCCATCACATCCTGCATAAGAGAGAATGTTTCTAGACAATATCAGTCTATTATTCAAATTTGACTTGATGTGAAGATCGAATTGAAACATGGAACTGATAGTCACCATACACTGTCGATTTCTCTCTCTCTCTCTCTCTCTCTCTCTCTCTCTATATATATATATATATATATATATATATATATATATATATATATATATATATATGTATATATATATATATTAATGATACAATATAGCAATTCGTATGGAATTTACAGGAGGATATAGATCCAGGGAGAGCTCTATGTCAAAAGACAGAACAAGATTATTATTAATTAAAGAATATCAAACACTTAAAATCCCATAGGTAAAAAGATAGAGCTCTAAAAAAACAGCAGCTCTCAATCTTTCAGAAAAAGACGGGATTGATTCAGATTCAAAATGAACTAAATACACTTTAAACCCTTCCACCATCCTCAAATGGCATACTGAGGTCAGTACGTCAAAATAGGTCAACACTCTCAACATTTCCACCCCCACTCTCTAAAGAAGATATATATATATATATATATATATATATATATATATATATATATATATATATATATATATATATATATATATATCTAAAGAAGATACAATATATCTTGTTTTAACCGGAAATATTTTTTCCATTTCATTTGTGATTTGTTTGTAGGTCTTGAAGATTGAGAGCTGCTTTTTTAGAGCTCACATGAGATAAAAATTATTAACTATGATAATATATATATATATATATATATATATATATATATATATATATATATATATATATATATATATATGTAACCATAAAAATTCTGAAAATGAATTAATCTCAGCATGTTAAATCTCTTAATACACCTTTTTTTATTTATAAAAAAAACACTGACATTATTATTATTTTTTTTATTTTCTTTCATTTCTGGCGTTTACACATTTCTGTCCGGGTCCCGCCCAAGGACCTAAGGTTAGAAATGGCATCATTACACTTTCCACTTACAAAGAAAAAAAAATTACATAGATAAGGCCCTTCGTAAAGTGTGGGCTGTACTTTTCAGGACACTTTTTTGTATCTCCTTGAGGCATGGACTTCCAGGAATCCCTTCATTTAGTCTACTGCAATCTTTTCCAACCAGTCCTAGGGCTCCAACTAAAACAGGGATTGTTGATGTTCCCATATGCCACATTTTTTTTCTTTTTCTTCTTCTTCTTCTTCTTCTTCTTCTTCTTCTTCTTCTTATTATTATTATTATTATTATTATTTTCTTTGATTTCTGGCGTTTACACATTTCTTTCCGGGTCCCGCCCAGGGACCTAAGGTTAGCATGACACTTTCCACTGAGAAAAAAAAAAAAAAAAAAATATTATTATTATTATTATTATTATTATTATTATTATTATTATTATTATTCCTTTGATTTCTTGTGTATGCTTATTTATTTCCGGGTCCCAACCAGAGACCTAAGGTCAGAAATGTTCTAGTACATATTTAAAAAAGAATAAAAACCTAAGATCACACACATATTACATAGATAAGCACTTCGTAAAGTGTGAGCTGTAATTATGAGTACAGTTATTATTATTATTATTATTATTATTATTTTTGTATATTTTATATTTCCTGCTTTGTATCCTGCTTTGAGCCGGATTCAAATTTTGGTCCTTATGCCCCATAGAAAAATTGTCATTTAACTGATAGAACTTTTCTTAATATATGAGATATTCCTGGTAGGGTGATCTTTATGTATGTTGATGTTACCTGGGACTCTGTTAGTAAAACTGTCTATTCTTTTTTTCACAAGGTCCATAGCCCCGATTACTATTGGTACAGTCTCAGTCTTCATTCCTCACATCTTGCTAATCTCGATCCACAGATCCTTGTATTTGAACAATTTCTCGATAATTTTCATGGAGTCGTTTCTCCTAGATGGTACTGCTATTGTCAATAAGCTTCCTGAATTTCTTACCTTTTATGATAATATCAGGTCCGTTGGTTTTTATTTCCGTCAGTTTGAATTAGTACGTCCCAGAGGATAGTTACATCGTTATTTTGGGTAACTGTGTCTGGTTGGTGCTCATACCATCTCTCAGTGGTTAGTTATGTCTCGGGGTATATTCATTTTTTGCTAGTTCTGGACATCCTGAGACAATATGGTCAACAGTTTCATCATATTTCCTGCAGATCCTGCATTCGAGTGTTAGTTCCATCGTTGATTATGTGACAGTGATAGGATGTCGTTGCAGACATGAATGTACGTGAGAGATTCATGGATGATTGAAGTTTAAAAGCAGTAAAATCGACCTTGCTAACCGATCGATCCTCTATGGCGAAATCGGTAAAAGCACGTCAGGCTATATGGCGGTTCCGTATAGGATACAGGTTCGAATCCTGTTGGAGGACGAATATTTTCTGTGAAAATTTCTCGGACATTCAGGCCGGTAAATATTGTTTAATACTGTTTATTATAAACAGAGCATTTACTTAAATATTTGTATCTATAAAAAGAATGTTAAACATAAAAATTTCCGAGTCTGTCTATATTTCTGAGATGAGGTATTATGTACAGTATTTACATTATTCCGACTATTGTCGCCATATTTATTACAACGTTTCGGCCGATGTACGCTCCGGCCTTCTGCAGGTGGTTGGAATGTCAAACTGAACCCATTATTTCGCTCACTGGGGTAGACTGTTCTTGTGCCATGTTTGATGGATGTCAGTTATCTCCTGTTAATTTTCCCTCTAAAAGTTTTCCACTGCCTTAACCGGGTATTGAACTCACACTCTTTGGGTCCTGTCACTGGATCTAGCCAACGTCTTTATTTATTGTGCCATATATATATATATATATATATATATATATATATATATATATATATATATATATATATATATATATATATATATATATATATATATATATATATATATATATATATATATATATATATATATATATATATATATATATATATATATATATATATATATATATATATATATATATATATATATATATATATATATATATAAAGTTATTAAATTCGAACATTTAAGTTACCACCACAAAAATGTACATTTGTTTCTATGCCCAATTCAGACATCTCATCAGATGGTGATCAAAGATAGTTATAAACGATTTAGATGCATTTATTTTTTTCGATCCACCATTATCCTGAGCTGCCAATTACTCGTTGGAGAAGTTATGCTTTATTCTCCTCTGCCCCTCTTGCCTTCAATTTGTCCTGTGAGTATCAATTTTTTCTTGCCCTCTTTCCTCATTATACGCCCTAGAAATTTGAATTCTCCCTTCCTGATATTTAATATAAGTATTCTTTTTTGTTTCCTCTAAAACTTCTTCGTTGCTCACAGGTTCATAGTTTTTCTTAGCAGTCTTCTGAGATTGTCCAGCATTCACTGTCATATTGGAGGATTGATATTACGTAACAGTTCAGTACTCTTTTCTTTGTTTCTAACAAAATTTTCCCGCTACTTTACTTAACCTAAGTAAGTCCTCTTTTGCTATCCCAATACGCCTTCGGAAATTAGTGTCGCGCTTTCCGACTTCCCAGACGTTTAATATATTGTACTTGTTTAATTTTGGCATCTCCAATTTTGTAAGTTGCATCTTAGGCTCTTCCTTTTGATAGCAACCGTCTTCTTGCAATTGATGTTTAGTTCTTTCACTGCATTCTGTAGGAGTTCTTGTCGTTTGTCTGCTATCAAAAATGTCTCCTCTGCATTTTTTTTGTTAAAATTGATAGGACTTTTAATTCTCTCAGAATCACCTTACTGTATATAGATTGAATAAGTCCGCTGAGAAAACACACCCTTATTTACAACCCCTTTCTATCTTCGTATATTTTAATCCATGTTCTATCCGCATGTCTGCGGTTTGCTGCCAGTATAGGCTCTAGATTATTCTGATATCCTTCCCAAATATGTTTAGGTTAAAAAGCAATTCCAACAGTTCTTTGTGGCGTGCTTTTAAACGCTTTTGTATAATCTATAAAACACAGGCACACATCTTTCTGTATTTGTATTGCTTTTTTTATATATATTCCTCAGCATAAAGATTGCATTCCTTGTTCCAGTGTCTTTAACGCAGGCGCACTATTCTTTGCCTATTTCCGGATGAACATTTACACGGACATTTTTTTTTCAGGGGCAGTTGGAGCTAGGGGAGGGGTTAGTTATTCCTTATCTATTGAAAAATCCAATCAACAACAGAGCTAAATACATCGCACTACTTAAATAGATTGGTCCACTCGTAAAAAATAGCGAAATATGTTTCAGCGCTTAATATTTGCAGATTAGAATTCCGTAGACCTTGTTCCATCCACGATATTTGTCACAATCGAAAAATATTGACGTAATTTATTTTACGGATTGATATTATTAAAATAATATCAATCCGTAAAATAAATTACTTACCCGGACACGGCAGTTATCGCAGAAAAATGTAAATCGTACCCGAACAAGAGAAATTTTTATGTTTATACGTCCTTTTTATAGACAAAAATATTTAAGTATATGCTCTGTTTATGATAAACAGTTTGTCCATTTCATATATATATATATATATATATATATATATATATATATATATATATATATATATATATATATATATAATGACCTAACATCCCTAAGCGCGGTTAAAACAATATAAATTAAATCATAAATAATATTATATTTTTATTCAAGGGTCAAACGTCCAATAATGGTTACGCGCGTGTCTTTAAAAAAACAAATCTGCACATGCGCAGAATAAGCACTCCCCAAAGAGTTCAACTTCATTTTATTTTTCGCCCAGGAAGAAGACAGGCGTGGCGGAAAATTACGATTTTTAACATTTTACTCAACATGATTCAATTTCAGATAATGTCCTAACAATCAGAAAAACCACAACAACAACAACAACAATAATATTGTCATTATTATTATTATTATTATTATTATTATTATTATAATGACAATAATAATAATACCTTTCTCGAATTACTTTCATCGACCTACAATTCCTTAAGAATTATATGTGGGCAATATTTCTCTGCACGTATACTGTCTGTCTCTGATTGCCTATCTATCTATCTATCTATCTATCTATCTATCTATCTATATCTGTCTCTCAATGCTTTCACGTTTCCCTCGTTTTATCTCTTTCTAAGTTTTTTCAACAATTGACTGCGGATTTTCTCATTTTCTGGAGTCAAAGGCCGATGCTATCCTACAGGACGAAATGCGTTACGGGAAAACTTTTTCCACTATATCACACATTCCGCCCCCGCCTTCCTCTCTCTCTCACTCTCTCTCTCTATCTCTCTCTATCTCTATCTCTCTCTCTCTCTCTCTCTCTCTCTATATATATATATATATATATATATATAATTAGAAAAGTGAACATAGAAGTCAACACTTAGAGGCGACAGTCTCTTTCATGCTATACGCATATAGCATGAAACAGACTGTCGCCTCTAAGTGTTGATTTCTATTTTCATTTTTCTATTTATATTTACACACGCTCTATCTATGATATTGAGCACTTTATTCCATAAATATAGCACACCTTAAGACTATATTTCTTTATATATAGAAATATGTGTGTGTATGTGTGTGTGTTTGTACAAAATAATAAAAAACTAAAGGTGATGGGGGTGGAGAGCGACGGTAAGAAAAAAATTACTAACCCTACTGTTATTATGTTGATTTCTATCTATCATTTCTTCTTTTTTTCCATCCACCATTATACGAATAATTGCTTTCTTCTTTCTTGTACTTCCTTCTCTGTGTTATATATATATATATATATATATATATTAATGAATATGAAACACTTAAAATACCATAGGTAATAATCTTTATTTCATGAAAGCTATAAAAACAGCCTACAATTTTCATTGAAAGATTGAAGGCTATTTTTATAGCTTTCATGAAATAAAGATTATTACCTATGGTATTTTAAGTGTTTCTTATTCATTAATTAATAATTTTGCTCTGTCCCTGATATAGAGCTCTTCTGTGATCTTTATCCTCTTGGAAATTTCATACGGAATATATATATATATATTTAAGTAAATGCTCTGTTTATAATAAACAGTATTAAATAACATCTGCCGGCCTGAATTTTCTCTGTGGCCGAATCGGTAAAAAGGTACGTCAGACTGTACGACGGTTCCGTATAGGATACAGGTTCGAATCCTGTAAGAGGACGAATATTTTCTATGAAAATTTCTCGGACATTCAGGCCGGTAAATATTGCTTTATGTTTATTATAAATAGAGCTTTTACTTAAATATTTGTATCTATAAAAGGTATTTTAAACATAAAAATCTCTTAATATATATATATATATATATATATATATATATATATATATATATTGTAACACGGATATAAGAGAAACCCGGAGAGATTTTCTGTGGTCCCAAATTGTTTCCATACTTACCTAAACAAAATAGATCAAACCCGGATATAAGAGACTTCTTCTCCGGTCCCGACAATTCTCTTATATCCGGGTTACACTGTGTATATATATATATATATCATATCTGCCTGATCACGATATGAATATGCTGGCCTTGTGAAACAGAACACTTCTCAGAATCCCTTCCCTATACCCTTATCCTGCCGTGAAAAACTCAATAAAAATTCATCAAATTTTCCTTGTCTGTCAACGAAACATGTGTGAAAGACCGGTTACTCATCAAATATATATATATATAATTTATTCAAAAATTATACATCAATATGTTATATAAAAATATAGTAAATGCTCTGTTTATTAAATAAATTATTTATCATTAAATAACATTTAGCGGCCTGATAATAATGTTCATGTGTGACGTCATTTGTTTACATTTGATACGCCATGAGCAGACATGAATGTACGTGAGATATTCATTGATGACTGAAGTTTGAAAGCAGTAAATTCGATCCTCTGTGGCGAAATCGGTAAAAGCACGTCAGGCTATATGACGGAGGATGAATATTTTCTATGAAAATTTCTCGGACATTCAAGCCGGTAAATGTTATTTAATACTGTTTATTATAAGCAGAGCATTTACTTAAATACTTGTATTTATAAAAAGAACGTTAAACATAAAAATGTCTTTAATAAATAAATTGTCGGACTTTGTCCATTTCTTAATGTATGACGTCATTTGTTTACATTTGATACGCCATGAGCAGTTATGAATGTACGAGATTCATGGAAGATTGAAGTTTATAAGCAGTAAATTCGAATGATCCTTTGCGGCCGAGCGGTTAGGCACGTCGGGCTAAATGACGGTTCCGTATAGGATGCAGGTTCGAATCCTGTCAAGGGACGAATATTTTCTATGGAAATTTCTCGGACATTCAAGCCGGTAAATGTTATTTAATACTGTTTATTATAAGCAGAGCATTTACTTAAATATTTGTATCGATAAAAAGAATGTTTAAACATAAAAATGTCTTAGTATATATATATATATATATATATATATATATATATATATATATACACAAAGTTATTACATTCGAACATTTAAGTTACCACTACAAAAATGCACATTTGTTTCGATGCCGGATTCAGGCATCTCATCAGATGGTGATCAAAACGATTTAAAAAAAAAAAAAATTAAATGATTTAAAAAAAAAAATGAGGTCACGAAACATCCCTTCATTTTATATTTTTTTTTAAATTAGTAAGGCATAAGAAAAATTTCCATAAAAGAAAAGAAAGAAATATATAATTTTGCCATAAAAGTAAAAGAAAAAATACACAGGTTAAAGCAGAGAAAAAAAGAAGAGGACAAGAAATCAATAAAAGGAAAAAGAAAGAAGAAAAAGAAATAGAAAAAGGCAAGAAAAGAAAGGCATAAAAAATAACCCCTTCTCGAAAAAAAAGGAAAGAAGAAGAGAAGTAATATATTAAAATTTCCAATTGTAAAAAAAAAGAGAAAGGAAAGAAAAAGGAGAACAAGACAAGTTGTTGAGGATAATTTAATCAATGAAAAAACATTTACGTTTAATACAGAAAGAATTCAAAATTTAACCGGAAATCATGGCAACTACATAGAAAATCTTTTTTAAAGATACAATCTAGCCATTCGTGAGCCATTTGACGCTTTTAAAGAAGCCACATTTGGATATATATATATATATATATATATATATATATATATATATATATATATATATATATTATCATTTCAACCAAAGCAAGGCGATAATGCCATTACGATGCATGAAGCTGCTGGGAGTGAGGGAGAATTAGAAGAATTTAGGAGAAGGAACCGGAAACTCAATCCGAATAAGGAAACACGGTTTAAATCTCTACTCCTGGTCAAAAGATGGGAAAGGAGTGTGAACCGAGCGATAGCGATCTACTCCTAATTGTTTGTTTATAAAGCTCTAACACTCACACAGACACACAGACACACAGACACACACAGACACAGACACATACACATATATATATATAAGCCACGATACGAAGCTTAGAACGGCTTATGATCAAACATAATAGACATTCGCTGTCTGTTATACTTAACAATATAAGTTAAAAGATATATATTTATATATATATATATATATATATATATATATATATATATATATATATATCTTTTAACTTATATTGTTATTGTGTGTGTGCGTGTTTAAAAATGTATAGAAAATAGGAAAGAACTCGTTAGGTAAATAATCCAAAGTTCTTTAGTATTTTCGCTTGAAGATGGAACAGAGCTTATTACTTTAATTCAAATAATTATATTGAAGTTTTCGGCTCTTGTTTTGAAACACGAGAACTCTTATGTAGCGTTGGAATCATATTTTTAAATAAATAATTATATATATATATATATATATATATATATATATATATATATATATATAATTCTGTACTCACATAGTTATATTTTAATGCCATTTTTTCATTACGTAGGCGCTTAGAGCTCTCCACAGTTTTCTCTAATATTTTTTCATTCAACAATTGATTGATTGATTGCTTTGCTTATTGACGGTCTATCAACCTTTGCCGGTTTAATTTTAGATTCTAAGAACTTTTAGGAGATAGTAATTATTTAATTATAAATAGCTGGCTGTTGAAGAGATGGGTGTATACTTTCCCGATGGTGTTTGCGGGATAAGTGAACCCAAATGGAATTGAAACTCGGTTACCCTGAATTTCACTTCAGAACTCTTACCCACCATAATCTAGTATTTCTAAGTGGTCAGCCATTTAGGTACTGACTAGTTTCGACGTTGCTTAACTTCGCTGATTGTACGAGATGAGGTGTTTCAAAGTGACATGGTCGTAAGTACCTGCATTTGACAAACATTTTGGGAAAGATAGTCTTCCCTTTGCCTTTTACACAGTTTATAGATCTTCTTCTCTTAGACTGGCTGACAGCCAAGACTGGAGAACCCTGGCCTACCCAGGGCTTATAGGACGTGGCTTAATGGAGTGGAAAAAAGGGATGAGAGACTGTTTTCCTTCCATCTGACTACATGAACTTCAGTAGCTGGTGGATTTCCCCTCCTGAACTAAAAAAATTTTGTGCTAAAAATGTTTACGACCGCGGACGTAATTGTAGGCTAAAATTCGCACCTACTTGCTCGCGGCGACGAAAATGAGGAAATAAACGTAGCGCTATTACATTTTCAATAAATAACCCCTCCCCCAACCCGTTGCTTCCTGTCAGGGTTAGGGGTTAGGGTCAGGGTTAGGGGTTAGGGTTAGGTTTAGGGTTAGGGGTTAGGGTTGGTTGGTGTCTTTCCGAATTGGAATTTTTTGCGAAAGTGAACGCAACTGGAGACACGGTGGAGTAATGGTTAGCGGCTCGGATTGAAGAATCGGAAAGCTGAGTTCGAATTCCACTCGAATCCATTACATTCATTTACGTGCTAATACCATTGGGAAAGGTCTGAATCCTCTTCTCTACCCCCAGCAATGGGTAAATAGCAGGACAAACCGGGTTCTATAGCCTTGGATGGCAACTGGTCTACCGCAGTAAGACATAGCAACTTGCAGCGGGAAAAAATATCTGCTTCGTCAGTCAATTAAGCGTGTATCATGCATGACACTCATCAGACTCACTGAATGCACTGAATAGCCAGGAATTTGAACCCTGCTCCCCGTTTCTACCTTTTACCATCCGTTACAATGCCCGCATATCTAACAACGACATCTATAAAATACTCATCAATACGCAAACATGAGAAAGCAGATAAAGTCATATATGAAGAAATGCTTTTTATGTACAGACACAAATATATATATATATATATATATATATATATATATATATATATATATATATATATATATATATATATATATATATATATATATATAATACACTCACGCGCATATATATATATATATATATATAGCTTTTTGCAGGATAAAAAATTAATGCTTTCCGATGAGAAAGGTTGGACGAGATGTTAAGATTAAAAAAAGTGTTTCGTAAGTGAATAAGAAAAGGGAGAGAACTCGGATGGTTGGCTGTCAAGAACTGAATTACGAGATGAATTTTTACAAAAAAATAAAATGCAAGATGAAACAGAAGAGCTGTTTACAGAAAAAAAAAATCTATGAGAAGATAGAAGCATCTAAACAATATATTTCAGCAATAAAGGCTACAATAAGATAAGTTTAAAAAAGAAAAAAAAGAAAAGAAAACAACAAAATACTCAATACCCGCGCGTGTGTTTGTATCCGTATCTACGATGAATATATGGATTCCGTTTGTTGTCAGATATTTCTATGCGCATTCATCGATGTCCAACAATGGCTGACGTGTCGCTCTCCCAAGGCAAGTCCAATTCCAGTTCTCTTAGAGCTTGTACTCGGCAATCGCAAAATATGACATAAAATCTCTTTATTTTAAACGGACGGTTCGTTACCTTCATTTTCTTTTTTTAAAGTGAACCTATCGAAAACCATCGACACAGTTTTTTGTATTCCTAATATGCACTCAATACAAGCCACCATAGCCACTCAAGGTAGAGTAGTTTTGGAAACAGTTGTGCAATATGAACTTGAGAGTTATTAAGTTAAGTGCCATACGTGATACACGCTTGTCTAATAATGACTGTTTCGGTAGAAGATTTCTCCGTAGTCAGTCAGCTATCTATATGCCATGCGTGTTACACGCTTAGGCGATCATGTATCTTTCGATACATGACTGACGAGGTAGTTTTTTTTTATTAGTAGGTTGCTATTTCTTTTTGCGGTAGGCCAATTGCCATCCAAGGCTATAGAACCCGGCCTGTCCCGCTATTTACCCATAGCTGTAGGGAGAAGAGGATTCATACCTTTTCCAAGAGTATCGTCTCGATACTAGCACGTAAGTGAATATTAGTCAGTTATGTGCCATGCGTGATACACGCTTAGGCGATCATGTATCTTTCGATACATGTCTGACGAGGCAGATTTTT
Organism: Acanthosepion lycidas; assembly: GCA_963932145.1. Lineage (NCBI taxonomy): Eukaryota > Metazoa > Mollusca > Cephalopoda > Sepiida > Sepiidae > Acanthosepion > Acanthosepion lycidas. The sequence goes on from OZ010591.1 coordinate 39,495,852, forward strand.
TTCCAGCAGTAGACCAGTTGCCATCAAAGGCTATAAACCCCGTTCTGTCTTGCTATTTACCCATAGATGGGGGTGAAGAAGAGGATTCCTACGTAAGTGAATGTAATCTATTCGACTGGAATTCGAACTGTCTGATCCCTCACTACGAGCCGCTTTCTCCATCGTAGGTTGTCGTTTCTTTCTGCGGTAGACTGGTTGCCGACTTAGTTGCATCACATTCAAACAAAACATGAAAAATCGTAGAAGAAGTCGTATTCATTCAGATGTGAAAATCCATAGATCGAGTTTCATTGAGAATTTTGGATCCACAAGCGTTCCCCAGCCACACGTATATACTTTAGGATAGTGCGATCAGGTTTGAATTCAGTGTTTCCTTCTGATAGACTCGTTGCTACCCAAGGGTATAGAAACCAGTCCGTCCTGGTATACCCTATATAGCAGAGGGAAAAGAGACGGATTCATACATTTCCCAAAGGTATTTGCGCATAAGTGACTTTAACCCGACTAGAATTCGAACCTCGGCTCTCCGATTTTTAATTCTGAGTCTATATCCATTACCGAACGCGCATAGTTTCTTTCTTTATAGTTTCTTTTCCCTTTCTCTTTGTTTCCCCTGTCTTCTCTCTCTCTCTCCCTCTCCTTATCTATCTATCTATCTATCTATCTATCTATCTATCTATCTATCTATCTATCTATCTATCTATGTATGTTTTCTCTCTTTCCATTTCTTTCTGTTTCTCTCTTTTTATATCGCCTTCTTTCTATGAACAAGTTATAAAAAGAAAGAGAAAGAGCTAGATAGATATGAACAGACTGAGATAGATAGATAGATAGATAGATAGATAGATAAAAACAGGATGAGATAGATGGATAAAAAAAGGATGAGATAGATAGATAGAGAGAGAGAGAGAGAGA
>OZ010591.1:39499266-39504266 GCA_963932145.1 Acanthosepion lycidas
AAGAGAGAGAAACCGGGGAAAGGAGAGAAATGTAAAGAAAAAATAAGGCGATATAAAAAGTGTGTGTGTGTGTGTTTGTGAGAGAGAGAGAGAGAGAGAGAGAGAGAGAGAGAGAGAGAGAGAGAGAGAGAGAGAGAGAGAGAGAGAGAGAGAAGAGAGAAGTATGTAAGAAAAAGAACAGAAGAGAGAAACGCGAAGAAACAAATTAAAATTAATGAAAAATGTGAACAGCAAATAAGAAAAAGAGGTTGAAGGAAGAAAGCCAAGCAATATACAATGACGTAAGTGGCGCACTTGTCAAAACTGTATGCGTGCGACTGTTTGTCGCCTACATATGTTTGCGCATGTATATATGCATACACAGTATGTATATAAAATCAATTTAAAAATTTATGATGAAAATGTAAAAAAACCGTCGTCCATGAAGTAAAAAGTAAAAAGAAAAACAATTTTGTTTGTTTTAAAGATGGATTGTTATCGAAACTGTTTCATATATATATATATATATATATATATATATATATATATATGTAAAGAGTTTGAATACCACTTCATCTTCATATATATTTATATTTGACATCAATTAAGTTGTTGACTAACTACATTTATAAGTTTCTTCAATCAATCACGCACTCAATCAACCAATGTCATCGCTTCTGATGGTAAATTTGACGGATCGATATTTTAATGGTCGAAAGAAAAATGAAAGGAAGTGTGTGAACGCGGGAAAGAAGTTTAGCTAAACGAAAAAGACGATGGGGAATAAAAGAATTGTGAAAGAAAGAAAGAAAGAAAGAAAGAAAGAAAGCCAGAGCGCGAAACTGTTAGGCGAGTATATTAAAAAGAAAGAAAAGAAAGAAAGAAAGAAAGAAATGACAGAGAGAAAGACATAACAGAGAGAGAAACCGATAGACACATATTAGAAAGAAAGAAAGACAGAAAGAAAGAAGGAAAAAATAAAGAAGGAAAGAAAACATAAAAAAGAAAGAAGGAAGGAACGAAAGAGGGAGAAACTGACCGACACATGTGTGGAAAGAGAGGAAGCAGGAATAAAGAAAGTAAGCCAGAGCAGGAAACTGATAGGCAGTTATTAAAAAGAAAGAAAGAAGAAAATAAAGAACGAAAAAAGAAGAACAAATAAAGATATGACAGAGAAACTGATAGACACATATTAGAAAAAAAGAACAAGAAAAAGAAATAAAAAAGAAAGAAAGAAGGAAGGAAGGAAGGAAACAAATGACAAAGAGAGAAAGTGACACATATTAGAGAGAGAAGAGAAAGACGGAAAAAAGGAAAGAAAGAAAAGGAAAGAAAGAAAGAAAGAAAGAAAGAAAGAAAGAGCGGGAAACTGATAAGCAGATATTACGAAAGCAGTGAAACAAAGGAAAGAATCACATAGGCAAAATAATGATGGAAGTAAAAGAAAAAAATAGTAGGCGGAAGAAATCGGACATATAAAAATCCAGGAAAAGAAAGAAAGAAAGAAAGAAAGGGAAAAGAAAAAGGACGAGAAGAAATAAAAAGAAAGAAATGCTGGGTAAAAGAAAAAAGCGAAAATAAATAGAAAGAAAGAAAGAAAGAAAGAAAGAAAGAAAGATAAAAGGAAAAAGGGCGAAAGGATAGAAAAAGAAAGAAAGGGCGGGAAAAAGAAAAAAGGACGAAAAGAAAAAAAACGAAAGAAAGAAAGGCAAAAGAAAAAGAGCGAAAAGAAATAAAAAGAAAGAAAGAAAAGGCGCGGGGAAATAAAAAAGAAAAGAAAGAAAGAAGGTGAGAAAAAGAAAGTAATAAATGGTGTAACCAAAGAAAAAAGAAATAAATTTTGAAAAGAAAGAAAGAAAGAAAGAACAACAGAAAGGCATATGAAATTAGAAATCGGCAGAAATATAGAAAGAAAAAGAGAAAGAAAGGAAGATGTAAAGAATTGGAAAATTCATTGAATGTAAATAAGACAAAAGCGTTGGACGAAACGCTCGAATAATAATAATAAAAAAAATTGTTACCCACAAGAGCCATAACGTCAAATAACATGCGAATGTTTTCCTGTACACACCCAACTATAATTTAAGAAACAAAAAAATCATAAATATTTTTACGTTTCTATAAACAAACAAACAAATCATACAAAAATTTAACAGAAAAAAAAAATGTATTGAATTTTAAAAAAAGAAGGAAATATCGCTCTCGCGAGAAGAAGGAAAAAAAATTATATAAAATGAGATTGGACAAAGTTAGAAACGGGGCGGAGACAGGAAATGGAGAAATGAAGAAAGCGCAGAATGCAAGTAAAGAAACTATTTGGAATTTTATAGATAAAAGTGCAGAAGAAAAAACAGAAAAATAAAAATGTGAAGTATTTTTTATGATCTCAAAATAACAAGAGTGATAATGCATAAAAACAAAACCATAGCATGCTTTTTACAAAAGGTTTCGAAAATGGAAACAGAATTCGCATGTGTATGTGTGTTTGTGAGATATGACAGAGAGAGCGTGAAAGCTATATATATATATATATATATATATATATATATATATATATATATATATGAAAAGAATGAACAATAAGATATATAATCCGGTGTTCTTATAGATATTTTTATTTTACAAAATAGTGCTCAATGTAAATTTACAGAGCATTAATATTATAAAATTAATTGATTTAAAATATGTTTTTTTCGCTACACATTTCTAACCATTTTCCACTTTTTAAACATGGTTAGAACTGTGTAGCGAAAAAACCATATTTTAAATAAATTAATTTATAATATATATATATATATATATATATATATATATATATATATATGTATATATACTTTGTGATCCTGGCTTTCACTCTTTTGAGATCATAAAACAAATGTTTGTCTGGGTCACAAACTTATATCCATCCAACTGAATATGTTAGCTCTATCACTGGTATTGAGCGCTTTTCGCTAACTACTGCGCATATAAAATTATATATATATATATATAGATAGATCCGAAAGTATGAAGAAAAATATACGGAAAAAACAAACAAAAATCCTAATATGCAATTAAATTACATTAAAACAGCATAATTCCATATTAGGATTTTTGTTTGTTTTTTCCGTATACTTTTCTTCATATATATATATATATATATATATATATATAGAGAGAGAGAGAGAGAGAGAGAAAGAAAGAAAGAGAGGGAGAGAGAGTTTATGACATGCTATGTTTACGGGTAAATTCCTCAATATGCAGATTAGCGCTTGTGTAAATATAAGAGTGGAGACTGAGTTTAAAACCGAATGGCGACAGTCTGTTTCAAGCTTAAACTCAATCTTCATGTCTATTCAATATAATATTAATATTATTTCAATTACTACTCCTAATTATATATATATATATATATATATATATATATATATATATATGTATAGGAATGGGTAGGATAAAAAATCTACATCCAGGTACATATACTTGTACGTACGTATACATATATTTCCTCCTCAGATGTTATAAATACAGTGCTCAATGTTATGAAACAGAGCTATAAGCATATATTAGTGAATATACATAATATCCAACGTCGATAACACTACTCGTAATTTCATTTAGTTCTTGCAGTCTTCAGGTCCGCCTCTGAAGATTGCAAGAACTGCATGGAACGCTGAGTCGTACTATCGACGTTGGGTATTTTATATATTCCCTAATTTTTACATATATATATATATATATATATATATATATATATATATATATATATATATATATATATATATGTAAAGTAAATCCAAGTGGATCCTAGTAATATAAAATATTAAAAGTGATCCATAAAAAGAGATCAATGTATTTATTATTATTACAGAGCAAATAATTAGTACACAATAAAATCCAAAATTACCTCATATGAAGAATAGGCTTATATATATATATATATATATATATATATATATATATATATATATATATATATATATATATATATATGAATGGACACTGAGACCTGTTTCAGTCTTGAAGGCTATCTTCAGGACATATATGTTGTGTTTATATATGCTGGCCAGTAGTGTATAATAGGTAGCGAGGTTATTACACAGACGGCAACGGTTATTTTTCAAATTATTCTAACGGTGATGAAGTAGAAGTAATTGTCAGTAAGAATGCGGTTTGTTAACTTTGTTTGTTTGTTTGTTTGTTTGTTTGGGTTTTATGGCATATCAACCACTGTGGGTTATTTAATGCCATATCCAGTTTATATGAATTTTAAATGCCTATTTTGTATAGAATAAAAAACGTATAGCTGGCAACATTATTGTTTAAAAAAAAAACAACAAAAAAACAAAAAAAAACGTATAGCTGGCAACATTATTCCTTTTCTACAAAAAAAAAAACTTAGAGCTGGCAACATTATTGTTTCAAAAACTTAGAGCTGGCAACATTATTGTTTCAAAAACGTAGAGCTGGCAACATTATTGTTTCAAAAACTTAGAGCTGGCAACATTATTTTTCTGAAAACATTATCTGAGACCTTGCTGTTGGATGCAGTTTATCGCCGTACCCAGGACGCGGATGCAGTTTATCGCCATAACCAGGACGTTTGTTAACTTTATTAAGTATTTATTGCTAATTAGTGCTAATAGTTTTATTTGTGTTAATGTGAGGATTGGTATTCGGTTAATTTCTTTAGCATTTATTAATTCATTTTTTTAGGTGTTTTCTTAATTTTATTTATTTGAATTTTTCGACGGGTTCGTTTTATAATTACATTCACTCCATCCTTGATATTGTGCACTTTTACCCGTAAATATAGCATACCTTAAAACTATATAAAAATATTAAATGTATATATATATACATTAAGGAATGGAGAAAGTCCGACAATTTTATTTATTAAAGACATTTTTATGTTTAACGTTCTTTTTATAGATACAAGTATTTAAGTAAATGCTCAGTTTATAATAAACAGTATTAAATAACATTTACAGGCTTGAATGTCCGAGAAATTTTCATAGAAATATGAAGGACGAATATTTTCT
>OZ010591.1:39514266-39531766 GCA_963932145.1 Acanthosepion lycidas
AATACCCCTGGTATAAATCCTCTTCTCCCCGCCACCAGCTACGACTAAATAGCAAGACAGATTGGTTTCTATAGCCTTGGATGGCAACTGGTCTACCGCAAAAAGAAATGGCAAGCTCGTCAGTCATATAACGAAAGATACATGATCGCCTAAGCGTGTATTACGCATGACAGATAACTGACTGACTGACGTTCCATTCGAATCCATTACATTCACTTACGTGCTAATACCCTTGAGAAATGTATGAATCCTCTTCTTCTTCCCCCAGCTATGGATAAATAGCAAGACAGACCGGGTTCTATAGCCTTGGATGGCATCTAGTCTACCGCAGAAAGAAATGTCAACCTACCGCGGGATAAAATCTGCCTCGTCAGTCATGTATCGAAAGATACATGATCGCTTAAGCGTGAATCACGCACGGCACATAACTGACTGATTGAAGGTAGTGAAGGAAAGCGAGAAGAAAGTTCTAAGCATAAATTACAAGTTGACAAGATGTATGGCTGTCAGCAAACAGGAACAGACCAACATGCCAATTAAAAAATGGAGATGCCAAAATCAATCAAGATTAAAAGACTTCCTAGATTCTAAGAAGTGTTTTAACAGAGGATAGAAATTGCGACGCCGAAATCAGAAGGCGAATCGGTATAGCGAAAAATGCTTTCCAAAATCTAAACAAAATACAGTGTAACCCGGATATAAGAGAGTTGTCGGTACATGAATAGTGTCTTATATCCGGATTTCTCTTATATCCGGGTTTGGTATATTTTGAATAGGTAAGTATGGCTCTAATATTAGACCAGAGAAAATCTCTCTTATATCCGGGTTTTTCTTATACCCGGGTCTCTTATATCCGGGTTACACTGTATTAAGAAACAGGAAAATTTCGTTAGCAACAAAGAAAAGAATATGGAACTGTTATATAACAGCGAATGTTGGAGAATATCTTCACAGATGAAGAAGAGACTTGAAGCCGCAGAAATGTGGTTCTACAGGAAGATGCTGAGAATACCATGAACCGAACATATCAGTAACGCCGAAGTTTTAAAGAAAAATGAAGCAAAAAGGAAACATATTTAACATCAAGAAGAGACAGGTGAAATTTCTCGGGTAAATAATGAGGAAAGAGGGCATGGAAAATTTGATACTCACAGAACAGATTGGCGGCAAGAGGGACAGAGAAAAAAAAACGCATAACCTACATAGCAAGCTGGAATAACAAGTTTTAGGAGAGATAACAAAAAGACAAAATTTACTAAGAGCTACAAAGGAGAGGATATTGTGGAGAGCCATGATCGCCGACGTTCTGAAGGGACACCGACACACTGAAGTCGAAAAATTGAACTCGAGTTATGGTTTTACGAGTCAGTTCAAGACTTTTATATGAATGTCAAGAATATCCAAGTTGTCATCCATAAGCAACCGCTTTCTGAAATCTTATATTAAAAATGGCCGTGAGGGAATAGCGATTTTCTAAGCGTAAATCACATGTGGTACAAGACCGAATGTATGGGGAATGAAGTGGGGATTGAACTCCCTTCTCAGGCGTAATTATTTTAACGTGACAAGCTGACTATTACACCACATCGAAGTGCCTTAGATGTTAGGGAATAAAGCATGTAGATCTAGGAAAGAAGCATCCTTTTTCGAATGTCTTTGACTGACTTCACAGGAGGAGACTATCCATCATTGTTTAAAAATGGTTTCGAGCAAAGGAAACCAAGAGACTTTAGTTAGTTCTATCCTACTTGGGAACTTGTGGACTGGCGAATATAGCCCCAAACCAATAACTGTATCAAATAACACAAACAACATCACTTCAAGACTTTCAACAGCAGTAACAACTAAAATAGTGCCTGTTAATAACATAATCAAGATGTTGACATTCAACACACGTGCTATATCCGGTAGCAAGTACTCCGATTGGAAAATTCGAGATTTTGAGGAGCATGGAACAATCTTTTAACTGCTGTTGTTCTCAGAATAACCGGGGTAGTAGCACCTGTTAGGGTCCCAGCTATAGGCAAATAGTGAACATTCAAACAAAAACAAGACACAATGAAAGCATAAAAATACATTTTTATAGCAAAATACCAGCAGTATATTTTTATAAAAAAAAAACTATCAACAATATATATTTATAGAAAAAAAATGGCCAACAATATATATATATATATATATATATATATATATATATATATATATAGCAAAATGACTACCAATGTATTTCGTCAGTAGTTGAGGGTATACAATTGCGCTCAAAAATATTTAGTTGAAAGCATGAATTATATTTCGGCATTAAATAACCCATAGAGGTGTTGATATGCCGCTAAAACAAATCAACGAAAAGCAAACAAAATATCAGGAAGGGAGAACCTATCAATGCTGGAAAAAGCAATTACAGTGGACTTGAAAAAGATATTTTCATTTTTGCTTTAATAGAAGGATACACGGACGGACACACACACACACACACACACACACACACACACACATACACACACACACATATGTATATATATATATATATATATAATTATTTATTAAAAAATATGATTCCATTGCGATGGAATCATATTTTTAATTAAATAAATAACTATATTTATGCTCTACTTTTGTATCGAGCACTATTTTTTAAAAATAATAACAAAAATACTAAAGAACTTTGGATTATTTACCTAACCAGTTCTTTCCTATTTTCTATACATTTTCCCCCACACACACACATATATATATATATATGAATAGATAGATACATAAGTTATTTTTATAGTAAATGCTCCGTTTTTTAATTAAACAAGTATAAATTACATTTACAGGCTAGAATTAATTAATGCTGTTTAATTAAAAGATATATCTATAAAAATAACGTATAAACAAAATATATTAAATAATTGTCGGACTTAATCCATTTCATAATATATATATATATATATATATATATATATATATATATATATATATATATATCAGTACTGCCGCTTATATATATATATATATATATATATATATATATATATATATATATGTGTGTGTGTGTGTGTGTGTGAAAAGTGTGTGTGTGAAAAGTGTGTGTATATAAATATAAATAAATATATATATATATATATATGTGTGTATAATTATTTATATATTATATGCGCGGTACTTATTAGAAAGCGCTCAATATCAGAGATAGAGCTAACATATATGGTTGGATAGATGTGAGCTTGTGACCCTGGGTTCCACGCTTTCCAACCATATATATATATATATATATATATATATATATATATATATATATATATATATATATATATTTTAAGCGGCAATACTGATGGTTTCTGGTTCAATAAATGCCGAATGTTTTCTTATATGGAAACAGCTAATATAATCTATATAATTATCAAAATAATTAGTAAACGTCTGCAATATGAACGATGTTCAAATTTTTAATTCGGTTCATTATCTATCTATCTATCTATCTATCTATCTATCTATCTAATTACTTTCATTATCTATCTATCTTTGTCTGTGTGTGTGTGCGACTGTGTGTGTGTGATGGGATCAGTAAGTCTGTGCTCACATACTGATGAGCAGAACAGAAGCAGTTTACACGGGAGTATAGATATTTCAGGTTCGATTATTTTCGCCATATGAGAATCAAAGATTTTCTTTAAGATATTGGCGTTCGTCGATTCTTTTGTTAGTTCGTCTGAAATTAAGTAAAAACAAAACAAAACAAAAAAGCCACAGCAAATAACAAACAAACCAACATTACAAAAAAATAGAGAGAAAAAAATCTCCTGGGCTTGCTAATTGAGCCATAAACCCTACCCCTTTGAACGCAAGGACTTTTAAACGCTCGCACACATGCACGCAAAGTCTCGGATGTAGAGAGCGGTAGGAGCACTTGCGCATGCGTACTCATTGAATTGACCCTATCGTCTGGGCGGCTTGGTACTGAAATTAATTGGCTTGTCGTTGTTGCAAGTCTTCAATTTCTCCATTTGCCTTTTTTGAGTTTGTCATCAGCACGCAAGAAAGATTGGGCAGAAGCAAACGACATTCGACCTCTTCTTCGACCGCCATTACTCAGTATTTCTTTCTTTTTTTAGTCATTGTCAGAGTTAAGGTTTTTCTTGGTTCTCAGTAATTACAGTGTTTGCTTGCTTTTTTTTTTTTAATTTCATTTTAGCTTTTTCATTTCTTTCTTTATCACTTTCTCCCTTTTCATGTTACTGTATTGCGTGAGGTTAGAATTCATTCTTTACAGATTGATTTTATCATTTTCTTCTTTTCCTTGTTGCCTTCATTTTCTGCCATTTTTTTCTCTCTCTTTTTTTTACATATTGGCCCTCATCTCCGTCTGTTTCGTTTTCATGTTTGTTCACCATAAAGATTTTTTTTTTAATTCATTCATTCACGAATTCGTTGTCTTTGAAATATAAATTTTCTTTACGGCATTTCCTTTCATCAAAAAATCATTTCTATTGCTTTCTTTCTTTTTACTTTCATTTCTTTTATCTTTTTCTTGCGTTTTAAGCTCGTTTCTTTCACTTATTTTTCTTTATATTTGCTCTTCTTTTTTGTTTATTCATTTTAATGTACTTTCGTTATTATATCTTTCTTTCGTTAGATTGTTGATTTTTTGTTTCAGTTTATCTATCTTTCTTTCTTTCTTTTTCTTTCCTTTTTAAGTTACATTACTGATTTTTTGTTTCATTTTATCTTTCTTTACATTTTCATTTTTCCTTTCTTTCTTTCTTTCGCTCTTTCTTTCTTTTGCTCTTTCTTTCTTTCTTTCGCTCTTTCTTTCTTTCTTTCGCTCTTTCTTTCGTTCTTTCTTTTTTTTCTTTAGTTCTTTCTTTTTCTTTATTATGTTGATTTTTTGTATCATTTTATCTTTCTTTACATTTTCATTTTTCCTTTCTTTCTTTCTTTCGCTCTTTCTTTCTTCCCCTCTTTCTTTCTTTCGTTCTTTCTTTTTTTTTTCTTTAGTTCTTTCTTTTTCTTTATTATTTTGATTTTTTGTTTCATTTTAACTTTCTTTCTTTCTTTCTTTCCATTTTAATTTTTCTGTCTTCTTTTCTTTCGGTCTTTCTTTCTTTCTTTCGTTAGATTGTTGATATTTTATTTTATTTTTCTTTCTCTACATTTTCCTTCCTTCATTTGTTTTTTCTTTCTTTTTTCTTTCGTTAGATTGTTAATTTTTTCATTTTCTCTTTAGATTTTTCGTTTTCTTTTTTTATCGCTCTTTCTCTTTCTTTCTTTATTTGTTTCTTTCTTTCACTCTTTCGCTCTTTCTTTCTTCCGTTAGATTGTCGATTTTTGCTTCATTTTATCTTTTGTCTGTAAATTTTCTTTCTTTATTTTCTCTTTTGAATTATATTTCATTATTTACATTATGAAATTTTTCTTTCCTTCCTTCTTTCTTTCTCTTTGTTTTTCATTCTTTTTTCTTTCTTTTCATTCATCTTTAGATTTTAATTTTTTTTCTTTCGTTATTCCGTCATTCGTGAAAATGTTAACTTCCATTGTTACGCAAATTGTTTTTGCATTTAGTTTAATATCATATTAATATTAATATCATATTAATATTAATATAATATTAATATAATATTAATATTAATATTATATTAATATTAATATCATATTAATATTAATATCATATTAATATTAATATCATATTAATATTAATATTATATTAATATTAATATCATATTAATATTAATATTACATTAATATTAATATCATATTAATATCATATTAATATTAATATTATATTAATATTAATATCATATTAATATTAATATCATATTAATATTAATATCATATTAATATTAATATTATATTAATATTAATATGATATTAATACATTGTCTGTTTAGTATGGAGGCTCCCATATTTTCTTTTCCAATACCGAATAATTGCTATGAATTCTGGGGGAATACAGGGGAGTAATTTCTTGTTGCTTTCTCTACGGTTCTGAATTTAAAGTTATTTTTTCCTACACTGGTTGCCAAACAAGCCTTCAATCATTAAAGGCATCATTCAATCGAAAACTGAGTGGTAGGGGTGGGAGAGAGAGAGAGATAGAGAGAGAGAGAGAGAAGAAATGGTTGTTCCAATGGAATTTGTATGACATGTACATAACAAAATCGGATGCCTGATTTCGGTTTCGTCGTCAATAACCGTTATTCTGCCTTAACTTACAAACCAAATGTTTGATTACTTTTCATCTGGTGTGCTGGTGAGTTTCACGATTAGCTGTAAACTGTATTACGAAGGAAAGAATCTATCTATCTATCTATCTATCTATCTATCTATCTATCTATCTATCTATCTATCTATCTATCTGCTTTCTCAGTCTATCTATCTATCTATCTATCTATCTATCTATCTATCTATCTATCTGCTTTCTCAGTCTATCTATCTATCTATCTATCTATCTATCTATCTATCTATCTATCTATCTATCTGCTTTCTCAGTCTATCTATCTATCTATCTATCTATCTATCTATCTATCTATCTATCTATCTATCTATCTGCTTTCTCAGTCTATCTATCTATCTATCTATCTATCTATCTATCTATCTATCTATCTATCTATCTATCTATCTGGCTGATGTTCGTCTCCGTGAGAGCGTCTCACTGTACCTTCTTTGCCTCACGTTTTCAACTTCAAGTGGAACAATTACATCGAATCAATAACGGCATCTACTGCAAGGAAACTTGGTTCACCGTGTCGTGCTAGAAGGTTATTCCTGTCAAACTCCTTACACAACTATAAATCTACCATTCGTCCTTGCATTGAATACTACTGCCATATCTGGTCAGGTGCCCCTGCTGTACTTCTCGAGGTTCTCGACAAAAGCCAAAGAAATATCTGTAATGTAATCCGTCCTAAATTGGCCTCATGACGTCAGACATTTTCACGCAGACGTAATGTTCCTTTCCTCTATTGTTTCTACGAATATTTTCATAGTCATTTGCTCTGACATGCTCTTTTTCCTTGCTGCCCCAACTACATTTGTTTGGTTTGTTTTACGTCATATGAACCTCAATGGGTTATTTAATACCGACAATATTTTCATTGTTGGTAATATTTCCCAAAAATCTATTTGTGGTAATATTTTTTTTTTCAAAAAATGAATTAGTTTATTTTAATGTAACTACAACAACAAAAACATTTCGATTTCCTTTTTTCCTTGAAAAAGTCGGAAGACGAAAAGCCTCGGCAAAATCTAACATTTTTTTCCAATTGTCATTTTATACCAAAAAATGAATTCCTAATAATATTTGTTTTCCAAAAATGTATTGCTGGTAATATTTTTTTTACAAAGTATTTCTGGTAGTAAACCCTATTTTTACACTTTCATAGTGTTTTGACCCGAGTTTGGGTGTTAACTATTTACCCATAGCTGGAGGTGACTACATGAATTTCAGCGTGCTACTTGATTAGCACCTAGGTCCCATTTACTTACTGTTGAAATAGTTAAATGTAACCACCACTTCTACTTCAACATTTTCTTTGCTCGAACGTCAGGACATTGGAACTCACTTCCTGTCACTTGATTCCCTGATAACTACAAACTTAAAAAAATTAAATGTACTTTCAATCGCCATCTTCTGTTGCGTTGATCCCTGTCCTTTTTCTCCTTTCCTTAATTCCCCCTACACCCATTCGTTTGTCTCACTTTCACTTTTTGGAACCCCCAGCGTGCTAGTGGCACCCCTGCCTTGCTTGGGGTGAAATGCTTACAAAAATGTCTATTCATATACAGGGTGCATTCTAACAGTTATATTTACCAAAATTTCACAAAAATATCTTGAAATACGGAAGAGTAAATTTATTCTATAAAATCACCATTGGCTTCAACCATGGCCTCCAGACAACTTAGGAATATCCTGCATCTCTTCTGGACGGTCTCCTTGTTTAAGTGGATGAATGCTGCCATAATCCTTGCCTTCAGTTCATCTCTGGTGTTACAAGGAGTTTTGTTGGTCTCTCGCTCAACCGCGCCTCACATATTATGATAATCAAGGGGGTTGCAATCTGGGGAGTTAGGCAACCAGATGTTAACAGTGATGTTGCCGCAGAAATTGTCAGGCAGCTCTGACTGAGTTATTCTGCTTGACTGACATGGTGCAGAATCCTATTGACAGACATAGGTTCTTCTAACATCCACTCTCTTGACACAGAGTAGCACGTGTTGGAATTTTTGGGTACCCTGGTGTACTTGCGAGCCAGCCAAAATGAGCTGACTCATTTTATAGTTCACCAATAGAAGGGTTAACCAATCAGAAGGCTCAAAATATTCAATGCGACGTGTATAAAGGCGGCCATTTTTTTCCCGAATACTCATGGCCAGCCTTTGATATCGGAGACTGAAGAATTACGGAACAGCTGCTGGTGGTATTGGCGATATAGTCAGATTCAGTAGAGTGTCTGACTCGTGAGTGTTATTCTTTAACGTTGTTTCATTGAACAGATTACGTACTGCGCTGTATTCTATATTCATATACTATGGTGAACATGGTCATAAAGCATGTCGCCATTACTAGTGATCACGCCAAACCCCACGATGTTGACTGGATATACCATACAACTTTTTTTCGATTCCTTTGCGATGGCTTCAGATTGATACCCAAACACTATGCAATGTTCGTATTGGAGCTTCCGGTGCGAATGACAAGCAGTACAGCAAGCCGTTTCCAAATTTCTGGCGTAGTGAATTGTGTTATAGTGCACTTTTCCCACAGACGGTGCCCAACTGAACGTACTATACTGTGCAGTCGGCAAATTCAAAGACAACCAAGGCGCATGCGCGAAATTAAGAATATAAACTGGCGACAATTTACCCATCGCACCCTGTATATGCTATACAATTGATTTGTTTCTGCAGCTTGTCTAACTTTTGCGATTTTTTTTTAAAGCCAGAAAATATTTCTTTTTAGATTGTAAAAAAAGTTTTTTGATGAAAGTCTTACTAATTAACCCATAGCTGGGAGGATAAGAGTTCTATTCATACCTTTCCAAGGGCATTTATTTAAGTAAATCTAACAAACCTATAAAAATCGGAAGTGAGTAAGGACGTTATAAGTTAGTGCGCATGCGTGACTGATTTCAACGTCAATCTGTACGAAGCGGTTTCACTTCGCGTACTTTAACTCTGTTACCATAGCAACAGTCCAAATGCTTCTTGATCAAACCTCGTACAGCAGAGTTTCCAACATACCAGATGTAACAGCAAAATTGTCCAGATCGTCTAACAGCATAATTATCCCTCCCACAAAATGTTTCATATCTAAAAAAAACAAAAACAATAAATAGAATTTTTTTCACGTTTTCAGACGTTTGGCTATCTTGACACCATTTGTCGTAATAATCACTGAAAAACCCTTTGAGTTATTCAGCTAGAAAGAGAGAAGGTTAACATTGTTTTGTGTTAGACTCATTGTCTTCCCAAGTGAGCAATGGTGAGAGGAAAAAGATCATTCATGATTTCAGTAATTGTACGAGTAATTATTCTTAGTCTTGCTTCCATCTTCAAAGTCCATTCAAGGACCCTCAAGAAAACAGCGAATAAATTTAAAAAAGAGTGGACAGTCGAGAGGAAAACTTGATCAGGAGGTCAACCTTCGCACCCTGTATATGTTATTCAATGTATTGAATGATTTGTTTCTGCAGCTTATGTAGCTTTTGCGGGTATTTTTTTTAAGTGAGAAAAAAATTTCTTTTTAGATTGTAAAAACAGATTTGTGATCCAAGTCTTACTAATTAACCCATAGCTGGGAGAAGAGTTGTATTCATACCTTTCCAAAGAAAGATCATCATTTCAACTAAAAGCTAAAGAGATCAATTAGAAAAGATCCAACTCAATCCACCAGACGTTTGGCGCGTCAGAAAGGATGTTCCGATATGACAGTCCAAAGAGATGTGAAAAAAAACCAAAAAAACTTGAAAATGAAATCGTAGGTGAAACCCTTGAAACATCTTGTTATTCCAGGACAGAAAGTTAGAAGGTTAGAGAGGGTGAAGATCATCTTGATTAAGTTGGAAAATTATCCTGGAATATATATATATATATATATATATATATATATATATATATATATATTGATTCATTTAAAATATGGTTTATTTCGCTACACAGTTCTAACCATGTTTTAAAAATCGAAGCTAAAAGCTACGAATTTAATTTTGTAATTAAATTAAAGAAATTAGTTCCATTTCATCCTCAAGCGAATTTTGGAGTAACTTTTTAAAAATTACTGGGTTTTAAAGACACAGTTAAAATCATAATTCACGTTTCCAAGGTTACAGATAAATCTACTTCAACTAAACAAGGGGTGTCTGGGTGTTCATTATGTCTGTAATTTGATGTATCCGTTATTAGTTACGTTTTGGTAAGGGATAGGGATGTATTTTTCAATGAAATCTGACATCTGTTGAATGCATGTCGTCTGGATTTTTTAAAAAATTATCGTTAACGGCAAAAATTCTTACGGCATTTTTCTATTTTTCTATTTAAAGATTTTGCGGGGTGTTTAGGTTAGAATACGTTTTATTTAACTACGATTTGAAATATTTTAATTTTTAATATACTATATTTTTTAAGACCATTTTTATTTTTAAGAACCTTTTTATTTATACATACATACATACATACATACATACATATATATATATATATATATATATATATATATATATATATATATATATATATATTTGAACTTTATTTCAATATTTCATAAGTTCCAGATCTAAGCTATGATAAATTAATGATGAACATAACATTTTCGTTTATGATCAATTTCATCACGAATCTTCTGTTAAGCCTAGAGAGCAATTATACATTCTTATTGCTTAAAGTATAGTCCAATAGTGTTATAAAAACCTCGGCAAATTCCAGTACTTTATCTTTAATCATTTCTAATATACAACGGTTCAAATCTTAATCTAACAATTGGACAATTTTGCTGTTACTCGATTTGGGTAATTTTACTGTCACACTCGGTGTATATATATGTACCAAGTTTTGAACTGGTTCAGGCTTTCTTATCAGATCACGAAATGAAAGTTATCCCGAAGGGCTACTATACTAGATAATGTTGTACTAATACATGTGTTCCCGGGAGGCTTTTCGTTGGTCTACTTTGTTTGAAATTTTCATTAACGACCTTCCCAGTGGCATCAGCTCACAACTTGTTATCTCTGCTGATAACACAACCATTTACTCCTGTCGCGATAGTAGGCTTGATCATTTCGATAAGTTTAAATTGGCGGCTGATGTCAAAAAACACCTACTGTCTGTTGTTAACTGGGCAAATGAATTGCTTTTTAAATTTAACGACTCAAAAACAAAAATGCTCTTTATTAATCATCTGAAAGACCCCTTCCTACCTTCTATCAGCATGGCTAATGCTAGCCTCTAGGTGAGTGAGCCGTTGTGCCATTTTAGTCTCAAGTTTTCAACTGACGTACATTTGAGTGATTATATTGAATCAGTTGCCAATGTTCGCTGCTGACACGACGTGGAACACTATATTGAATCCATTGCTAGGTCTTCTGCTAAGAAAGTTGGTTCACTCTGGCGTGCTAAACAATTTTTCTCACCAGAATCTACACCCTTGTGCAAATTAATTGAAAAATCAGCTTTAGTTTCCTTTCTTTCAAAATACGGTCACTTTTAGATCCAACTGTATTAAACTAACACTCTTGAGGACACATGGCACAGTGGATAAAGGCGTTGGTTAGATCCAGTGACAGAACCCAAACAGTGTGAACAATGTAAATAGTGTAAATAGTTATAATACCTCATCTCAGAAATATAGACAGACTCTGAAGAAGACCAGGCCGTACAATGAAACGTCGTGAATACCCGGTTAAGGCAGTGGAGAACTTTCAGAGGGAAAATTAACAGGAGATAACTGATAACTGACATCCATTAAACATGGCACGTGGAACAAGAACAGTCTACCCCAGTGAGCGAAATAAAGGGTTTAGTTCCACATTCCAACCACTTGAAAAGGCCGGAGCGTACAACGGCCGAAACGTTGTATTAAGCAAGTCACTAAAAATATGTCCGACGATATTTTTATTTTAACGAATACAAAAAAAGAAATTGATAAACTCAAAACCACATTCGAAAAAACAAAACAAAAAACAAACAAAAAAACAAAACAAACTCTGTCCTTAACTTTACCTATGAACTGTGTCAAAAAATAAACTTCCATTCTTAGACATTCGCATAGAATTCAGTAATAACACATTCTTCATGCTATCTCAATTTTAAGAGTGAATGTCCACTTAGATAAAAAAAAAAAAAAATAGCACTTATAAAAATAATCCTAAAGAGGCCACACGAGAGCTGAATAATGCAAAACAGGAACTAGTTAACAATGGTTTTGCTAACTACCTCATCGATCAAATGCCCCTTTAAGGAAGTGTGTTTCTGCTCAAACCAAATTAAAAATATCAGGTCATCCCATAAGTTCTGTCCGGATTTTAACTTTTTGTTAAAATGAACGAAATTTAAAGAGTATTTTATAATATCTAATGGACCTGAACATTATTTTTATGTTTAGATGCATTTAAACTGATCAAATGTTATTTCAGAGAACAATAAAATTAAATTTTGTTTGATTAAAACGCTACTAACATGGAAGTACCCCAAAATCATGGCAAGGAAGATGAGGACAGCAGTCTGAACAATGTAAATAGTGTAAATAATTATAATACCCCATCTCAGAAATATAGACAGATCCTGAAGAAGATCGGACCTTAACGACAAGTGAATAAAATAGCACTCAAGCACCTATTACGAAAGTCGGAGCGCTGCATTCCAGATGTTCGGAGACGTTTTCAGGGGATACATTCCTTAATATCACTGTAGGTCAAAACCATAAGCATCCTCTGACTTCAGCCACTCCGTGAAGCTCCATGTGAGTTACCAAAAGTGAATATGTCCAGGTCCCTTGCGACAGTGTCGTGAAAAAGACTGCGCCTGAATTTCTCTTTCAGAATGAGGAACAACCAAAAGTCACAGGATGCAAAGTCTAGGTTAGAGATCCCGAACTATCTTCACGTCCTGACTGCAATTTACAAACAAGTCAACAGCGACAAGCATTGTTTAGTAGAGTGTGTTTAAAGAGGGGTTACAGCCGTCGCCCTCAATATGGAGGAGCAAAGGTTTGGCCATTCAGCTTATTTGATGCTTGGTAATGATAAATTAAAAGTATAATAAGCTAGTACAGTGATATAAATATATTAGCGTTGCGACTTTGCACGTTCCGATATTGTACACAACCGTCAATAATAGCACATTCTCAAAGAACATCGTTCGGTCTACAAACAATTATTTCGTCTCCAAGTTTTAATTTTATAAAGAAAAAATATGCCTGAGGATGAATAAAGGATTGTTCGAGAGTACTTGCATTTAAAAAAAATATAAACTGGAAACAACAGACAACAGTTTTATAAATGAGGATCACATCATTCTAAGGATTAACAATATTTTAATGCATATATTATATACTTCTAGCGATGGGATATCGCCAAAAATAGCATTAATATTGCTGATTGATTCTATGCGTGATTATTTCTTTGTATTTGTATATATATATATATGTAAATATATATATATGGTTAAACCTAGAGAGCCAGACAAACCTACCAAGGTTTTCAAGATTGGGTACTCGCATCGGGTTTTTTTTCTTTGGGTCTTGAACTCGTATGCTGGACGATTATTTTCGGTTAACGTACATCTTCTTGGTTATTTTTCTTTATATTTTTTTTTATACCTTTTTTCCATTTGGTATTGGCTTGTTTATTTGCAAATCAATACACCGAAGGCATTCCGAGCGAGTATAGTTTTTTATACTTATACGATTTCTATTAAATATATATATATATATATATATATATATATATATATATATAATGATATTATGGTCTACATTGCAATGAGCACTTAAAAAAGTAAATGTTAAAGAATTGTCAATTATAAATCTATTCTTTGTTTTCGCTTGTATATATATATATATATATATATATATATATATATATACAAGCGAAAACAAAGAATAGATTTATAATTGACAATTCCATAACCAATCAAAAACTTGCAAACTTTGCTCGGAGGAAAAAATAGCTATCATTACTTTTCCCGACCAAAATAAATTATTAAACAAAAGATCCGAACTCATCTCAAAATGCAGACATGAAAATAAATTTTTACTACGTAACCTAAAAAATTAAAAAACGGAAAAAGTAAAATAAAAACAAATAAATATACTAATAAGCAAAAAAAAAAAAAAAAAAAAAAAATAGAAATAAAACATAAAAAAATACTATGTTACTTAAAAATCGAAAACCGAAAAGAGAAAATATACAAGTAAAATAAATTAACCTAAATTCATCCAAGTAAATAAATAAACAAACCAATCCCAAATAAAGATAATCAATTAAAAACTGTTCCCGCCAAAATAATACTTAGAATGAACTACAACAATCAACCCCAAAACTGAACAAATAGTTTTAATTAAATTCCCAAACCAAAACAAAACTGTTAAATAAGTGATATAAACAAATTTTTACTACGTTAATAAATAAATAAAATACGAAACAAAACTAAAAACAAGCAATATAATTTGACCTAAATAGATAAACAAACGACTTCCGGTGAAATAACCGCCATAATAGAATACCCACAATGCACCACTAACCCGTATATATATAAATAGCCGAGAAAAATAACAGCACACGTGGCTTGACGATTGCATATAGCATGAAACAGACTGTCGCCTCTAAGTGTTGACTTCTATGTTCACTTTTATATTTACACACGCTCTATCTCTGATATTGAGCACTTTATTCCATAAATATAGCACACCTTAAGACTATATTTCTTTATATTCAGCTCCTGGTAAACAGTAGAGCACTTTCGCTACATTTATAACCCAGTATGGACATGGAAAAATTTAACCTCGACTACTCCCTAAAAAACATACCCATCCCATCCCCCCCTATATATAAACTAAAATTAATTGAAAAAATAGAAAGTTTCCTAAAAAGAATGAGATGGAAAGTCCACTTTTTAAACCGGGACCTTTACAATAACAACACACTTAAGGAAAAATACGGCTTTAAAACAAAAAAATGCCCCCCACAACAAAAAGAATTAGACAATTTCGAGAAAGACTTAACTGACCTAGTAAGAAACATAAAATTCCACAAAAAACAAGATGCATTCCAAAAAAAACTAAAAGCAGATATAACTAAAATAAACAACTCAGCAAGTGTATTTATCGCTGCTGACAAAACGAGAAATTTATACAAACTAAGTCCTCCTACACACAATAAATTACTGAAGAACAACATAACCAAAACATACAAAAAGGCACCCCAAACAACAGAACACGATATCAATAAGGAAGCTAAAACAATCGCCCAAAAATTAGACCTGGATGACCGAATAAGTTGTATTAGCAAGGCAGGAGCCTTTATCACACTAAAAGACCATAAAGAAAATTTCAAAACCAATCCTGCATGTAGACTCATAAACCCAGCCAAAAGTGAACTAGGTAAAATAAGTAAAACAATACTAGAAAGAATTAATTCTGAACTTAGGAAGAAATTAGGAGTAAACCAGTGGAAAAATACGAAAACAACTATTGACTGGTTCCACAGCATAAATAACAAACAAAACTGCCAATTCTTACAATTAGACATAAAAGAATTTTACCCATCCATAACAGAACGTATGCTAGATAAGGCCATCAACTTAGCTCAGGAACAAGTAATAATACAACCAAGCGAAATCAACATCATTAAGCACTCCCGTAAATCACTATTATTCCACAATGAAGAAGCATGGATAAAGAGAGATGGGATATTTGACACTACAATGGGAAGCTTTGACGGTGCAGAAACATGCGAAATCATAGGCATTTACTTACTAAACGAACTGAGCAAAATAATAGATAGAAATGACACAGGACTCTACAGGGACGATGGTCTCATAATCTTAAGAAACTGTAACAAACAAAACACAGACAAAACTAGAAAAGCAATAATAAAGATATTTAAAAATAACGGATTCGACATAGATATAAAAACTAACCTAAACGAAGTAGATTTTCTAGATGTTACCTTCAACCTAAGAGAAGGCACACATAAACCATATAGAAAACCTAATGACAAACCACTCTACATACACACATCTTCCAACCATCCACCTTCTATAATCAAACAGATACCAAAATCGATTAACCGCAGGCTCTCTGACAATTCCTCCAATGAATCCCTATTTAACAAAGCTAAGAAAGACTATGAAACAGCCCTAAAAGATAGCGGATTCCCAGAAACACTCACATACTCACCACAGAATACAAAAAAGGCCAACAGAAGAAGAAATATCATATGGTTCAACCCACCGTACAGCAAGAACGTAAAAACAAACGTAGGGAAAATATTCTTCAAACTCTTACACAAACACTTCCCAGAATCAAGCACCTTACACAAGATATTCAAAAAAAACACTGTAAAAATCAGCTACAGCTGCACCGAGAGCATGGCACAAATAATAAAAAAGCACAATAGGAAAATTATCAACAAACCACACGAACAAATTAAACCCACGTGCAACTGCAGAATAAAGAACGAATGTCCCTTAAACGGAAATTGTTTACAAAACAACGTAATATACCAAGCCACGATAAAATCACCAGATAATGAAGAAAAAGTATACATAGGAGTAACTGAAGGACCCTGGAAACAAAGAAATTATACACACAAAACATCTTTCACAAATAGTAAATATGCAAACAGTACAATGCTTTCTAAGTATATCTGGGAAATTAAAAACAAAACGAACATCACACCAAAAATATCTTGGAAGATAAGGAAAAAATCATCAGCCTACAATAACCAATCAAAAACTTGCAAACTTTGCTCGGAGGAAAAAATAGCTATCATTACTTTTCCCGACCAAAATAAATTATTAAACAAAAGATCCGAACTCATCTCAAAATGCAGACATGAAAATAAATTTTTACTACGTAACCTAAAAAATTAAAAAACGGAAAAAGTAAAATAAAAACAAATAAATATACTAATAAGCAAAAAAAAAAAAAAAAAAAAAAAAAAAAATAGAAATAAAACATAAAAAAATACTATGTTACTTAAAAATCGAAAACCGAAAAGAGAAAATATACAAGTAAAATAAATTAACCTAAATTCATCCAAGTAAATAAATAAACAAACCAATCCCAAATAAAGATAATCAATTAAAAACTGTTCCCGCCAAAATAATACTTAGAATGAACTACAACAATCAACCCCAAAACTGAACAAATAGTTTTAATTAAATTCCCAAACCAAAACAAAACTGTTAAATAAGTGATATAAACAAATTTTTACTACGTTAATAAATAAATAAAATACGAAACAAAACTAAAAACAAGCAATATAATTTGACCTAAATAGATAAACAAACGACTTCCGGTGAA
>OZ010591.1:39534266-39591766 GCA_963932145.1 Acanthosepion lycidas
TAATATATATATATATGTAATATATATATATATATATATGTAATATATATATATATATATATATATATGTATATAATATGGAGATTTTTCGTTGGTCAAGTGCGATGACATAAGACGAAGATGGTGTGATGTTTCTCCATCGAGAACATTCAAGAAAGGAGTGGCAGATATTTTAGGATTAAATTGACATCATTATCCGATCGTTGTGTCAGAAGGTGAGAGTGGATATAAACGTACATATTCTTTTACTCGACATTCTTCATCTTCCTCTTTCTTTCTCGGCAAAGGGTCATAGCTAGCGAACACAATACAAAGGGACCTCCCGTGTTTACTCTCAACCAATTAATCTAATTCCCGTTGTTATGGACCATTGATTTCCCTTAGCCTCTCGCCATCTATAGACAAGTCTCCGAACTTACACGAAAGATACACTTGCTGGAAGAGTTTGGTAGTTAGATAATGAAGTCAAGATTTTGGCTTTATGAAATATGAACATTTATGTCTTTGGAGAAACATCTAAGTCAGAAAATGAATACATTATCTATCTATCTATCTATCTATCTATCTATCTATCTATCTATCTATCTGTTCTCAATTAGTTTCTATCTATCTACCTATCTGTTGTGGATTCCGTGGATGGAATCCTGCACCAATAAAAAAACAATGCCAGTAATTGAGATAGAAAAATAAGTGTATTAAACGTAAGAATACAGACTTGAAGTGAAGAATAGTAGTCCAGGAATGCGGGTTAGTAGAAAGTATATGTACAAGTCTCTGTAAGTAAAGCCATAATCATCTCTCTCTCTCTGGAGTCCAGTATAACTCTCTGAGAACACCCTGTGTCTGTCTCAACCTGTCTCAACGTATCTTCACGTATCTCATCTTATCTCCATGTATCTCAACGTATCTCCACGTGTCTCGATATTTAACAGTCCACCCACAAGGAATGTATGTGGCACAGGGTCGAGTTTAATGTGGGTTTCTCCGACCTCGTAGGCTCAGCCAAAAAATATCCCCTTTCAACCCGCATAAGCGGGTTCGGGAAATGTCTACCTCACCGGACGAAACTATGCCCTTCGGCAAAGCCTCGTCCGGATTCCTCTCTGCCAAAGCAAAGAGTTCGACAGACGTCGCACACAGCCAGAGACTGTATCTCCACGTATCTCAGTATTTAATATCCCACCCACGAGGAATATATGTGGCACAAGTCCAAGTTTAATGTGGGTTTCTCCGAGCCCGTAGACTCGGCCAAAAATATACCCTTTGAATCCGCCTAGACGGGTTCAGGGCCTGTCTACCTCCCCGGACGAAACGTTGCCGTTCAGCAAAGCTTCGTCCGGGTTCCTCTCTGCCAAAGCAGAGAGTTCGACATACGTCGCCAACTGTCAAGGACTGTTTCGCGACCTATCTCAGTTTTTATCGATCTCCCCACGAGGATTGAATGTGACACAAGCCCGAGTTCAATGTGGGTTTCTCCGAGCCCGTAGGCTCGGCCAAAAATATAGTCCTTGAACCCGCCTAGACGGGTTCAGGGCCTGTCTACCTCATCGGTCGAAACCTTGCCCTTCGGCAAAGCTTCGTCCAGGTTCCTCTCTGCCAATGCAGAGAGTTCGACATACGTCGCTAACTGTCAAGGACTGTCTTGCGACCTATCTCAACAGCAGGTATTCTCTCTGTCAGTATAAGTATACTTTGGACGAGTCCATCATCTGTAAAACAGGGCGAGCCCCACAATACTATCTATCTATCTATCTAGCTAGCTAGCTCAATTAGTTGATATCTATCTATCTATCTATCTATCTATCTATCTATCTATCATAAAAAATAAAGGAAGGCTGAAAAAATGATATATGTCCATATAAAAATAAAAATATTTTTTTCCATTTACCTAATGGAAAAAATATTATGCACGTGCGCGCACGCACACACACACGCGCACGCGCGCACACACACGCACACGCGTGCGCACACACACGCGCACGCGCACACACACACAGAAATACACATATAGTATTTCCTAATAAACTTTGTACCAAGCAATTTTTACGGACTACCAAAAATTCACAAATCGAGTGAAATAAAAGCAGGTACCCAGACACAAAAAGCTGAATGCATTAGTATCCCAAACACTAGTGACCTTACATTCATACCCATAGTAGCAGTACCAGCCTGTCCAAATATCAAACGCAGTAACCTAATAGGCACAATATTACAACCATTTATTAAGCAGATTAAAAGCTACATCAGAGATGAAATTCATTTCCTTAGCTCCATACCACAAAAAGTAAATCCAGGAACACTTATGGTAACTTTTGACATCAGTAGCCTAATTAGCAACATACCCCATGAATTAGGTAAACAGATAATCTCATTGTGGATTGAAAAACATCTAGAAACGCTACATCCCAGATTTACTAAGTAATTTATTATCGATAGTATAGACCTACTACTAAACAATAACACTTCTGAATTTGCCAACAAAATCTATATCCAAACCCTAGGTACTGCAATGGAAACGCAAATGGTACCAACATATGCCACCCTAATATTAGCTTACCTAGAGGAAAACCTCTATGAAGAGATAAAACAAATATATGGGTAAAATATAAAAACCCATTTCACTAAATCTTGGAAATGATCTTAGATGACTGCTTCATTTTCTGGAAATCCTCATCGGGTGATATGAACCAATTCTACACTCTACTTCAGAACTTACACCCAAAAATCAAATCCACCCAAAAATATAATTTCAACGAATTACCATCTTTAGATATTCACATTAGAAATAAAAACAACCACATAATCACAGATACCTACCACACACCTACAGACACCCAACAATACCTTCATTTAAAGAGACTCACCCTGAAATGCAAAATTATGGAAAATAAAGCATAATATATATTTTAAAAAACATCCACATTACAACCAAAAACGTTGCTGTTTCTCTCTTCTTTTTAATATATGTATATATATATATATATATATATATATATATATATATGTAAAAGTGAACATTGAAGTCAGCGCTTAAAGGTTACATGCTGTTTCATGCTAGACGCAATCGTCAGGCCGCCAGTCGATTTCATCTAGCATGAAACAGCCTGTCGCTTCTAAGCGTTGACTTCAATGATCACTTTTATATTTACACAGGCTCTATCTCTGATATTTAGCACTTTATCACATAAATATAGCACATCTTAAGAGTATATTTCTTCATATATATATATATATATATATATATATATATATATATATATATATATATATATTCAGTTTACCTTTATTTTGAGTATTTTATCTATTCATTTATTTTTCCCTACATCAAAATGGATTACTCCATTATCTTGCCAGTAGCCTATAAATAAAGTCGGACAGATTCAATTTGTACCTGACGATTGCTACATGTATGAAACATTGAGTAACATAGATCGACGTGGAACAAAGATATATTTTTACTCTATTTTAAACTCAAACCATCGATGCACCGCTAAAGATGTCGGTAATATGCCCGGTTCCCTGTATCGTTCTAGTAAGCACCTGACTTCCCCTGCTATCATCTGCCTTAACAAGAGCCAAATCAGGCCGGAAATGGAGTATTGCTGTTATACAGGCGACACATTCTAGTCTCGATAGAGCGGAAAAGCTTCTCCATGCCCTTGACTTATCATTTTCCACTCTACAACCTCTTTCTCAGAACCGAAACTTCGTAAGCCTCTCGCCGCTGTATCGCTATTTCAATGGAAAACTGACAAACTGCCTTCCTTCGTTCCTCCTGTTTTAACCCTCTCAGCTAAGACCCGCCATGCCACGCCTAATTGTAGTGAACCCCTCTTCATTCCGTTCGTATTCCATTGGTGAGATGTAAGCTCCACTCAAGCAGCTTCTTCTTTGTGAAACCGACTCACAAAAGGATGCTTCTCCGATCATTACAATCTTAAATTGTTCACATCTAGGATTAACCTTTATATTACCCACATACTGCATAACTTGTTTATATCACTTTTTAACCCTCTACCTCAGTGGCTCTTGAGCCTTGTACAAAGCGAACAACATAGTAAAATAAAACAAAAATATCTAACAATTCTACTTATTCTGTGTGTCGTGTTCCTTCGGGTCTTTGGTGATCATGGCTCTCCACAACTTCCTATCCTTTGTACCTCGAAAGAATGTCATTTTTCCCTTCCTGTTCTGTTATTTACTTAAGTTACATGCTGTTTTCCCCACTCTTCTTAAATTCAATATCTCCTGCGTGTATCAAATGCTACAAGCCTACTTTCCTCATTATGTGTCATTTTTGCTTCAATTTTCCTAAAAACTTGCTCCTTACTCATGTGTTCTGAGCATTTTTTTCGCAGTATTCGTTTATAGAAACAAATTTCCGCTGCCTCAAGTGTTCCTCCCTTTGGGCGCAAATTGTCCAGTTTCCATCAGATTCAAGATATACTTAGCATAGCTTAGATGTGGCACAAGGCTGAAAATATGGAGCACGCCGTGAGGATCGAGCTCACTACTCAGTCGTAAATGATCAAGCAAGCCCTGTTCGCTAACCATCATATAAGTCGAAGTGCCTCAATGAATAAGCGTAGCGAAGATGCGACATAAGGCCGAAAGTATGGAGCACCCAGTGAGTGTCGAGCTAACTACTCAGTCGTAAATGATCTAGCAAGACCTGTTCGTTAACCATTACATAAAGTCGAAGCGCTTCGATTTAATAAGCGTAGCGTAGATGTGGCACAAGACCAAAAGTATGGAGCACCCAGTGAGGATTGAGCTCACTACTTAGTCATAAATGATCTAGCAAAACCTGTTCGCTAACCATTACATAAATTCGAAGTGCCTCGATTTATTAAGCGTAGCGTAGATATGGCACAAGGCAAAAAATATGGAGCATCCAGCTCACTAATCTGTCGTAAATGATCTAACGAGATATAGTCGCTAACGATTAGGCCACATCGAAATGATCCGTTTTAGTAGATATTTCGATCTTCATACTTGTTTGATTTTGAACTCTCCAATTTTTATCCTGCGTATTGGGCCGTTCCACTTTCTGACAGCCATACATTTTAGTCATTTCGAGTCTGACAATTATCATTTTAATTTCTTTCTATAAAATTAAAAACAAGTCAAATTCATACCTCCTTTATTATGATAATTACGGTCCCAAAAGATATAAAGTAACTATAATTAAAACTTTAATTAACAAAGTTCACCTAATTTTCTCCTGGCGCAAAGAACTCGCCAGCATAAAACAAACACTAATTAATAATTGATTACTTAATTAAATAACAGACCAACAAATTAAAATTAACCTACAAAAATGTGTAACTATAAAAAAAATCAATAATCCTGACAAAAATAATTAATTTTTTCATCTGTAATCAAATGCAAAATGATTATAAGCTAGATGAAAATGTCATGAAAAATAAAATACATAGATATATAAATTGGAATTATAAAGATTCTATTTAAGTGTATTAAGAATCTACACCCACCCAATGCAAAAGAAGAAATATAGATAAAAAATATAGATAAAGAATATTTAAAAATATAGATAAAAAATATGAAAAATACAGGTAAAAAATATAGATAAAAAAATACATGACAATATAGATAAAAAATATAAAAAATTTAAATAAAAAAATAAAAAAAATATAAATAAAAGTATAGATAAAAAATACATGACAATATAGATGAAAAATATAATAAATAAAAATATAAAAAAATATAGATATAAGTATAGATAAAAATACATCACAATATAGATAAATAATATAAAAAATTTAAATAAAAACATAAAAAAATATAAATAAAAGTATACATAAAAAATACATGACAATATAGATGAAAAATATAATAAATAAAAATATAAAAAAATATAGATATAAGTATAATTAAAAATACATCACAATATAGATAAAAAATATAAAAAATTTAAATAAAAACATAAAAAAATATAAATAAAAGTATACATAAAAAATACATGACAATATAGATGAAAAATATAAAAATATCCTTTGAATTTAGCTCAACTTTCATTTCATCGGAGAAGAGAACATTTAGTAAAAAAATCAGGTGAGTCACTTTTATCGAACAGCGCCGTATATATATATATATATATATATATATATATATATATATATATATATATATTGGTGAAGATTTGTGAAATGGATTATATAATCAACCTCCATTTGAATATCTTGTTCAAATTTTTATAAATAAATCTTGTATTCGTTTTTCATTTTTTAATTATCCTAGCCTATGCATCTCGTTTTCAAGGCAAATGTAAGAGGATTCTGCAACAAGTGTTTCCAAACAAAAGCAAAACGCTGTTCATTTTGTTTATAGATATTTGTCGGAAGGTCGGCCGATCGGAGGACGGATAGCGGCGACCGGGAGACATTTTCCTTTTGTCTTTATTCATATTTTTCTTTTACAATTATAATTTTTGTTATATTTGAAATTTTACACACACACACACACACACACACACACACACACACACACGCACACACACACACACACACACATATATATATATGGCCCGACGAATGCTTTTAAGCATGAAACAGACTGTCGCCGTTGGGTGTTGACTTCAATGTCAACTTTTATATTTACATCCTCTTTCCCTGATATTGAGCACTTTACATGTGTTTAAGCAAAGGGAGATAATTGGCATCGCAAACATTTTAGAAATTAAGATAGACCTGTTACGAAAGAATAACTCTTGCAAAGCTTAAAATTCCAGACACATATGGACCTTTGTTCGATTTTAAAAATCTAGGGGACGGCATGTGAACGAACCGTAGTTCATTTTCTAAATAAAATCTTTATTCAACACATTAATTCAGCATTATCTTTCTTTGTAGTGTGTTTACATTGCAAAAAATTAATTTGTTTGGATTGCATAAACATTAATTCAATTCAAATTTCTGCCATGTGTATCATTAAATTTGCCACAAAATTCGTATTATTAAATACAAAGAAATTGGCTCGAGCCATTCAGTGATTTATACGTAAAATAATAGTAAAATTAAACTTATTTACGAATGTAAACTTTACGTAAGCTCATATTTCAACCTACCCTTAAAAAGACATTGTGGTTGTTGTTGTCTGTGGAATAACAACCCGTTTGGAGGACAATTTCGTGCTATATACTGTCTGTGTAAAATAAAATCTACTTGTGGAAATTAACATCCTTCTTAAAAGTCCAAATGTCCTTAATCGGCATGAGCCACTAACTCTTCACCGTTAAAGTCTACTTTTAATTACGACAGTTTAATAATTAGACGATATCAATTTAAATCATGATGAAAAGTGGAACTGAAATCAAAACTTTAATAGAGAACTGTTTTTTTAAACCTTTCACTCCATTCAATACTGAAATCTCTATATATAATTTAACAAGGCAATATGGCGCATTCTGGGCTTCAAAATCCACGAGAGACATCCAATACTGGAGAATCTAGCTGTTCATCTTGTAAAATGGCCAGCGTGTATATTTCACAGAAAATACTGCCCGAAACGTAGTTAATAATACACCAGTATTGACAGTTTTATTCAAATTGTGCCAAAGAGACCTGTTTGCTCAGACACTGCTGTATGTTGAGGTTCCCATCTACTACACCTGGGAACTCAATAGATGAAGCAGGCGCAAACAAGGAAGAGGGCTGGGAAGAAAACGCTGTCTTCAGAAGCAGAATCATCGGGTGGGAATACCGTGTGCATCCCAACCAGCAGGAGTGCTTTTTTCTGCGTCTGCTGCTGCAGATTGTTAGGGGCCCTACATAATTCACAGACCTAGGAAGATATAATAAAAAAAGTCTGATCGACCTACAGAGAAGCCCGCGCCAAACATGGACTACTGCCCGTTGGAACTAGATTCTGTTAGAGGCAGCAGTCAGCAATGTACTAAATGAAGTGCGGCAATTATTTTCCATCATGTTGATGACATGTGGTTTGGGTGAGCATCTCAAACTTTGGGTGATCCAAGAGGACATCCTACGAAGAATTCAAAAGCAAACCTCAGCGGAAATTCTCACGTGTAATGATGCCATTTACAATAAGGCATTAGTTGGCTTGGACACCCAAATGCAAGCGATGTGAGGCTGTGAAATTGTCATATTTGGCCTAACTCAACCTGAGCAGGCAGCAAACAATCCCGCAATTGAGTCGTCGTCCTCGTCGGCATCCGTCCGTCTCGGGAGACGATGGAGTAGCGCTTTTTTTTTTACGTGGCGAGACATGGCAACCGAGCACCTTGCGGACTCGGGCTAAACTACAAGGGACGGAGGAGGAATTGGTCCCCTTAACATGCGGCATGCAGGCCCACCGGTGTGTGGAAATGCACTGGTGCCCATGAACCAAACCCCATCTATCGGTTAAATAGCTCCACTGCCTTGTCGAAATCTTCGGGAGAAGGAAAGGCCAAAGAGTAAACCCTACACAAATCCGGAGTGGAGCCCCTAAGGCGGATGGACGGCACTCAGTGCTACCTTCCGGCACCTCTTGCAGCCGCACTGGTACCAAACTGTATTGGTTTATCCTCTCCTTTGGACTCTGCTAGCAAGGCCGATAAGGGGAACTAGACGTCCGGGCAGCCCGAGTTCTCCATATCTCCTGTAATTGAGTACATGCGGGTGATCAGCTATGAGACCGAGGGAATGACGGCATATGTAACTGATAACGAACACAAACTGGAGGAGGACCAACTGGGTGTTTGTAACACGATGATTTCGAGCATTGAATGTGAAAGAAGCGATCTGTTCTTCCTCGATTTCTCAGGTGGAACTGGCAAGACATTTTTCATGAACCTACTTCTGGCTAAACTGCACGAAATGAAACATATTCATCTTGTAATTGCATCAAGTGGGATTGCTGCAACGCTGCTAAGTGGTTACCACACAGTTCATTTGTGCTTAAATCTCCTTTAGAATCTGTTCAAGAAAGGGAAGATAACCTGCAACATCAGTCATGGTGCTATTAGATTGGTGCAAAAATAATGGCGTATTAATGTCGTTTTTTGACGTTAAAAAATATCTCAAAAAACGACATTATTACGTCATTATTTTTGCACCAACCTAATATAAAAGGCAAACTCCTCAGTAATTGCAAATCATCTGGGATGAAGCAACACGCCACCTCAGGATCTTAGGTACAATACACGGCTCACGGGAGGTGAAACAGTCTTGCTTGCGCGAGACTTTAGACAAACCTTTCTAGTGATTATATGAGCTGACGAGGTAAACGCCAGTCTTCCTATCTGTCTAGCAGTGTGAAAAACCAACATGAGCTCAGTAGAGATGAGGAAACTGCTACTTTTTTTTAAAGCAACTAGCGGTTGCAATTACCAATGAATGGCACTTTGGTTGTGGGTCAGTTTTCCTTTTGGACATGGTATCTGATATAAAGGAACTAGTCTGAGGAATCAGTTTACGGACCACGACTGGCTGAGAACCCACGCCATTTTAGCTCCAAAGAATGTAGCAGCTGATGATTAGAACATCAACCTTCTGGAACAGTTACCAGGTTACCATTGTACTAAACGCCGATGCACTTTTGAATAGCCTAACATCGGCATGCCTCCCGCTTACACATTATTCGGACTATTGTCCTCATCTTTGTCGCCACATTTATTACAACGTTTCGGCCGTTGTACGCTCCGGCCTTCTTCAGGTGGTTGGAATATCGAACTGAGCCCTTTATTTCACTTACTGGTGTAGACTGTTCTAGTTCCACGTGCCATGTAATGGATATCAGTTATCAGTTATCTCCTGTTAATTTCCCTCTGAAAGTTCTCCACTGCCTTAACCGGGTATTGAACTCACACTCTCTATCTAACCAACGCCTTTATCCACTGTGCCATGTTGTCCCTGAGGACATCTGTGTATGAATTCCTGGGTATTATAAACCTAATGTCTTCAGCAACCATTTTTACCAGTGCTCATATTGCAATTTTTGCTGTTATTGCATGTTTTTACCAGAGCTCATATTGCAACTTTTCTTGTTATTATCGCTTTTCTCTGGAACTCCTTATTACTGGTTCCCATATTGTTTTCATTTCTTTGCTTGGTCGGCTCAGGAGATTTTTGTGGCCTAGCATATGTGCTGATTCCTTAAGTTTACGAATTTTCCAATGGTGTTCCTTGTCTATGATCTCAACCTGATCCCACATATGGCGGTGATCTCCCTTCTCTCTTCATATGTGGTCAGCCACGCCTGATTTTTCCACTTTCCCTCGTGTTACAGCTTTCTGGTGTCTTGAAGCCTTAAGGGGGCGGCTTGTCTCCCCTTTATATTTCTTTTCGCAGCTGCACAGGATAGCGTACACACAGTCTTTAGTCATGATCTCCTCTATGGGGTGGGGGTCTTACTCGGGAGAGATATCTGCGAAGTGTCGTCAACCTTTTAAGGTTGTCTTGATGTTATATGGACCGCAGATCCTTTGTATTTTCTCTTATAAATCCTTCACATAAGGCAGGCAGACTGTTTTCTGAGTGTTCTTCTCCTCTTGTACCCGCCTATCCCATTTTTTTTTTGTCTGCTGCCATGTACCCAGGGTAGTTTTTACGTTGTAGGGTACTGCTTATACTGACCAATTCTTTATCTAATGTCTTTGGGTCGCCACTTATGACTTTTGCTCGGTGTTTTAAGCAGCGGGCGATTCCTTTCTTTACGGATGGTGGGAGTTTAAAAATGAGGTACTGTCCGGTGAATGTCGGTTTACGGTATACGAATGCAACAATTCTGATTGGTAAAGCAAGAGGCGAGGCTGTATTCCTAAAAAATAATTTATTCCCTCGGATATGCCTTTCCGATTGAAGGGTTTGCAATTCCCGATGAAATTGAGTATGGCAATCAACATTGATGAAGCTTAGGGAGAGTCCTTGAATGTGTGTAGGTCTTAATTTTTCAGAACTCGTTTTCTCCCCTAGCAGACTTTATGTGGGATGTTCAAGAATCAGCAATTCCAATCATTTGCTTATACCTCACACGGAAAGACCAAAAATGGTGCTGCAAACTTGATAAGAAACCCTCAATCATCAGGGGTTTATTATTTAACTGTACTATTTGTCAGTGTAGTAAATCTTTTGTCAATCTATATGTTAGTCTATTTATAGATCTATATATAAATCTTTTTGCAGGTCTATTGTGAAACTATGTCAGTCTATTTGTAGAGCTATTGTAAATTTATTTTAACACTAGCACTCCTAAGGGATATATTCTCTGTGAATCTTACCATTGTTTTATTCAATGCGAATATTCGGAAAATTTTAAACGACCAACCAGTGGTCCCTAAAAGTTTTTTTCAGGGCCGCATTCTAGGAATGAGACTAATCTCGCGCCCCACCAGATTTTATGTGATAAAATGTACATGTACGAAGACACCGGCTCAGGGGCAGGAAAGACTTGGTGAAAAGGCATAAGCAGCCCTACGACAAAGACGGTGCAGAGAGAGGGTCAATGGGAGATAACTGTAGATTCGAAGTCAGAACTTAATAATTGATAAGTCTCTCCTACAGTTTGCGGACCCTAGTCACTATAAGCATGATATAATTAAAAAATATCACAATGATAAAATCAGTCAATAATTATTTATGACTATTTATATTGAGACTCATGCATGCAATTACGAGTAATCCTTAATAATGTTTTAGATTTTGAAATCATATTTATTTTTGGCATATGAATTTTTTGAGACTGTTTCTTAATCTTTGATTGTCTTTAAATCATTCCGCCTGACCGGCTATCCTCTTGCCCCTCACGTGCTATCCTCTTCTGCCTCACCTGCTATCCTCTTCTCCGTCATCTGCTATCCTCTTCCGCCTCCCCTGCTATCCTCTTCCGCTCCACCGGCTATCCTCTTCCGCCCCACCGGCTATCCTCTTCCGCCTCCCCTGCTATCCTTTTCCGACTCACCAGCTATCCTCTTCCGCCTCACCCGCTATCCTCTTCCGCTTCACCTGCTATGCTCTTCCGCCTAACCGGCTATCCTCTTCCGCCTCACCCGCTATCCTCTTCCGCTCCACCGGCTATCCTCTTCCGCCCCACCGGCTATCCTCTTCCGCCTCCCCTGCTATCCTCTTCCGCCTCACCTACTATCTACTTCCGCCTCACTTACTATCCTCTTCCGACACCTGCTATCCTCTTCCGCCTCACTTGCTATTCTCTTCCGCCTCACCGTCTATCCTCTTCCGCCTCACCTGCTATCCTCTTCCGCCTCACCTGCTATCCTATTCCGCCCCACCGGCTATCCTCTTCCGCCTCCCCTGCTATCCTCTTCCGCCTCACCTACTATCTACTTCCGCCTCACTTACTATCCTCTTCCGACACCTGCTATCCTCTTCCGCCTCACTAGCTATCCTCTTCCGCCTCACTTGCTATCCTCTTCCGCCTCACCGGCTATCCTCTTCCGCCTCACCTACTATCTACTTCCGCCTTACTTACTATCCTCTTCCGACACCTGCTATCCTCTTCCGCCTCACTAGCTATCCTCTTCCGCCTCACTTGCTATCCTCTTCTGCCTCACCGGCTATCCTCTTCCGCCTCACCTGCTATCCTCTTCCGCCTCACTTGCTATCCTCTTTCGTCGCATTGTTTGTAACCACTGAAGCAGACAAAAAATGAAAATTACCATAAACTACATCAAATTTTCATTTTTGGTGAATTGTTCCCTTAGATCCTTGACTACATGAATTTTAACGTGCTTTTAATAGGCTGTCCCTAAAATCTGGACGCATAGCTAAAAATGCATATTTTCAAGAAATTAAATTTATTGAACTGGAATATTAACAAATAAAATCTTCAATATGATATCATTTGTGATGCAAAGGTTCATACGCTTTTCAAGATTTACATGAACTCGATTCAATAAATCAACATTGCCTTCAATTTTAGGACATTTTTTTCTTTATGCGTTTGTGTTGCATCTGTGGTTTTCATTGAGTACACCTTCTACTTTAGCATATCCCCAAAAAAAGAAGTCAATTCTTTCTTCTTTCGAAAAAAACCATGTTTAATCTGTGGAAGTAAAAAACACATAGTTAATTAGACTTCCTATATGTCCGGGCTTTAGGGATACCCTGTAGATTGGTAACTAATTCTCATCGTTTTACTTTTGATCTACCTAGACGTTACCTCCCTTCTATTCGATTTGTTTCTTTCCTCGCATTTCTAACCTAGAACTTCCTTTCAATTGCTTGCTTGCTTGTTGCCTACAATCTTCAAAAAATTACATGTAACGTCAATCGCCATCTTGTAACATTCTGAATCCTGTTAATTTATTGGTCCTTTATTTCTCTTTCTCATTCACATCCTGTAACCCCGTTGCATCCTAGTCGGATTATTGCCTTTCATGGGGTAAAACGATAAAAAAATAGTTAATATTTTTCTTGTCATAATCAATCTTGCACATTTATAAATCTATCGTCCGGCCGTGCATTGAATACCGCTGTCATATCTGGGTCTGTAGTAGAATTGATCCTGACCTGGTATGTCGACATTTGTCACTTTTTCAACGTGGCTCCCCTCTGTCTTTTCTCTATATATTCAGTTGTGTCTCTGTCCTTGGACAGAGTGCGTTCAGGGGCGACTCTGTCAAAGGACAGAGTCGCAACTGAGAAAATTATACTGAGAGATGCCCAGCCCTGGGGAACACCTGCCAGAGGCCGCGCCCTCCCATTGCACCAGAGGGAGGGATCGGTGCTCGCACCGAGGCCAGCGCAACTGACAGTTACGGGGCTCGGGGAATTTGTATTCCTGTCCCGGGTGCACGCGCTCGGGCTCCCCACATTAAACCGACCTTGTGTCACAACCTGACCCCGTGGGGGATTGAGTAAATATCTGTCTTTTCTATATATATTTTCATGGCAAATGTTCTGGTGAGCTTTTTTCCCTAGTACATGAATTTAAGGTCGCTACTAGGTTATAAGGTCTTACCGTTTTGCTGTTGAACTAGCTAGATGCAATTGTCAATTCTATTCTAATAGTTACTTTTCTCGCCTGTGGAACTCCCTTCAGATTTCTTGCTTCCCTGCTAACTTACAAACGTCAATATTCATTTTCTGTCTTCTTGAACTCTATTCCTTTATTGTCCTTTCCTCTCTTTTTCTCGCTAAAGTCTTCTCATTCTCTTTCCACTAGGCTGCGATGGGCTAGAAGCCATTGCGTCCTAATAGCATTATATTGGTGGAAAATGATTAAAAAACAATAATATTTGTTTTAAAAATAGCCACGACTGGATTTATACATTTCTCTCTTGCTGTAACTTAGCTTATCTTCCGCACATTAGTTATTGTTTCAATTTTTCTGAAGAAATGTCAGTTAGCTATTATTATAGCGTTCATTGTGAAACAGGCAATATCATTTTCAAAATACCCTTCTTTTAATATTAAAACAATTTAATTTTTTTTAAATTTTTTACTAGGAGCTCATAAATTCTGATTGTTAACAATCATACAGTGATATCCTTAAATATCCATTAAAATAACAGATATTCTGTAATTATAAAGAAAAAAGAATGAGTAGGGTGATACTCACTCAAAATATTGAATGTTTGTGGTTTCGCCTAAAATCTAAAAATAAAGAATTCAAAAGAGACGGTCATAAACAATTTTATTAGATTGGTGCCAAAATAATGACGTAACGATGTCGTTTTTGACGTTAAAAAATACGTTAAAAAAACGACATTATTACGTCATTATTTTTGCACCAACCTAATAGTTACTTTTTGCGGCAAGAGCAAATGAAATAAATTGATTCTTTAAAATTTTATAATTACAATTACTCGTCGTAATTAAGGATGAGTAACTGTAATTATAAAATTTTAATCTGAATTTTTATGTGAATTTTCTGTTTTTATATCTCAGATATTTTTATTCAGTCAGTTACATGCCATGCGTGATACACGCTTAGGCGATCATGGAACTTTTGATACATGTCTGACGAGGCAGATTTTTGTCCCGCAGTAGGTTGCCATCTCGGTCTGTCCTGCTATTTACCCATAGCTGGGGGGGGAGTAGAAGAAGAAGATTCATACCTGTCCCAAGGATATTAGCATGTAAGTGAATGTAATGGATCCGACTGGAATTCGAACTCGGCTCTCCCAATTCTCAATCCAATCCGCTATCCATTATTCCAACGTGCCTCCTTTATATATATATATAGTTTTAAATATGCTATATTTATGGGTAAAGGGGCCACGTTGGAATAATGGATAGCGTCTTGGATTGAGGTATCGAAAGGTATGAATCCTCTTCTTCTATCCCCAGCTATGGGTAAATAGCAGGAGAGACTGGGTTCTATAGCCTTGGATGGCAACTGGTTTAGAACAACTCTAAATTCAAAACCTGCGTAGGGTCGTTCGCGGACCTTGTGCACCAGGTCTCTGTATTCGTCCCTTCAAAAAGTGTGGAGGGTCCTGCACGAAACCTTCACCACTATAATCAAATCTCATGTGCCGTTGTCGGGTTGTCGGTTTGTGTGTGTGTGTGTGTCGCACTGATATTCAGCCCTTTTACCCATATATATCAATCAGTTATGTGATACACGCTTAGGCGATCATGATCGTGGGTTGCGATTTCTTTCTGCGGTAGACCAGTTGCCAGAACCCGGTTTGTCCTGCTATTTACCCATAGCTAGAGGGAGAAGAAGAGGATTAATACCTTTCCCAAGCTTTTTTAGTACGTAAGTGAATGTAATGGATTCAATTGGAATTCGAACTCGGTTCTCCGATTTCTCAATCCGAGCCGCTATCCATTACCCCACATTATTTTATTAAATAAAAATTTATTTTCAGAGATATTGCTTTATAATTTATGGTAAATAATAAATATTTTATTATAGTTTATTCAAACATTGTATTCTTTTGTAAATATAAAATTAGTCTCATAGTGAACTAAAAGAATATTTTTATAATCTTGTAAATAAATAATTTGTTGTTATAATTGTCATTGTTACATTTTGCTACAAGTCAGAAATTAATTTCTATTCTCATTTAAATTATTTTGTTATTATTCTGACATCTTAAATTTACGATCTTGAAAATAAATAATTGAATCAGTAGTGTTTAACATTTTTGTTGTCAGTTCTCGAGGCATAATGTATACATTCAGTTTCAGGGTGTTATTAAAATTATGAAGATATTTTTTTAAAACAATAAAAATTATCGAGGGAATAGATAGTAATAGTGGGTGTTAAGGGGAAACCTGTTTTTCGGTTTGTTAATCCGGTTTCTCGGTTTGTTAATCCGGATTCTCAGTTTGTTAATCCGGTTTCTCGGTTTGTTAAACGCTGCCATCAAATTTGAAGTTTTACATGCTAAATTATTGAGGGACTATAAAATAATAGTGACATCAAAAGAAAAACCACCCCTTTGACACATTTTTTCGGTTACGTTTCTTTGCCAAAAGCGTCTTGGGTTAGACGATAAACCACATCCAACAGTAAGGCCTTTAATCAGAAGATATTGAGGAGCGTGGAAACACCTCTTACTTGCTGGTGTCCCCAGGATGACCCTGACTCGGGTTGGTAGCACCTGTTAAGGTCCCAGCTGTGGGCAAATACCTTCCAGACAGTTGCGTGGGCTCGGGCAGTTTTGTTCCTAGCCCGGGTGTACGCGCTTGGGCTCCTCATATTAAACTAACCTTGTGTCACAACCTGGCGTCAAAACGTGTAAAAATAGGTTTTAATACCAGCAATACATCTTTGTAAAAAAAATTATTACCAACAATAAATTTTCGAAGAAATCATTATCAGTAATACATTTTGGGGAAAAATATTACCAGTAATACTTTTTTAAAAAATATTACTAGCAATAAAGATCTTGTCAGCATAAAATAACCCATTGAGGTTGATATGCCGTAAAACAAACCAAACCAAATCAAACCAAACTTTGCCAAAAATGTACAAATCCAGTTTCATATGTTTGGGTTTTATTAAAATTGTAAATCAATAAAAATTTATCGAGTTTATTTTCAGTAAAAGCAGTATCAAGAGAAAACGTCCCTTTGACAAACCGTTATTTTCTGGTTCTATGTTAAACTTTGATGAAATTTTGTCTATATATCAAATGACTAATAATTTAAAAATTTTACGTAAATTGCTCTCTCGAGTAGTTTGCAACACATTATTTATCATCTCTCAGTTGCGTCTCTCTTTTTAAGCAAAGTGCGCTCAGGGCTGGCTCCGTCAAACGACAGATTCGCAACTGAGGACAATTATACTGAGAGGTGTCCAGCCCTGAGGAACAGCTGCCCGAGGTCACGCCATCTCATTGCACCAGACAAAGGGATCGGTGCACCCACCGAGGTCAGCGCAACAGACGGTTGCGTGGGCTCGGAGATTTTTGTTCCTAGCCCGGGTGTACGCGCTCGGGCTCCTCACATTAAACTGACCGTGTGTCACAACCTGACGTCTGGAGGGTTGAGTAAATACAGGAAAAAAGAATGTTAAAAGTTTTTTGCTTTACTTTGTAATCCATTTATTTAATGGACGATTATCATGTATACACACATTACTTAGGTATCCGCTAAGAGGGGGTGATATACGGTAGAATGTGGACTGACCACAAGAAGGGTCGATTAATAACAGATAGATAGAAGAGGTTGGCTTGCGGTCAATATATGAGAAAGAGGGATCATAGTTCATGTTGGGCACGTTTTTAATCAATCTATCTGTTTCCACTTAGCTTTTAGATATCTTGGCCGGTCCCCAAGGTCTGGACTTGGTCTGAAACTGGCCAGTGTCCACAAAATTGGACGCTTGTCGTCGTGGTTAGGATCAGATCTGTGTAGGAGAGTGCTGTGTGCGTCACCAGGAATCCGAAGCCGTTGCCGAATATAAACCGAACGAGACGTTGGATGGCGAAAATGCATGATACACGGAGCAGGGGAAAGTCTCCTTAAAAGCCAATGAGTTGCAATGAGAATAATTGTGAAGCTGTCTCTCGGAAAAGGAAGGACTCTCCAAGTGAAGTCGCCATTGATGCCAGAAATGAGTTTGACTATCGTAACCTTTTTCTTCTCAGCATGGCGTCTATCAAATTAAAGCACAGTTTACCTCAGCATAAGCTTTCAAATTCAGGCAATAATAATATAATTTCGGCATTAAACAACTCAAGAAAGGCAGGTAGGCTCTACAACCGAATTAAAACAGACAGACAGACACACACACACACACACACACATATACATATATGCCAATAAAACGTATATTTTTCTTTAAGCACATAGACGAAAATAAATAAATTTACTGTTTAACAAAATAATGGAGCGTCTAATCAAATACGAGTATCTACTAAAAATAACATTCGCTTTAAATAATGTTCACTTATATATATATATACATATATATATATATATATATATATATATATATATATATATAAAGAGAGAGAGGGAGAGAGAGAGAGACAGAGATAGATAGATTGTATTAAAAATACTTTTACAAACTTTGGATGCGAGTTGCTTACACCAAAACAAGGACAAAAGTCCATATGTCCGCAAATCCTACGTTTTTGAGATATTAAGTGTAAAGTTCATGGTAGACGCTGTTTAATGTAGAATTTACTGGCCTAAGATCCATTATTCTTGACGAGAGAATCCATCCATTCAACCATATATATATATATATATATATATATATATATATATATATATATATATATATATATATATATTAATAAAAAGAAAGAACAGTAAGATATATAATCCGGTGTTCTTATAGATATTTTTTCAAAATAGTGCTCAATGTAAATTTACAGAGCATTAATATTATAAGTTAATAGACTTAAAATATGGTTTTTCGCTACACAGTTCCAACCATGTTTCAAAAATGGAAGCTAAAAGCCCCTAATTTAATTTTGTACTTAAATTAAAGACATCACTTCCATTTCATCCTCAAGCGAATTTTGGAGTAACTTTAAAAATTACAGGGTTTTAAATACACAGCTAAAACAAAATTCATGTTTCCAAGGTTACAGATAAATCTATTTTGCTAGACTAGGGGTGTCAGTATGTTCAATATGTTTATATTTTAATGTATCAGTTATTGTTACGTTTTGGTAGTGGGTAGGGATGTATTTTTCAATGAAATCTAACATCCGTTAAAAGCGTGTCGTCTGGATTTTTTTTATTTATTAACGGCTAAAATTCTAACGGCATTTTTTTCGTTCGTATATTTAAAGATTTTTGGAAGGTGTCTACGTCAGATTAATACTTTTTATTTAACTACGATTTGAAATATTTTTACTTTTAATTTTTAATATACTATATTTCTATCAAAAACAATTAAATGTAATTAGAATCCCTTACAGTTTGTAGAATTATTATCACATCAAGTTTTTAAAAATTTTATTCTTGAATATTATTCAAGTAAAATTTCCATTTCTCTGATTAAGTAAACTTTAGTTATTTATTTAATTACGAATTAAAAGGAATTTTAGGTGAGAATTCATTTTAATTAACTATAATTTTAATTACAACTTTAAAATATTTTCATTATTTTTTTTTTATTATTTAATTGAAGTAAATGTATTAGGCCGGGGCAGAAAATGACGCAATAACGCCGCTCCTTGGCGTTAAAAAATACGTCAAAAACCGACAACACTACGCCACCATCTCTACATCAACTCAATATTTGAATTACTATCAATAAGTAAAATTATTTTTCTATATTAAATATAATAATTTTATTAAATAAAAAAAAAAAAATATTTAAATATAAAATTTTAAAAATAGTAATACAAACATATTTAATATTTAGGAGCGGCGTTATTGCGTCATTTTCTGCCCCGGCCTAATACATTTACTTCAATTAAATAATAAAAAAAAAATAATGAAAATATTTTAAAGTTGTAATTAAAATTATAGTTAATTAAAATGAATTCTAACCTAAAATTCCTTTTAATTCGTAATTAAATAAATAACTAAAGTTTACTTAATCAGAGAAATGGAAATTTTACTTGAATAATATTATTCAAGAATAAAATTTTTAAAAAACTTGATGTGATAATAATTATACAAACAGTAACAAACTGTAAGGGATTCTAATTACATTTAATTGTTCTTGATAGAAATATAGTATATTAAAAATTAAAAGTAAAAATATTTCAAATCGTAGTTAAAAAAAAGTATTAATCTGACGTAGACACCTCCCAAAAATCTTTAAATATTGAACGAAAAAAATGCCGTTAGAATTTTAG
Organism: Acanthosepion lycidas; assembly: GCA_963932145.1. Classification (NCBI taxonomy): domain Eukaryota; kingdom Metazoa; phylum Mollusca; class Cephalopoda; order Sepiida; family Sepiidae; genus Acanthosepion; species Acanthosepion lycidas. Next base: position 39,554,470 of record OZ010591.1, read on the forward strand.
CCGTTAATAAATAAAAAAAATCCAGACGACACGCTTTTAACGGATGTTAGATTTCATTGAAAAATACATCCCTACCCACTACCAAAACGTAACAATAACTGATACATTAAAATATAAACATATTGAACATACTGACACCCCTAGTCTAGCAAAATAGATTTATCTGTAACCTTGGAAACATGAATTTTGTTTTAGCTGTGTATTTAAAACCCTGTAATTTTTAAAGTTACTCCAAAATTCGCTTGAGGATGAAATGGAAGTGATGTCTTTAATTTAAGTACAAAATTAAATTAGGGGCTTTTAGCTTCCATTTTTGAAACATGGTTGGAACTGTGTAGCGAAAAACCATATTTTAAGTCTATTAACTTATAATATATATATATATATATATATATATATATATATATATATATATATATATATATATATATATATATATATATGTATGAATGATAAAAATATAGTTTTAAGGTATGCTCTATTTATGAGCGGAAGTACTCATTATCAGGGATAGAGCTTATGTAAATATAAACACTGAAGCCAACAGGCAGATGCCACAGTCTGTTTTATGATAAAAGCATTTGTCAGTTTAGTAAACAAGATTGTGTTTAGAATGAAACAGAATGACTTCAGTGTCCTGTATATATATATATATATATATATATATATATATATATATATATATATTGTACAAGGTGCAACACAAATAACTTTCATATACTTTCCAGAAATGCCTCTCACATAATAAGACATTAGTGGTGATAGTGCTTTCATTTTGCTAATGTCTTATGTGGAACGTATGTCTGTCGCACCCTGTATAATTTAAAATATAGCAACACACCCCTTCAATACGTACACATTAATGGTTCTCCACAACTTTCTATTTCTTTAATCTCTCTTTAATATTACCACGAATGTTCTCAGGAAAAGTAGTGAAGTGGTTCACTGTTTTCTTCTCTACTGTTTAGAATTCTACTTGACAACTTGCCCTATCGAGGCTAAAGAGTTCTGTTTGCTCTATTATTTTTTACTCATAGCTGATTACGTATAACAATCAATATAAGACAAATATTAATACCAAAATAAAAAAAAAATCACTGTTAAGAAAGACTAAAAATTCTAGAATCCGTTTAAATACACAAGACAAACAAATCACATTAAATAAAATAGCTTTCACGCAATATTTTTTAATCATGATATAAAAATACAGTCGTTATAAAAATATTTATTATGATTACAAAATAATAATAATTATATTTATATATATATATATAATTATATATATATATATATATATATATATTAGGTTGGTGCAAAAATAATGACGTAATAATGTCGTTTTTTGACGTGTTTTTTAACGTCAAAAAACGACATTATTGCGTCATTATTTTTGCACCAACCTAATATATATATATATATATATATATATATGTATATATATGGTTGGATAGATGTGAGTTTGTGACCCTGGGTTTCATCGCTAAAGCGTGAAACCAAGGGTCACAAGCTCACATCTATCCAACCATATATGCTAGCTCTATCTCTGATATTGAGCGCTTTCTAATAAGTACCGCGCGTATAATATATAAATAATTATACACATATATATATTTATTTATATTTATATACACACACTTTTCACACACACACACACACACACGCACACACACACACACACACACACACACACATATATATATATATATATATATATATATATATATATATTAGGTTGGTGCAAATATATATATATATATATATATATATATATATATATATATATAATTATATTTTTTTAATCGTTTCATTCCAAATAGGCGATAATGCACGCCGGGGTTACAGGGGGGAAAAGAGAGTGAGAATATTTAGTGATAAGATGTGAAAAAAGGAAGGTAAAGAAATAGGTATCTTTAAGATAGAAGATGGCGTTTGACGCTGAATTTAAATTTTTTGAAGATTTTATATGGCAAGGAGGCAAAAAATTGAAAGTGAAAGAAAAGAAACTATTCAACTAGAACTGACTGTTGCATCTCGGCAGTAGAACTGTAAAACAATGAGACCTTGTTGACAATCTAGTAGCACACTTAAATTGATATAGTCGGGGCACGAGGGAAAAAAAGATCATCAGAGAAGATGCCATGAAAATATTTGTAGAAAGGATGGAGGGAAGCCATATTACGTCAGTGGGAAAGGGACTTAAATCGAGATGCCACTTCAGCATGGATCATATTGCACACGCTTTTTTGAATTTTGTCAAGAATTTCAAGATATACAACAGGAACACCAGATCAGGTATGGAAACAGTATTCAATGTACGAAACAAATGGTAGATTTAGATATGTATGAGCTGGATTTATTTTTAGGTAGCAGTAGGCATAGCAATTGATTCGATATAGCCTCTCCAGTTCATGTCAATAGAACCGTGAGTCTAAAAATGTGTAGAGTGTTTCTCTCCTGGTGTCTAGAATCAACAACGCTGATGACAGGTAGAAATGGTTTAATTTTAGAGACATTATTATTTTACAGATATATTTTGATATATTCTTATTTATGCATGACGTCACGTTGGTCTAATTTGAATCACGGCGTTTCAAATATGCCACGATGCAGTAAGCAAAATGTTTTTTCACAAATTGAAAACGTCCAGTTTTTGAAAATTTCTGAGGCAACAGGAAATACTGAAACAAAACAGAATAAAATATGAATTTAGAAGAATTTAGAATATTGTTCATAAACACAATATTCTGTCTAATATTTTATTTAACTTTGCCCGTTTTCGATTGAACATAATTAAATATTTAATGTACCTATTCGTTATTATTTTTAAGTTATTCAGACAACGATTTATCCATCGCACCTTGTATATCCATTACAAAGACATGGCAGTGTTATTTTCATTTTGGCGTCATTTAGACGACAATTTATCCATCGCACCTTGTATATCCTTTACAATGAGATGGCAGTATTATTTTCATTTTGGGCGTCATTTAGACGACAATTTATCCATCGCACCCTGTATATACGTTACAATGAGATAGCAGTGTTATTTTCATTTTGGCATCATTTAGACGACAATTTATCAATCGCACCCTGTATATCTGTTAAAATGAGATGGCAGTGTTATTTTCATTTTAGCTTCATTTAGACGACAATTTATCCATCGCACCCTGTATATCTGTTAAAATGAGATGACTTATTTTTATTTTGGCGTCATTCAGACAACATCGAACTCTTTACCTTCGATAGCATCCTGTACTTCAGATCACACCCTGTACTTTCTATCGCACTCTGTACCTTCGATCACACCCAGTACTTTCGATTACACGCTGTACCTTCGATACCTTACTAAACAAGCTATTCACATTTCTCCGTCACCGATCAAACCCTGACTTTTCTCCTGTCATAACGAACGACTTGTCTCTTAACGAGGCTCTTTGCTTCGAACGTGTGGTGTGACTCAAGGCCTAGACCTTAATTGAAACCCATATGTACTAACTATTGACAAAGATGCTGGAAAACAAAAATGGTCGACTCACTCTATCACTTCAGAGAACACTTTTTCTGACATGGTTTTATCTTTGCAAGAGTCAGATTAGACACAAAATGGACTATTGGTGCTATATCTTGGCTGGAGCTTTCAAATCCTCTTTCCAGACTTGATAGAATCGTTTACTCGTCCCTGTACGACAACAATTAATTTTTCACGCTCGATCTCTTTTGTCACGGACGCATAGTCGTATGCCTTTCGCGAATCTATCGGGGTATTTCCTTGGCAAATGTTCGGGCAAGTTCTATTATGTTGTACCGCCAATTCAGAACTTTACAGCTAGTAACTCCTTCCCGTGTGACTAGATGAACCCTACAATCTTAAAATCTTCATTTCAAGGGTCAATACTCGCCTATTACCTTTAACCACATAATACTTACATTCTAATTCCTATCCTGGCACTGACATCACAAACTTCATTCAATGTCCGCTTACCTTGACAGAAATTAACCACATAACCAAAATACTAATTTTTACTAAGATTTGAATACACAGGGTGCCATGGATAAATTGTCGTCTAAATGACGCAATTATGAAAATAATACTGATATCTCCTTTTAATAGATGTATTTACCAAAATCACACAAAAATATCTTGAAACACTAAATGTATTCAATAAAATCGCTATTGACTTCAACCCCTGCCTCCAGGTTAATTCGGAATCTCCTGCATCTCTTCTGAACAGTTTCCTTGTTTAAGTTGGTGAATGTTTTCATAATCCTTGATCTGTTCATTTTTGGTGTTACAAGTTTTGTTGGTCTCTCACTCAACTGCACCCCACACATAATACTCAAAAGGTTTGTAGTCAGGGGAGTTAGGTGGCCAGATGTAAGAAGTAATGTCGTCGCCGAAATAGTCTGATAGCCATGATTGGATTCTCCTGCTTGTGTGGCATGATGCAGAGCCCTGTTACCCGAGAGAGGGTCTCCAGTAGCCACCCTCTCCAAAGAACTTGATGTAGGACCCCGTGTCGATTTTGAAGCCATATGGGAAATGAATGGAAGCGTAGCATCGCCATCACCAATGATCACTCCAAACACCTTAGTAATCATTATTAAACTCATTCAACTCTTTCCAAATTCTCTGCATTGTCCACAGATTACCCAAACACTCTGAAATGTTCGTATTGGAGATTCCAGTGCAAATGCCAAGCAGTAAAGAATGGCTTTTCCAAATTTCTGGCGGAGGGTATTGCGCTATGGTGCACTTTTTCTCAGAGACGGCGTCCAGATATACTGTGCAGTTGACAAAAATAAGAAAAACAAACAACGCGCATGCGCGAAATTAAAAATATAAACTGTCGACAATTTATCCATCGCATCCTGTATATGCTATACAATATATTGATTGATTTGTTTTCTGCAGCTTCTGAACCTTTTGCAGGCTATTCAAAGCCAGAATATATTCTTTTAGATTATAAAATTTGTTTTGCGATAATAATAGTTTAGTGATACAAGTCTTACTAATTAGCCCATAGCTGGGAGGAGAAGAGGTGTATTTATACATTGCATTTGCGCGTAAGTGAATATAACGTAACCAACTGGAATTTGAACTTGGCTCCCCTATTAATGATCTATTAAATCACTCGCATATCCAATGTTACAGGATCTGGTATTCCCAAACGGTCAACCATCTAGATACTGACCCGATTTAGAGATCGGATCTGAGCAAGAACATTATTAGTGCGCATGTGTAACTGATTTCAAAGTCAATCTGTACCAAGCGGTTTCACACGGCGTATTTTAGTTCCCTTACCATAGCAAGAACCCCGATACTTCTTGATCAGACCTCGTACACCGAAGTTTACATTTCCAACTCTCTCCACATGGCTTCGGTTATGTTAAGTTTAGGGAAATAGACGGGCTCCTTTTGTAAGATTGTAATATCTTTATCAGTGAGAAATGGCCATGTTACAATCGATGTATAGAAAGATGTTTCATCATTTTGAAATATTTCACCTTCTGCTATATGTGGGAATAAGTGAAGGACTTTCGAAAAGTTCAAAATTTTTAGTTTTTCAGTGATCTAGTGCTGGTCTGGAGCTGCTCAGTTCTCACTTGCCTGTCTTGGTTTCAAAAGCGTCTGCACGGACTTGTGGGCGATGAATTATTTTCCACCCTGCAATCACTTTTCCGCAGATGAAACCTCGGGATCCTTTTGCTGCATGACACATACACAAATATGAGTCACTGCCATTCCACTATTAATTATCAAGTTCCATTCGGAGAGTTTCTTCCCAAGAACTATTTCTTTGTGGAGCAAGCAACCGACAGATTGTTTTCCTAATAAATACAATATTGTCTTTCCTGTATGTTGGATATTAGCTAGTTTGCCAGTGGTTTAGCACATAAGTAGGCAAATGTAGCCAAAGCCAAACTGACTTGAGTCATTCTATGGAGAAATATATGGCTGAATAAAGACCCCTCATGCAAATGTATTGGGAAGGTCCATTCTAGCAAAATGGACCAACCTAACTGGTGTATTAGGCACTCTCCTATAAAATAAGGTAAAATCAGCTGGCTTGCTTGACAAAGTAACAGAAGGAGGCAGCCATGTTGGTAGGTAAGTCACTTGACTTCCACACTGTATAGCCCCATGATGTCCACTTCTTCCCTTTTCTTATGCTCATACGACGCCGCAGTCATCCTTTAACTTGAGTACCTCTTGGGCCTTAATTAACATTAATATAAAACAAACTACATTTGATGTGGCACCAAACCAGTAAAACCTACCCACCAAATTTTACAGCAGTTGAGGTACATTTTCAATTTTTTAAAATAATTTCGCCTCAATCAAGGCAATAAAGCCACTAAGACGCAAAGGATTACTGTGTGTTAGAGAATATGAGAAAACTACTATTTAGGAGATGGGACAATAAAAGAAGAATAATTAAGAAAACAGAAAATAACGATTGACATTTTTGAATATCAAAGCTGACCGGGAAGCAAGAAACAGGAAGACAGTTCCACAAGCGAGAGGTGCGATTGAAGAAACTGTTAGCATAGAACTTACGGTCACATCTAGTTATTTCAACTATAAAATGAGACATTACGCCAATATAACACTACCCTTAAATTCATAAAGTCTAGTTACCATAGCGGAAATATCATAAGAACAATTAGCATGAAAGTATTTATAGAAAAGGCAGAGGGAAGCTACATTACAGCGATGGAAAAGTGACTGAAGCCGAGATGCCAGGTCAGAACAAATATTATTGCAGATCCTTCTTTAGATTTTATTAAGAATTTCTAAATATATAGTAGGAGCACCGGACCATATTCAAAGAGAGTATTCAAAGCATGGACGAATTGTAGATTATAAATATTATTTAAATAAAGGGTGTTTCATTAAGACGGATCAAAGTAAGTAGTAAGTAAATCAGTGTTATTGGTGAAAATATATTTATTTCTGTATTGGATCATGTTTTTAAAGTCATGTCAATTATGTGTGAAAAATAATATCATCTAAATGTCCGCCTAGCCTTTGGCAGCTCACTTCCATTCGATGGTCAAAATTTTTGATGTTTCTGCATAGTTTTCATAGTTGCTCCTTGATCTCACTAATATGCCTTATTATCTCATCCTTCAGCTGTTGAATAGTTGTTGGCCTGTGGCATTGGCCTTCTTTTTGAGATGACCCCAAAGGAAGAAATCTAAAGGCGTCAAGTCGCACGATCGTGGTGGCAAATTGACGTCGCTGTTTCGAGAGATGATAGGATCTGGGATCTTCTCATTGCAGGTTTGAATGTCCATTTTGTAATAGGCTTCGATAACTTTAACACGTTGTTTGATTATTAATCTTTCCATGGTTGAAATTGCCAAAGACATAAGTAGTTAAATCTGAAAGAAAAAGAAAAAAACAATCATTAGACACTTAAACTTAATTCACATTTAAAATTGATCCAAGCTATTAGAACATCCTTTACTATATATATATATATCTTGATCTGAATTTTTCACCAAAACAAAATGTGGAAAAGGCACAGGGAAGCTACTTCAGGGCGGTGGGAAAGAGACTGAAGCCGGTAAATGAATGTCAAATGTTTGCTTTTAGGGAAACGTCTATATATTAACATTAACATTACCAAAATCTTTCATATCCAAAACAAAAATAAGCATGCTTCACAAAAATAAAGCATGCTTCTTCCGGGTGATCAGGGCAACATTCCTTCATATTTTACTATCCTCAGCAATTTTGACTCATTCTTACAGCTATTTCATCCACTTCACGAAACTCTCTTCCTATTTCGAAACTTAAACTCAGATTCACTGAAAACACAAGTTGAAGGCTCTAAACGTGAAGCAGTCTGTGTTTGACAATTTAACATTATAAATTTCCATGCCTATCATAATCTAGGATGATATTAATTTTGATGAATGACAAGTGGCTCTTAACATTTGCATGCTTTATTTTTGGCTTCAGGATGCATTCTGGTTTGCATTTCTGCTCGTAAAGTGTTCACGTGAATAAGAAAACTGACAATACAGTCTTGGATGACCAAAGATCCTACTTCTGAAAGTGATTTTGAATACTTTCAGCTTCTCAATAAAAAAAAAAAAAAATTTAAATATTATTTTTAACAAAATTGGCCCATATCTTTTTACCGCCACTGTAAATAAGTAAATATTGTCAAAGAGTTCAATGAAAAGTTCGTTGAATGAATTTTTGTAATTCTTCTTTTCTTTGTAGAAGATATCTCACACACACACACACACTTATATATATATATATATATATATATATATATATATATATATATATATATATACACACAAATATAGATAACTATACTCGTTTCGAAAAACCGTCGAATTTTTGATTTGCCAATAATCAAATCAATCTCGAGGGAAAAAAAGGTTTTAAAAAAAGAAAGAGCTACAAACATGAAAGTCTGTCGAAAAAAATCGCACAGATGCAGGTTTGAAGCCCAAAGAAAAAAACCCCGATACGAGTAAACAACTAACAAAAGAGCTCACTACAACGGTAGAGCAGACCTAGATACACCTAGTGAGCCAGACAAACCTACCTAAGTTTCACCTAAACGGTTCGTCAGGGAAAGCCGGCTAAAGAGGCAAAGAGAAACGCATATTTATAGGCGATAGCTAAAATTATACCATGTGACCAAAGAAAGAACCACAAACACAAACAGCTGAGTTGTAAATATTTATTCAACAAAAAAATGGGGGAGAGGATATTAAAATATAATAGATATATACGTTTCTCTTTGCCTCTTTAGCCGGCTTTCCATGACAGATCCGTTTAGGTGAAACCTAGATAGGTTTGTCTGGCTCACTAGATCTATCTATCTATCTATCTATCTATCTATCTATATATATATATATATATATATATATATATATATATTTAACAGAAGTAAAAACTTGTCACTTAGCTGATTGATGTCACTCTCAGCATCTCGATTCTAGTGTTTCGGAGACGTAACCTGTGGGAATTACTCCGTCCACTCGTCAGGGGTATCAGAAATTGACTGCTTATAATTCACGATATTTCGTATTTTATATAAACTTCTCATTGGTGCAAGATTTTTGTTATAGTGTATGTGTGCCTGCGTGTGTCCATTGGTTCGCGTTCGGCCATACGCCCGTCTGCGCCGAGTTTGTACGTGTAGAATGTTGTGATTATTTGTCTTTTTCTTCGTGTTTTTTTTCATTTCACACTCACTCCTTATTGATTACTTTTCTCTCTATTTCTCTTTCTCCCTTTTCTTTCAGTTGTTCATTTTTGACTTTCGGTTTTCCGGACATATTCTGTTGTTGTTAATTGTTATATATATATATATATGTGTGTGTGTGTGTTGTTAATTGTTTTATATATATATATATATATATATATATATATATATATATATATATATATATATATATATATATATTTATATATATAAATATATGTACAGAGGGTACGATAGGAAAATTAATATCTTTTGTTTTTATTTTATCGACTGCACAGTACTGTAGGCTCATTTGCATACGGTCTGTGAGAAAAAGAGCTCCATGACGACATTCACTCCACCAGAAATTTGGAAACGTCATGTTGTACTTCTTGGCATTTGCACCGGAAGCCCCAATACAAACATTTCAGAGTGTTTGGGTGTCAATCTGCGGACAGTGCAGAGGATTCGGAATGAGTTGGATGAATCTAATGGAGATTACAAAGATACAGCAGGGCCTCAGCCTTAACAATCCCTTGAGAAGTTAGTGCTGCTGTGGGTTAAAATGGTGAAAGGACTAACAACGGGACTCTGCACCATGTCACACTAGCAAGATAACCCAGTCATGGCTATCAGAGAATTTCTGCGACCACATCACCCCTTACATCTAGCCGCCTAATTCCGCAGACGGGAGCCCCATTGATCATTATACGTGTAGCGTAGTTGAGCGAGAGACCAACGACTTATCAACTGAACTGAACGCAATGATTATGGCAGCATTCACCAACTTAAATAAGGAGACTGTCCAGAAGAGATTCAGGAGATTCTGGTTGAAGCGAATGGCGATTTTATTGAATAAATTTACATGGTCGAGTTTAGAGAGGGTTTATTTTAATATTTCTTTCAATCATACTTAGTATTGAGGAAGGAGGGATCAGATATTGGACTATATATATATATATATATATATATATATATATATATATATATTATGCCTCTTGATTACTTCGCCAAAATTGGGCCGCTTTTTTGCTGTTTCTGTAATAAGGTATTTCGTCTGGCTCCTACCCCACAGACCCGTTGGATTTGGTTGGGACCTGCTGAAGGCCAAAGCCCCCATCCACATAGCTCTGTTGGTCGTTGACACCATGCAAGCCTCCCTACCACGTCAAGTCGACACACCATGAGGACACACTATATATATATATATATATATATATATATATATATATATATATATATATATATATGTGTGTGTGTGTGTTTGTGTGTGTGTGTTTGTGTGTGTGTGTGTGTGTGTGTTTGTGTGTGTGTATGTGCTCCCAAACTGGCTCATGTTCTCTCTAAACTGCCTCTTGCTTTCCTATTTTTTGGGAATCCTCATCTCTGCTTCCAGGCTTCAAGAAGCCTGAACTGTCTGACCCTTCCAACTATCGGCCTCTTAGCCTACTACCTCTTTTTGGTAAACAACTAGGGCCCTAATCAACGCTAAAAGGGGTAAGCATTTCGAATCACAGGGCCTTTTTTAAACAAACAATATGACTTTCGTTTCTTTAGGTAAACTGTTGATGTATCAGGTCCTCCGATAAGTTCTGTCCGAATTTTGAATAAAGAAAACAAGTGACCAAATTAATTTAATTACAGATTCAATCAACAATGTATTTTCCCTGATTAATTATGACTTCCTTCCATCTATTAACAAGCTTACTAATTTCATTACTGCAAAATTCTTTTGGCTTTGATTCGAAGAACTCAGAAATGTCAGTTTTAACCTCTTCCTGTGTTACAAAAGCTGTTTCTTCCAAATGATTCTGTAAGCTACGAAACAAATGGTAGTCTGAAGGAGCAAGATCGGGAGAATAAGGTGAATGAGGAATTTTCTCCCAACCAAGTTCTTCGATCTTTCGTGACGTGATTCTTGCTGTGTGGGGTCGTGCATTGTCCGGAAGAAACATCATCTCTTTTCGATTCACTAGAGCAGGCCTTTTTTTCCTCAAAGCTTGGTTCAAACGCTCTAATTGCTGACAGTATATTTGAGCATTAATTATTGCATTAGGTGGTAAGAAATCAAAGTGGATTATTCCTTGGCGATCCAGCCAGATTGAAAGAAGAACCTTTTGCCCATGAAGTTCCCTTCTCGGCTGTGGCTGGGGTCCTTCCCCTTTACCAAGCCACTGTCTACGATGTTTAGCATTTCGATAAAAGATCCATTTTTCGCCGCCAGTCACAAGTCTATCCAAAAAAGGTGAAACAAGTTGGCGAGAATGGAGAGAAGAGCAGATGTCAACTCGGGATTGGAGGTTGTTTTCAGACAATTCATGAGGCACCCATTTTCCAAGTTTAGGAACTTTTCCAAGTTGTTGAAGATGACGATGAACAGTTGTATGGTTTGAATTGAGAACCACTGCCAATTCCGCAAATGATAAAGCAGGATTTTCTTCAAGGTCTGCTTCAAGAAGCTTTTCATCAAACTCAACTGGACGTACGGTTCGATCTTCATCTTCAAGGGTGAAATATCCACCTCTGAATTTTGCAAACCATCTTCTGCAAGTTCTTTCATTCACACATTCCTCTCCATAAACTGAGTGAATGTTTCTAGCCACTTCGGCTGCTGAGGTTCCTTTCTTGAACTCATAAAGCATTATGTGCCTCAAATGATTCTTGGGTACTTCAATGTTAGCAGGGTTTTAATCAAACAAAATTTAATTTTATTGTTCTCTGAAATAAAAATTTGATCAGTTTAAATGCATCTTAACATAAAAATAATGTTCACCTCCATTAGACATTATAAAATACTCTTTGAATTTTGTTCATTTTAAAAAAAGGTAAAATTCGGACAGAAATTATGGGATGACCTGATATTAACGATTATTGAGGAAAGTGTCTATTAAGTTTTTGACAATAATGGTGATACTCGGCCTGTTCCTTTGGATATCTCGAAAAAGTTCTACAGGGTTTGATATACCTGTCTTCTGTACAGGTTGAAAAGTTATGTTGTCTACGCACGAATTTTTGAACTGGTTCAGTCTTTCTTATAATCGATAAATAAAAGTTGTCCTGAACAGCCATTCTTCTACATACTTTCGTACAAGTGTCTCCCAACGGTCTATTCTTGAACCTACTTTGTTATCCTTGACCCTTCTGATGGCACCAGCTCTCAACTTCATCTCTATGCTAATGAAGCAACCATTTACTCTTGTTTCGATAGTAAGTCTGATCAGATTGATAAGGTCAAATTTGTGGCTGGTATAATAAAATAAGCAAAGGATGACTTGCTAATTTTAACGTCTCCAAAATCAAACTGCTCTATATTGATCATCTGAGAGACCTGTTTCTGCTTTCCATCAGCATGGCTGATGCTAACCTTCAGGAAATTGACTCATTGTGCCATCTTGGGATAACATTTTCGATTGTCATGAATCCATTGTAAGGTATGCTGCTAAGAAGATTGATTTATTGTATGGTGCATATCTATAAGTTTACCATTCGTCCAGGTGATCCTGCTATATAGTTAGAGAATCTCGATAAAATCCAAAGACATATTATCAGTAATATTATTGGTACTGACCTGGCGTCTCGGTTTCAGCCACTTTCCCATCGTCGTGAAGTTGCTTCACTGTGCCGTTCCTATAAATACTTTTACGGTAATTGTTTGGATGGTCCCTTCGTTGAGAAACCTAAGCTTTATGAATTTAAGCGCATTACTAAATTGCCAACAAGGGATCATCTGTTTACCCCAAGCAAGGCAGTACAGCCATTAACAAGCAAGGTGTTGCAGGTATCGTCTCGTCGTGTCATCTTCTTCACGCCCGGAAAAACCGAGCACGCTGGAGGGCGTCTTGCCTGCTGCCCGTCACCTCGGATCCGCGACGTGTATTGGGAACTGATCGGTCTTGAAACACGGACCGGTTTCAGGTTATGGAGAAATTAGGAACAGAAACATTAATAATGAGTAGAAAGAGAAAAGAGCAGTCAGGAGGACAGTAGGTATCGATTGACATTGCATTTAAACTTTTGAACATTAAAGTTGGCTGGAAAGAATGGGGTCAAAAGAGAGTTCCACAAGCGAGAAGTGGGAAGAAAGAAACTGCCAGCACAGCAGTTACGGCTACATCCAGCTAGTTCAGTTGTAAATTGATGAGATCTCGCCGCCAGTCTAGTATTACGTTTGAATTCATACAGTCTACGTACAGTAGCAAAGGGCTCACTCGAACAGTTTAGCAATGTCCTTCCTATTTTTGTTTTGACTTAATAGAAAAGCACTTCCCTGCAATAAACCGATTAGTAAAAATATTCATTAGAAATAACATAAAAATTAGTTACAGCTACATTGAAAATATATCGCAAATAATAAAATGCCACAACAAAAATGTAACAACCTGCAACAACACAATCAAGGGCCCCCAGTACAACTTCAGAAATAAAACAAGATGTCCACTCCAAGGAAACTGCAAACAAACGAATATAATATATAAAGCCAAGGTAAGTGCAAACAATAACAAGATGTACTACATCGGTGCCACTGAGGAACCATTCAAGTAAAGAAAAGGGAATCACAGCTTCTCATTGTCTGACAGAAAATACGCAAACAGCACTAAACTATCCACATATAGCAAGTAAAAGAGAGAAATATTACACCAAGAATAAGCTGGAAAATATTGGAAAAAAACACCTACAGCATAACAAAGAAATGCCTACTTTACCTTCACGAAAATGTAGCCATTATTTTCCACACCCAACAAAAGAAATAACTAAACATAAGATCAGAAATAATTTTTAAATGCAGACGTGAAAACAAATACCTATTTTTCACAACATATACAAAAAGGATTAAAAAAATTAGCAACCAACACTGCTACATAAACCACCATTGACTCTAAGAACACTAAAAGAGAAACCACTGACACCATAACACCATCAATTATTTCTTTATTCAAACTACCATCATGATAATTATTGTTATTATCATTTTACCGCCATTACTACAATCACTTCTACTATTTTTACCATAACTATTTGCTGCTACAACTGTTATTATCACCCGCTCCTGCCACCATTACTCCCGTACCAATAACACACCCACACACTGTCACCGATCTAATTATAGTTCGCCACCGTCATTGCCCCCCAATATTGTAAATATTGTAATCATTATTTTAGTCTTACTATTTATTTATTCTTTTATTATTGTGTTCATTATCATATCTTTCTTACCATTTATTCCCACGTATCTCAACATTTCATCCATTATTTCATTGCCAGTATTTTTACCACACAATTACCATTGTTGCATTAGTCGAATTATATTCCCTGTCCCCAGCAAAATTGATACCACCGGATAAATAACAATAAGTATTATAAATTAAAATTTCTACCATTTACATAAGCGCAATTGTCAAAAACAAGCAAATTAAAAAGCACGAAAAACAATACCAAAACAACCTTAAAAAATACAAAGTAACAACAGATTTATCATTGTCTTACACAGACCCCTATATTAAGAAATGCAAAACAAGCCAGACGAATAGAAGGTATGTAAACAGATGTGCATACCTATATGTATGCGAGAGAAAAAATATTCCGTGAGCAAAATAGACGAACGATCTCTAAGTTGACACCGCCACTTTTGAAGAAAATTCGCTATGCAATTTCATCAATGAATACGGCGGCGAATTGCGTACGTATGCACGCAACAACGGATGGATGCGTATATACGCCCGTCCCCATATTGTTCATACATGTTTATGTTTGTGTGAGCTGCAATGCGTGGACGTGCATGTGTGTGTGTGTGTGTGTGTGTCTGCGTACTTATGAGTGGCGTTCCGATCTACTCAACCGTAAACAAATCCAAAATTTCAAAATTAATCAGTTTGTCTGACGATCGAAGTGAACGTGAAACCAAGGGTCACAAACTCACATCAACGCAACTAATGATAGCTCTATCGCTGATATTGAGCGCTTTCCAGTAAGTACCGCGCATATATAATATATAAATAATATATATAAAAATTGCATCTATATGTATAGATATATATATATGTATAATGTGAATATATATATATATATATATATATATATATATGTGTGTGTGTGTGTGTGTGTGTGTGTATGCAATTATATATATATATATATATATATATATATATATATATATATATATATATATATATGAAGAAAATATACGGAAAAAACAAACAAAAAACCTTATATGCAATTATGCTGTTTTAATGTTAATATAATTGCATATAAGGATTTTTGTTTGTTTTTTCCGTATATTTTCTTCATACTGTCGGATCTATATCCATATATTTGCTTACATATTGTTGTGGTAGGATCCACCTAATTTGCATAGTGGAGTACCGACCATATAAATATGGTTGGTACCGGGAAGGAATCGAGAGATCCAACCAGAGACTCTGCCCGACTGCGACTCAGTCAACACATTCTCCAGGAACGGTCTTCCCAGGAATATACAAAAGACTATATGTAAATATTGTGTACACTTTCTTGTTTCAATACATTTTGTTCTAAGTACATTTTGTGTTGCATTATTATTCCATGCATTAGTCAAGTTTCAACACACACACACACACACACACACACACACACACACACACATATATATATATATATATATATACATATATATATATATATGCAATTTATATATATATATATATATATATATATATATATATATATATCATTTATATATTATATATGCGCGGTACTTATTGGAAAGCTCTCAATATCAGCAATCGAACTAACATATTTAGTTGCGTTGATGCGAGTTTGTAACCCTTGGTTTCACGTTTCTGCGATCATCAGGCAAACTGATTAATTTTGAAATTTTGGATTTATATCTATCTATCTATCTATCTATTTTCTTGTCTCTATCTCTCTCTAGCTATCTCAGTTTGTTCATATCTATCTATCTATCTATCTATCTATCTATCTATCTATCTATCTATCTATCTATCTATGAAACAATGGGTTAAATTCAAAACTACATTGCCAGAGCTAGGCAGATGATCTGTCATCCGACCTTTCTTTAAAAGCTTAGTGGGGGTAAACTGACTGGTCACATTCAATGCTTGACTAGTGACATTCTATTGTTACCGAGCTGTCTCTGAATGAATACTTTCCGATGGAGAACGCGTGCATTTAGTGCCTTCTGGGATATAAAATCAACGGAGATTTCAAGTGGAACTCATACATACAATCCATCGCTAAAGATATTGAAAAAAATGGTTGATTCGCTGTACCGTGTCAGGAAGTACCCGACTCGTCCTGCTTTTCTTCTACCACGACAAAAGCCAGGTCAGGTCTTCACTTTCCAGTTTCGGTAGAGTTTAAAAGCGCTTCTACATCTCCTTGTCTGTGACAAAACAACTTCTTTCCCACAGACGAAACACTGTAAGCCTCTTGCTGTTGCACTGCTATTTCCATGGAAAATGCTCAGGTGAACTAAATTCCTTAGTTCCACCAGTTCTTCATGTCTAAAACCCGCTATGCCAATACACATTGTAGCGTACCACCCTCATTTCATTTGTATGCCATTGCTAAGATGTCAGTTTTTTTTCGAGCAACTTCTCACAATCACTGCCTTGTTAACCGACTGCCAAGTGGATGTTCCCCGGATCACTACAATCCTAACTTGTTCACGTCGAGGGATAACCATTACCTTCCTTACATATTCGCATAAACTGTCTTTTAATCTGTAATCCTCTACTTCGAGTGGCTATCGAGCCTTGTTCAGGGTGATCATCATTTAAAAAAAATTATTCCAATTGACATTTACTGGACGTTTACGCCGACGAAATAGTTGATGTGAGCACAGTTAGATGATAGGAAACGCAATTCGACATTGATGCCGATAATGCTTGTGTGTCAAGACCTGGAAATTAGGGTTTTATTAATCTCTGGCGAAAATGCTCCCCCGATCCTTATAATCGTAACTTGTTCACGTCGAAGGATAACCGTTATCTACCCTACATATCCGCATAAACTGTGTCTCTTATTCTATAATCCTCTACCTAGAGTGGCTCTCGGGACTTGTTCAGGGTGAACATCATTTTTTAAAAAATCTAGGATTTTAGTAATCTCTGGCGAAAATGCATGGCCTGTGGTGGCGGTTAAAATTTTGTGTTTTGTAGCTGAAAATTTGCTTTACCCAGCCATGTTATTGTGTTCTCTGGGTCTGTTGCTGAGAGGATTGCTTATGGAGCTTTCCTACACACGCCCGTATGTCTCATTGTCTATATATTAGCTTTTATTTTTTTCTTGAGTATGTCCGTTTTGATTATTTCTCTATCAATTTTAGACTATCCATTTATCTACTGTGAGCGTTCGTATCTGATAAAACCTCTCATTTCACTGTAATATTCATAGAGCCATTCATATGGAAGAACTGATTAAGCCGAATGTAAAATACAATCAGTTCATCGCAGATCGAAGAAAAATGTGTCCCGTCACGTGATTCGTATAAAACCGACATTTCCTTTTTAATTTCCCATCGAACTTTCAGTAAAGTCTCTAAGTTCCAACAACCGTGATTGTACCGATCGAAAACACAATGATATCCTTTACAAAGAAACGTAATAGCACTGGCGGTAATAATACTTGTGCATATTAGGTTGGTGCAAAAATAATGTCGTTTTCTCACATAGTAACATATGTGAGAAAACGACATTATTTTTGAACCAACCTAATATAATCGGATACGCCTTAGTCATATTACTTAGAAGTTAAGAAATATTGAGCCTGTTTAATACTTGGATGGGTGACTACTGGGGAATACCAATTGCTGTAAGTTACTCGATAGACCTACCAAGCCTGCGATTGATACAATCTGGCTACTAATGCTATATGTAGAGGTGCCTCTGGCCAGATAAGTCCAAAAACCTACTTGGAACTGGATCGGTAGAGAAACCTCTGATTTTCTGTTGATATTTGCAAATCACAATTTAGTTTTGAAACTAGGATATAGTAGGATTTTGTCTAGCCCCAATTAAAAATCATAACCATTATTCTATCTCGAATCGAATACTAAATATTGGTACCACGAGGCCAACCCATTTATTTATATTTACTAAGTTTAAGGAAGTTTGCAATGTGCCATTGTGTTCAATATATGTTAACATCCATTCTCATGCTCTCGAAGCTTGGGATCAACTCTTTGTTGAAAGAGCCCAAATATAATATCACAATTTATATAAAACGTAAAATAAAGCAATATTGGCGTCTGAAAATGAATTCTTTTTTTTTTTAAAGAAGTGGACATAAAATAGATAATAAAAAAGATATTACAATTTTAATACAATTCTATAAATGTAAGACCGGCAACGTTAGTTACGATCTTATTTCCTGCAGTGTTCGTATTAACCATTGTTGAATATGAAGATATAAATACCAAGACATTGCTTGATGATTATCAAAGTTCGTTTACGCTGGAGGTGACCATAGCTCTGCACAACTACCGAGCTTTTGTTACTATTATATCATATATTCACACAAACCCTTAAATATGTTGCTTGTTTTCTTCTTACTTCTGTCGTCTTCAGTATGTGCTATGAATGTCTGATTCTTGTTTTGTCTTTCAGTAATTTCATCAGTAAGTATATATAAGTAGGATGAATTTTCCTGTAGATTATTATAAAGAAATACATAACATTAGTCGATGAGAAAAAGAAAAAGAAATTAATTATCTACAATAATACAATTAAATTTCTAATTCCAGTACGAACACGTTCTATATATCGGGGTTGAATAAGACTAACGTTCTTCTTGTTGGTTGAAATAGATTCATACCCCCAACTCCCCAATATGATGTAATTTTGGATTTTGTTGTCTAATAATATATATAAATTAAAATTTTAATCAATTTTATAAATTTTAATAAAATAATTTTAATAAAATAAAATAAATGTATTTATTTAATATTAAATAATTTAAATAATTTAATTTAATTTAATAAGTGAATTTAATAATCTAATTTAGTAATTTAATTACACTGGATTTTAAAATTAAATACATATAAACTAGGGTTAAATAAAGACTTGGGTATTTTAAATCTTTATAAATATTTCAATAGTTAAACATTTTTTAGATATAGTTAAAAATTTTTCTCATTTCTTATTATATTTAAAAAAATTTTTAAACAACATCTAAGATATTATTACAGTTAGATTTACGTTAGGAATATTCGAACACAGTGGCGTTCCATATCACGTGACGTCCGCATCTCGCGACGGCCACTACTTGTAAACAAACAGTAATTTTAATTTATTTGTAACAAACAGTTATTTCTGTAGAAAGATTGAGGCCAATCTGAAATATCAAATATATATACAAACAAATAAATACTTTCATAAAAGAACATTATTATTTTTTTAATTTGCAACTTATATATGTATATATATATATATATATATATGTGTGTGTGTGTGTGTGTGTGTGTGTGTGTGTGTGTGTGTGTGTGTGGTGCACGCAAGTATGCAGAGAAATAGGAAAGAAACCCTTAGGTAAATAAACCGGAGTTCTTTAGTATTTTATATTTTTAAAAAGACAGTGCTCCCTACAGAAGTAGAGCTTCGCTACATATGAGTTCTCATGTTTCAAAAACGAGACCCGAAACCATAAATATAATTATTAAAATTAAGTTGAATTAAGGTGTCGAATCCCGTTTCATCCCCAGGCAAAAATTTAGAAATACCTATTTATGGTGACCTAGCTATTCCTAAATTTAGGAATACCTATTTATGTTTACATAGCTATTCCTAAATTTAGGAATACCTTTTAATGGCTACCTAGCTATTCCTAAATTTTGGAATACCTATTTATGGCTACCTAGCTATTCCTAAATTTAGGAATAAGTATTTATTGTTACCTCGCTATTCCTAAATTTAGGAATACGTATTTATGGTTACCTAGCTATTCCTAAATATAGGAATACGTATTTATGGTTACCTAGCTATTCCTAAATTTAGGAATACCTATTTATGTTTACCTAGCTATTCCTAAATTTTGGAATACCTATTTATGGTTACCTAGCTATTCCTAAATTTTGGAATACCTATTTATTGTTACCTAGCTATTCCTAAATTTAGGAATACGTATTTATGGTTACCTAGCTATTCCTCAATTTAGGAATACCTATTTATGGCTACCTAGCTATTCCTAAATTTAAGAATACCTATTTATGGTTACCTAGCTATTCCTAAATTTAGGAATACCTATTTATGGTTACCTAGCTATTCCTAAATTTAGTAATACCTATTTATGGTTACCTAGCTATTTCTAAATTTTGGAATACGTATTTATGGTTACCTAGCTATTCCTCAATTTAGGAATACCTATTTATGGCTACCTAGCTATTCCTAAATTTAGGAATACCTATTTATGGTTACCTAGCTATTCCTATATTTAAGAATACCTATTTATGGTTACCTAGCTATTCCTAAATTTAGGAATACCTATTTATGGTTACCTAGCTATTCCTAAATTTAGTAATACCTATTTATGGTTACCTAGCTATTTCTAAATTTTGGAATACGTATTTATGGTTACGTAGCTATTTCTAAATTTAGGAATACGTATTTATGGTTACGTAGCTATTTCTAAATTTAGAAATACGTATTTATGGTTACCTAGCTATTACTAAATTTAGGAATACCTATTAATGGCTACCTAGCTATTCCTAAATTTAAGAATACGTATTTATGGTTACCTAGCTATTCCTAAATTTAGGAATACCCATTTATGGTTATCTAGCTATTCCTAAATTTAGGAATACGTATTTATGGTTACCTAGCTATTCCTAAATTTAGCAATACGCATTTATGGTTACCTAGCTATTCCTAAATTTAGGAATACCTATTTATGGTTACCTAGCTATTCCTAAATTTAGGAATACCTATTTATGTTTACCTTGCTATTCCTAAATTTTGGAGTACCTATTTATGACTACCTAGCTATTCCTAAATTTAAGAATACCTATTTATGGTTACCTAGCTATTCCTAAATTTTGGAATACCTATTTATGGCTACCTAGCTATTCCTAAATTTAGTAATACCTAATTATGGTTACCTAGCTATTTCTAAATTTTGGAATATGTATATATGGTTACCTAGCTATTCCTAAATTTAGGAATACGTATTTATGGTTACGTAGCTATTTCTAAATTTAGAAATACGTATTTATGGTTACCTAGCTATTCCTAAATTTAGCAATACGCATTTATGGTTACCTAGCTATTCTTAAATTTAGGAATACCTATTTATGGTTACCTAGCTATTCCTAAATTTTTGCTTGAGGTGGTAACGGGACTCAAAATTATAGATTATAGACCCAAAACACATATAATTAAAAAAAAAATCTTCTTTAAATTTAAGATTCCCAGAGTCTCTCGTTCAGGCGCATGTGTAGTTGCATCAACATAGACATGACCTTAGTCTGCTGAAATCCTAAAGGTCGAAACTCGTTACACGATATGCTCTCCTACTTTGTCATACATCCTTTCTCTAAAATTGTCCGTTCTGAGTATGACTATGAACTATATTCTTTCGCACGGCCTATGATCGTGAGGTTTTGAGGAGCGTGGAACCACCTCTTGATTGCTGTTGTTCCAATGTCCACTCTGACTTGGGGTGGTAGCACCTGTTAATGTCCCAGCTATGGGCAAATAGTGAACTCCACAAACTAGTGTCAGAACAATATGAAAGTATAAAAATAGTTTTTTTTCATAGTAAAAATACCAACAATACATTTTTGAAAAAAAGAAAACATTACCAGCAATGATTGAAAAAATACCAGCCATACATCTGAATCTCGACAAAAAATACTCTTTACAAAAATGCTTCAATGAAACCTCATCTACAAACTGATTTCTTACAAAGAATATATATTCTATTCATACGAATCTATCCTAAAAATCTTGTCGACATTAAATAACCCATTGAGGTTGATATGCCGTAAAACAAAATAAACCAAACCAAACCTAAAATTAAAAGATTTTGATATCCCTATTAATAACCACAGATAATCTGTGGACGAGAAAGACATTCTCTTTAAAACGCTGAAAAATTTACAGTGTACTGTTTCTCGATATCAGCCTTGTGCCAAACTTCAGCGAGCCAGAGCGAGTAATTGATGCTTCTGATATAGCAGTACTGTCCCCCAAGAGCGAACTACCGACCCAGCAACAACGAAGTAGAAATAAGAGCGCTTTACTCGTCCTTCAACATTTAATGAAATGACATAGATCAGATATTTCCCCGCGAATAAATCTTTAATCTGAACAATATTATTAACACGAAAAGCGATTCGGTCCCTTACGTTCTGGATAAATTTCATCCCGCAACTTCCCCGTTGCTGGGGAATTGGAAAAAGGGAAGATGCTATATAATGCGTTGATTTGTGAGGGTCAAGATGAGATCGAACCTGACACCTTGGTAATTACATTACCAACGATCACCGTTGACAATCAGAATCCAATTTTATTCCCTCCGACAAAGAGTGACAAGTCGACATGTCATGGCTGTCCATAAAAGTCAGCTCGCTTCTTCTCGAAATTCATTTTACGCTTACAAATATTTAAATCTTCAATCCAGTACTTATTTGAGATTGGCAAATGCATCAGAACCGCCAGCCGTTCACTTACAGGCACTCGCGCCGTGTGGAACCGTAAAAGAGTCGATAATTTTGTTTACATTAAGTTCTACACAGGTAAATATGAGATCTTCTTTTATCGACCTTGTTCTTTCCGGAAGTAGGCTATGATGGCTCCCTACAACTTCTTATCTTTCATATATAAAGAATTCAGTTGAAAATACCTACTGCATCGTTTAATATTTGAGCTTAACAAATTTAATAAAGTGTTTCAATAATAATCATGGGTTTGAATTCATGTCGTTATTTTTTGTGATGTGAACGAACCCTCGTTGTCACTTTAGTAATGCTCGTTGTAGTAGAGTCTTTGTAATCGCAGATACAACTATAGTAACGCCGTGGAACAATACTGGTGTCCGATGCCTCCGAGTAACACTCGCATTAATATTACTTGTTCGATAATACTCGCTCGAATAGTAACCACCGAATAGTTATATGTATAGTAATCCGTATAACATCACGTGATCTACTAATTCAAAAAGGGATCGCCTGTCTGGTGATCTGTGTTCAAACTTCAATTTCGGCAGCGAAACTGGAGTCCTATATAACATTATTTAAAGAAGTAAGAGGGTACAAATAAAAAGATTAAAAATGGATGAGGTTTCACATTTCTCTCAAGCAGACGATAAACGTATGACAGCGTTATTGCCTCTTTTATTTTTATTTCCTTTCTTTCTTTACTTTATTAATATGATTATTTACTAAGCGCAACTGTTAGAGGGTTCCAGCTATGGGTAAATAGTGAAATCCGAACGAAAAAAAATCACTATGAAAGTATAAAAATACATCTTTATAGTAAAATGACCCTCAATAAAGCAGAATGGCCAACATTAGAAATTAAAAGTTGGAATATCAACAATACATTTTATAACAAACTGACCAACAATACAATTTATCTGTAGATGGAAGCATGGAATTGCATGCAAAATATTTAGATTTCGCCATTAAATAACCCATAGCGGTTTATATATCACTAAACAAAATCAGCCAATCAACATGAAAGAATTCTTTCATGTCATTAATCCATATAATATCCTAAAATTTATTAAAGAAATCAAACTGTATCCCAAAATATAACTTCAGCAAAATTACAACATAAAACAGACATATCACCGCCCCGAGTAATTATGTCCAAACAAGCATGTATATACACAAAAGCTGAGTACCATCTACCATGTACTCATTTGTGAAATAAGAATAACAGATATCATATTTGTATTACTTCGAGAACCCGAAGAAAATTAAATGTATTATTCAGATTGTTGCCCTCATCTTCGTTGCCATATTTACTACATTTCGACCTTTGTACGCTCAGCCTTCCCCAGAATCTGTCTATATTTCTGAGATGAGGAATTGTAACTATTTTCATTATTTACATTGCTTGGACTGTTGTCCTCATCTTTGTTGTCCTATTTAAGTTTCGGGTGATTGGAATTTTGAACCGACCCCTTTAGTTCGTCCACTAAGGTAGGTTGTTCTTGTTCCACTTGCCATGCCTCTTCCAGATATATCAGTTTCAGTTATCTCCCTTTAGTAACACAACTCTCCAAGTTTTTGTTCACCTCTGCTGTGGCCAGGCAATGAAATCACAACTCTTTTGGGTCAAGCCAATGGATTACTTCAACCAACACTTTCATCTACAACGGCCGAAACGTTGTGAATATGGCAATAAAGATTAGGACAACAGTCCGAATTATGTAAATAGTGTAAATAGTTACAATATCTCATCTCAGAAATTTTGCCTTTATTTTTCATTCTATTTACATGTGTTATCCCTTTTATTTGTTGATATTTTTAAAAATATATTGTTTCTGGTTTTTGATACAGTTCCTTGTTTGTAAGTCTGCATCGCCAGTTCAAAGAAGGAAGTTCGTTCTCTAAAACCGACAGACTTTATTTGGTCGAAACCATTTTTAACCATTGATCTGAGAAAACGGTTAAATACAGCCGGTAGTTCAGATTTTTTATCGCTCTTTCCAGTACTGATAAGTTTCTCTTTCGTTTCACTTACTACGGAATACCAACAGCATGATTATTTCATTATTTTCTATTCCTTTTGCATGCGCAATCCAATTTAGTTGTTACTGCTGTTGAAAGTCCTGAAGTAATGTTTCTGTTATTTGGTACAGTTCTTTGTGTTTCTGTGTCACCAGTCCACCAGGTCCAAAGAAAAATGATCTTTGCCAAGACACTCAGGCTTCATTATTTTCTCTTCAAGTTACATGTGGTATCCATTTTATCTATTGCTGCTGTTGAAGGTCCTCAAGTGATGTGGTTTCTGTTATTTGGTAAAGTTCTTTGTTTGTGATTCTGTAACAACAGTCCACCAGTTCCAAAGAAAAATGATCTTTGCCAAGACACTCAGGCTTCATTATTTTCTCTTCAAGTTACATGTGGTATCCATTTTATCTGTTGCTGCTGTTGAAGGTCCTCAAGTGATGTGGTTTCTGTTATTTGGTAAAGTTCTTTGTTTGTGATTCTGTAACAACAGTCCACCAGTTCCAAAGAAAAATGATCTTTGCCAAGACACTCAGGCTTCATTATTTTCTCTTCAAGTTACATGTGGTATCCATTTTATCTGTTGCTGCTGTTGAAGGTCCTCAAGTGATGTGGTTTCTGTTATTTGGTAAAGTTCTTTGTTTGTGATTCTGTAACAACAGTCCACCAGGTCCAAAGAAAAATGATCTTTGCCAAGACACTCAGGCTTCATTATTTTCTCTTCAAGTTACATGTGGTATCCATTTTATCTGTTGCTGCTGTTGAAGGTCCTCAAATGATGTGGTTTCTGTTATTTGGTAAAGTTCTTTGTTTGTGATTCTGTAACAACAGTCCACCAGTTCCAAAGAAAAATGATCTTTGCCAAGACACTCAGGCTTCATTATTTTCTCTTCAAGTTACATGTGGTATCCATTTTATCTGTTGCTGCTGTTGAAGGTCCTCAAGTGATGTGGTTTCTGTTATTTGGTAAAGTTCTTTGTTTGTGATTCTGTAACAACAGTCCGCAAGGTCCAAAGAAAAATGATCTTTGCCAAGACACCCAGGCTTCATTATTTTCTTTTTGAGTTACGTCTGTGTTATGGTAATTTACCCATATACTCATAGACTCTCCCAGCTATAAATAGGAGCAGGTACTGCCTTTTATAGAGGGAAGCTTCCAGCAGTCATCTCTGACAGTCGGACCGAAGATTCTTGCTGTAACACTCTCGTTTGTATATGTTTGTATGACTGTTTCTGTTATATTTGTTTAAATCTATTCCTCTCTTGTGTTTTTATTTCTAGACTTATCAAGACCACAACAATGTGGTATCTGTTTCAGCTGTTGCAGCTGTGGAATGTCCTCAAGAGATTTTTTTTCTTTTTGTTTTTTGATACACTTCTTTGTTAGTGATGGTATTTATCAATCCACCCACGAGGATTGAATGTGGCACAAGGCCTTTTTAATGTGGGTATCTCCGAGCCCGTAGGCCCTGCCAAAAATAAATAACCATCGTCCCCACCGAGGCGGGGCAATTCCGTCAACCTCCCCCAACGAAACCCTACCCTTCGGCGGAGCGTAGTCAGGGTTCCTCTCTACAAGCAGAGAATTCGACAGACATCCGACCCGGCAGCTCACAAAGCACAGATACAACACTTTGATCCTAGCCACCGGGCCGAGCGGGTATGATTTTTTTCGATACTTTATTTTCGATACTTCTTTGTTAGTGATTGTTTAGCACAAAGTTCAAAGAAGTATTATCTTTGCTAAGACACTCAGGATTCATTATTTACACTTTCTGTTACCTTTGCTATCCATTTAAGCTGTTGCCACTCTTGAAAGTCCTCAAGTGATGTGGTTTCTGTTACTTGGTTCAGTTCTTTGCCTGTGATTCTGTAGCAACAGTTCACTATGTTCGAAGAAAAATGATCTTTGCTAAGACACTCAGGATTCATTATTTACTCATTCAGTTTCCCGTGCTATCTATTTAAGCTGTTGCTGGGGTTGAAAGTCCACAAGTGATGTTTTCCATTATTTGGTACAGTTTTTGTGATTCCGTGGCTGAGAATGCAAAAAGGAAACTTATAATTAATATACATCAGAAAGAGGCAGTTGAAATTTCTAGGGTACATGATAAGAAAAGAAGGTTTGGAAAATTTGATACTCACAGGACAAAATTGAAGTCAAGAGGGAAGGAAGAAAACAACGTATAACCTACCTAGCCAGCTTGAATAAATGGATGGCGGAACAGGGTCCAGAAGAGATAACAAGTAAAAAGTATAAATCCTCTTCTCCCCCCAGCTATGGGTAAATAGCTTTGGATGGCAACTGGTCTACCGCAGAAAGTTTACTACTGCAGGGAAAAAATCTGCCTCGTCCTTCATCTATCGAAAGATACATGATCGCCTAAGCGTGTATAACGTATGGGACATAACTGACTGATATATATATATATATATATATATATATATATATATATATATATATATATATATATATATATATATTTGTTTGAATAAAAACAGACCACTTTAAGGTTCCATGTAATAAGTTATTTCACCACAACCCCTTTAACAGGGCTATGGATCATCAGACTTTACTTCCAAAGGTTGAAATGAAAATGAAAAGCAATTCATACGTTTTTGATGGACCTCATCGAGCATATGTAAAGTTAACGAAGTGGGGAAGTAAGGTGGGAGAGAAGAAGTCTCTTCCTATTTCATTGATTAGTTAAGAGTATTGGTTGGTCCTGATACCTTCTCGTTGTAAATCCTTACCTGGGCAATTTCTTGTTTCGTCTCGTTTGCTAGGGATCCTGAATAAAAAGGGACCATACCGTTTCCATTCTCTTCCTGTTTCGGTAAATAAATACCTACTGCTGCAGATTAAAATTCGATATGATCACACTTGCGAATAGCTCCGAAACTTATAGAACGGCTGAAAAGAATCAATGTTAGGCTATCTTTCATCAAGAGCACGTAACTCCTACTCAAACCTTTTATCGATGGCCAACACTTTACCTGCACTTATTCTTTTAAAGGAGAATGCGACCGTTCACGCTTGAAAAGGATCGTATATATGTGCGCAATAACACAGTTTAATGAAAAAAAAACCTCACATGCCCCAAATGCGTCCACGAAAAAGCAAAGGTAAGTGTTCTGTGTGGCCGATATGCATTAAAGTTTTTCTCTCTTCACTGGAGAAAATATTCATTGTTGCTTTAATTTATTCCTTTTCTCTTGGTGTATGTTGTTTTTATTGCACCAATCAGTTTTTCTTTCTTTCTTTCTTTCTTTCTTTCTTTCTTTCTTTCTTTCTTTCTTTCTACTTCATTTCCCCCCTCTCTCTTTATAGCTTGTCATTTACTTCTCTTTTTTATCGTTTATTTTGCAATGGTCGTTCCTTTTTCCTTTCTTTGTGCTTTATTTTTGCTTTCTCTTTTTCTATCTTTTTCATAATCTTTCATTGTTTTTAAAACATTGATTTCTTGTTTACCTTCCTCTCTTCCTTCACTCACATTCTTTATTCTTCTCTTTCTCGACCCTCATTCATTCATTCATTCATTCTTCCTTCCTTCTTTGCTCTTTAACATCATTCCTCCTTACTAGCCTGCCTTTTTTGTCCCTCCAACACCTTCCTTCCTTCCTTCCTTCCTTCCTTTATTCATTCCTTCTTTTCTTCTTTTCTCGTTAACATCCTCCCTCCTTACCACCCTTTCTTTTTTGTCCTTCCAACACCTTCCTTCCCTCCTTCCTTCTTTCCTTCCAACACCTTCCTTACTTCCTTCCTTCCTTCTTTCCTTTATTCATTCCGTCTTTCCTTCCTTTCTTCTTTTCTCGTTAACATCCTCCCTCCTTACCGCCATTTCTTTTTTGTCCTTCCTTCCTTCCTTCCTTCCTTCCTTCCTTCCTTCCTTCCTTCCTTTCTCGTTAACAACCTCCCTCCTTACCGCCCTTTCATTTTTTGTCCTTCGTTCGTTCGTTCGTTCGTTCCTTCCTTCCTTCCTCTATTCATTCCTTCTTTCCTTCCTTTCTTCTTTTCTCGTTAACATCCTCCCTCCTTACCGCCCTTTCTTTTTTGTCCTTCCTTCCTTTATTCATTCCTTCCTTTCTTCTTTTCTCGTTAACATCCTCCCTCCTTACCGCCCTTTCTTTTTTGTCCTTACAACACCTTCCTTCCTTCTTTCATTCATTCTTTCATTCATACCATTTTTCTCATATTCGCTGTTTTTAAAGGTTTCTTTCTCTTTCTGCGTATTACGATTTAGATATTATTTCTTTATTTCTCTGAAATTTTCTTCTTTTTCCTTCATAAAAATTTTCTTTAGTTTATGCTTCTTTTTTCTTTTCAGTTTCCTTCGTCGATTTTCTTTTTCTTTCCATTTTTCTTTCCCATTTAACCTTACGAAACGTTCTATGACAAATCGAAAAAGGTTTTTTTTCACCCTTTCTTCTTTCTTTCTTTCTTTCTTTCCTTCCTTCCTTCCTTCCTTCCTTCCTTCCTTCCTTCCTTCCTTCCTACCCACCTTCCTTATCTCATCAATCAAATGCTTCCAACCAAGAAACGCCGCTTCTTCATCTCCTCCTTCCAGTTTGACGACTTTTAATGCTTCCAGTGCAAAGTCCTTAAAACAACGCATGCGTACTGATGCGGAAGCCAAAGAGACAAACGATAATAAAGATGGGACGAACAGCTTTCTGGCAATATAGACAAGGTATTTACATCAAGTAAGGTGGCAGCTTCAATATTGGTTCGTTTCGATGCATTTGTCGATTGGGTAGCGTATGATTTGGTGGCTTTGGTAGCATTTCGATGAAAAGGGTAGCGACTGAGTTCAGAGGTGAGGTTCGTAAAGATGGAGGTTTGCCATTTTTTCTCCCTATTTCATATATAAATGACATTTCCACTTCTCTCGCTGTTGGTTCGTCAGTGTTATCGGAAAAGCAGAACGCTTAAAATTACTGGGTAATTTTTATGATGATCCGTACGTTTGCCCATCAAAGTACTTAAAGAAAAAAGAAAACACGATTTTTTTTAAATTAATAATTTTATTTTGTTTTGATGTTCTTGCGTTTGATCACAACACGCTGGTCTGATATACGCTTCGACCCCTCTAAAACATAACAGATCAAACAGGTCGTCATACAATAAAGGGTAGAGGGCTAAATCAGATATTAAGTTTTAAATATTCCTGAGTCTATATATTTCATCTTATTCCATCATAAAATGAACATATTTTAATAATCAAGAGCCTGGCAGCAACCGCCTGCATATGGATAGAAAATGAATCCAGCAGGTATAAAAAAATAGAAAGGTGGGAGGAGAAGGACCTGTCTTCCAACCGGACCTAAGCCTATTCAACCTATACAGCGAGGATTCATTATTGGCGGTGACAATCTTAAGAACATATGATATACAGATGACACAGTGTTGACAGCAGATACGGAAAGAAAACTACATGTAGTAAAAAAAAATCGAGAAGTAAAGACTAAACATTAACTGCTAGAAGACAGAATGCATGGTTGTTAACAAAAGGGTGAGCCCAAAATACAAATTACAAATCGGGGACGACAAAATGAAACAAATACAAAAATTTGAATTGAGTATAATCGCAGTTCGTAACCTGAAATATTCGTAAGCCGAAACTATTTTTCCAATAGGAATCAATGAAAAAATGAATTAATCCGTTCCTGACCCTAAGATGTTTGCTTATTTAAAAGTTAACAACAGTACTTTGTGCACAAGTTTATACACAAAACTAATGAAAATCATATACAGTGTAACCCGGATATAAGAGAGTTGTCGGGACCGGATAAGTCTCTTATATCCGGGTTTCTCTTATATCCGGGTTAAAATATATAAAATGTAAACGAACACTTCAATTTTACCGTACCTGTAAGGAGGAGAGTTGATGGCGTAAGTGGAAGGGGAAGGAAATATGTTATTGTTTGGAAAAGGGAAGGAAAGACATGATCGTCTCTTTATTTATAAGAATAGTATAAATCGTTGATTTTGCCGTATGAAACTGAGTAGGAAGAGACATTATCATCAACAATTGTTTTTCTCTTAACTTTCCTTTTTCCTTTAAGATTGTCACTGATAGCTTTCTTTAGAGCCATGACTGAGGACTAATGAAGAGAAAAAAGTCACAGTACAATAAAATTGAAAAAGAAAAGAACAGTACAACACACGAATGTATACAACATGGCGGTCGACTAAGAAATGATTCCATCCGGGTTAACTCGGTTCGGCTCGGATGTCCGACTTTAGAAGGAATGTATAAAAACAAACTTAAACAGGGAACAAGGGTAAAACCCCTACTGCTGTTCAAGAAACCGGGCAGGAGTGTGTGTGTGTGTATATATATATATATATATGTTAATAAATATACTAATATCTGCTATAAATTTAGACAAAAATTCCTGCCCTATTAGCGATCGGGAAATTAAAATTACAAAGCAGGCACAAAAACCTGTATTATTCCATAATGATTATTTGAGACCAAATGAAGTAAATCAGACTTTAATATTGCTATGGGAGCATATGATTCAGCAAAGGCATGTGAATTAATTTGAATCCTTATATTGTGGCGACTTAAATTTATTTTCTACATTAAGGACACCGGACGGTGTAATATTCTTCCATAAAACAAGTCCCTGAAATACAGAACTATTGAGAAAGGAAGAGATAACATTTTTCAATATTAGAATATTACCACTACCACCAACGTTAAAGCAATCAACTTTCTCGATGTGATCGTAGACTTGAATAATGTTTATTACAAACCATATATAAAAAAACCAATGTAACCATAATCAATGAAGAATCAAACCATCACTATAATATTCTAGATAATTTGCATAAATCAGTCCAAGTTAGATTATCTACCGACTCCAGCAATAAGGAAATATTTGATAATAATAAAATTAAATATATAACAGCTTTAGAAATAAGCAGTTATGAAGTAAATTTGGAATTTTTTTTAATAAATTCACCCCAAGTAAGTAAGGAATGTCTCTAGTATACAGGGTGTTACAGAAAGTGATGGATAGATAAAAGACTGGGTCTAGGGGGTATTGAGGAAAGAATAAAAGATGTACGGGGTTCAAGGCGACAGAAGATGGCGGCTGACGTTGATTTTAAATTTTTGAAGATTGTAGCTTTCTGGGAAGCAAGTAAAAGGAAGGGAATTCCATTGCCGGGAATGCGAGAAAAAACTGCAGGAGCAGAAGTGGAGGTGACACTAAACTATTTCACTAGTAACAGAGTGGAGCCTAGACGCCAGTCTAGTAGAACGCTTTAACTCATGTAGTGGAGGCACTAGCGAGAAAAGCTCGTCAGAGAAGTAGCCATGAAAATATTTGTAGAAAAGACAGAGTCACGGCGCTGAGAAAGTCGAGATGTTAAAGCAGGGTATGTTACACCGCAGATCCTTCTTTGAATTTTGTCAAGAATCTCGAGATGAATAGAAAATCAAGATATGGCAGCAGTATTCAATGCAAGGAAGAATGATAGATTTGTAGTTGCGTAAGGCGTCTGACGGGAAATACCTTCTGGCACGATACAGAGAACCAAGTTTCCTTGCAGTAGATGCCGCTATTGATCCAATATAATTGTCCCACTTCAAGTTAGTTGAAAACGTGAGGTCAAGAAGGTACAGTGAGACGCTCTCACGGAGACGAACATCAGCCAGATAGATAGATAGATAGATAGATAGATGGATAGATAGATAAATAAATAGATAGATAGACTGAGAAAGCAGATAGATAGATAGATAGATAGATAGATAGATAGATAGATAGATATCTTTGGCTTTTGTCGAGAACCTCGAGATGAACAGCAGCGGCACCTGACCAGATATTGCAGCAATATTCAATACAAGGAGAAATGATAGATTTGTAGTTGTGTAAGGGGTCTGACGGGAAATACATTCTGGCACGATATAGAGAACCAAGTTTCCTTGCAGTAGATGCCGCTATTGATCCAATATAATTGTCCCACTTCAAGTTAGTTGAAAACGTGAGGTCAAGAAGGTACAGTGAGACGCTCTCACGGAGACGAACATCAGCCAGACAGATAGATAGATAGATAGATAGATAGATAGACTGAGAAATGAGATAGATAGATAGATAGATAGATAGATAGATAGATAGATAGATATTTCTTTGGCTTTTGTCGAGAACCTCGAGATGAACAGAAGCGGCACCTGACCAGATATGGCAATACAAGGACGAATGGTAGATTTGTAGTTGTGTAAGGCGTCTGACGGGAATTACCTTCCGACACGATACAGAGAACTAAGTTCCCTTACAGTAGATGCAGCTATTGATCCAATGTAATTGTTTCACTTCAAGTCAGTTGAAAACGCGAGGCGAAGAAGGTGCAAAAAGACACTCTCCAAGAGTCGGGCATCAAACATACTGATGGCGGACAGGAAAGTTTCTCTGTGGTGTTTAAATGAGACTAGCTTAGCTTTGGAAGCATCGATATTTACAAGCCATTCCCTGTCCCAGTTAACCACTGCTTGGAAGTCCCTTTCAAGAGCAGCGGCTAGGTTATCTTTGTCAGCTCTGTCGGATTTGATATTGAGACAGGAGTAAATGGTAGTGTCATCTGCATAAATGCCTACTTGGGAATTGATGACATCAGGAAAATCATTGATGAAGATCAGAAACACCGTAGGGTAAAAGATAGAGCCTTAGGGAAGACCCGCGCTCGTGTGAAAGGCTATAGAAGCGAGCCCGTTCAGAACGATCTTCATTTCTCGATTTGATAGGGACGATCGGATTAAATGAAACAACCGTCCCGTAAAACCCTAACCCTGAAGTTTGCGTAGAAGAACAGCAGGCCAAACCCTGTCAAATGCATTGGAGATATCTAGAGCCACAACTCGAGCTTCGACCAGGCAAAACGGAAGCCATATTGTTTGCTAGAGAGTAGGTCATGAGATATAAGATGCTCATTCACTTCTGCATTGATTAAAACCTCGAATACGTTGCCGAAAATCGGTATGAGACTAACAGGGAGATATTTGGAGGAGTCGGAAGGTTCTCCAGCGTTTTTTAAAACAAGAACTTAAGAGGAGGACTTCCGACAAGCTGGAAAGCAGCAAGACAATAGTATTAGATTTTGGAGAGAACTAGAGCCAGCTTGGAAGCCCATTTTTTTCGGACGACGGATGGTATTCTGTCACTTCCACTTGCTTTATGGAAGTCTAATTTAGAAATGATTTCCGAGAACAGTGACGAGGATATGCGCATCTCGCTCGGTAGAACCTCAGTTGTAGGGGAAAAATTAATAAATTAATTGTTCCCTTCCCTTTCTTGATGTTTTGGTCAGTAGAACTTCTTCGAGTTTTCTTACTTCTGTTTATCGACAAACGACATTTACCGGTTTGTACATCCGTTGAGACTCTTTTTGTCCCGTAAAACGTAAAATAAATTTAATTAAAACCCTTACTCACAGGGCCTTAATGATTTTCTCCAAAACCAAGCTAGATGATGAACTCAAGTTTATTAATAAGATTCTCTGTAACAATGCCTATCTATTGGGCATTGTTCAGTCGGTAATTAAGTATAAATTTTCGGAATTCAATAACGTTAAACCGGCTATCGTTCTGTGTACCTGTGTTAGAAGTTTTGTGTACTTTGTGTACTAGTGAGCTAGCCAAAATAAGCTGACTCATTTTATAGTCCACGAAGAGAAGGGTTAACCAATCAGAAAGCTCAAAATATTCAATCCGACGTGTATAAAGGCAGCCATTTTGTTTTTTCTCCCAAAATATATTCACTGCCAATCTCTGAAATCGAAGGCCGAAATAATTACTTAACAGCTGCTATTTTCTCCGAATCTTCACTGCCAACCTCTGATATTGAACACAGTACGTACTTTACAGGATTCTTTTATTCAAAGACTACGGCAAACAGGGTCAACAGCCTGCGCCTTCTTTGGCTAAGTAGTATCAGTGATAGATATATTAAGCGGGTTTCTTTAGCAGTTCGACATTGTTACTTTGCTGCTAAAACTCGTGTTGATTTTTCTGCCACTCATATTCTTCCATTCATGCGAAAAGACGTTCTTCCTCCTCATCACAATAGTTCTTTTATTTATTCACTTATTCGCACTATGTAAGAAGAACGACTCAAAGGTTGGATGTCAGAATAAATTAGTATGTACCAACAAAAATCCGAAACCTTAAGTATTCCCCCTAAAATATTTCGACAAACACATACGGGTCTTCCATAGCGGATCGCCTGATAAATAAACATAATTGTGCCGTTAATTTTAGCGTGGACTCGTTTTCTGCTCTCAGTAAGTCCCACTCAAGTTACCACTTGAAAATATTGGAGGCCGTATATATTTCTTGTATGAAACCATCATTATGTGAACTGAAGGATTTTATCCTGGGCCTTCAATTAGTTTCCATTTAAGAATACTTTCCTCTACATATTGTCCATCTTTTTATTGATAATTATATATTTATTAACCTAGATTTAGCTCTGTTCAGCGAGGTTCGAATCCGGTTAGCTAGTTTTTAATTTTTTCCTTTGAATTGTTATCATGAATAGTAATATAAATAAATTTTGTCAAATTATGGCGATATATATATATATATATATATATATATATATATATAAGACAATAGAAAAACTGTATTATTAGCCAACGCGTTTCGTCCAATATGGACTTTTTCAAAGCAAAAAACGAAATGAATTTATCGAAAACAAAGTAACTATTAACAAAAAACAAAATGTCTTTAGTAAGTAAAAGAATATTTAAATTCATTTCGTTTTTGCCGTGCAAAAGTCCACATTGGACGAAACGCCTCGGCTAATAATACAGTTTCCTCATTGTCTTTTACCTTTATACATATTGTCTTTTTCTACAGATTAACTATTGAGAAATTTTTCATATATATATATATATATATATATATATATATATATATAATTTATTTTTTAAACGTTATTTTTAATGGATACTCATATTTGAATAGATGCTCTGTTTTTATTTATTTATTAAACAATGAATTTATTTATTTACATCCATGCATGAATATTTGAGAAATCCTGTTAGAAAAAACA
This sequence comes from Acanthosepion lycidas, assembly GCA_963932145.1. Lineage (NCBI taxonomy): Eukaryota > Metazoa > Mollusca > Cephalopoda > Sepiida > Sepiidae > Acanthosepion > Acanthosepion lycidas. The sequence continues at coordinate 39,590,416 of OZ010591.1, forward strand.
TCCTGTTGGAGGACGCAAAATTTTCTAAGAAGATTACTCGAATATTCAGGCCGGTAGATGTAAATAAATAAAAATACCGTTTAATAAACAAAATCAGAGCATCTATTCAAATATGAGTATCCATTAAATATAACGTTTAAATAAATAAATAAAAAATATGCCGGATTTAATCCATTTGCTATATATGCATACATACATATTAATTAATTCCTCGAGTCTAGAAGAAACCTCAACAGAATGCAGAAAGCACTGGACGTTTTGTCCTATATTTGGAACTCATTAGCAGTACGCATCCAATACCGAGAATTGAAACCCGGACAGTTACATTGACAGGCAAACCTCATACCAACTGTACTAACAGGCCTCGGAAGAGGTAGCGAACTAGACTCGATATTGCGCCGCTCAATCACAAATTCCGTGGTGGAACTCATCCAAGTTTCCTTTACCAATAGGACTGTGCCCCCATATATATATATATATATATATATATATATATATATATATATATATATATATATATATATATATATATATATGTGTGTGTGTGTGTGTGTGTGTGTGTGTGTGTGTGTGTTTGTGTGTGTGTGTGTTGGAGACGCTGTACATCGGGTCCAGGCGACCTGCTCTTTGTAAACAAAGAGACTGTTGGCTTGGACTTGCTGTGCTGCGCCTCTACCATCTTTGTTGGTATACCTTTTATAATTATATTTTTTCTTTCCCTGTCCATTCATTCATGTCACTTTCTTTTTTTTTCTCTTCATAATTTGTGTACCCCGTTAACAGTTCTGATTAGAGGGGACGAAACCAGTCGACTGGTGTCGTTTTTATTTTAAATCTATCATGGCCTATAATATAAAATTTCTTGCTTTTTATGCCATATATATATATATATATATATATATATATATATATATATATATATATTATACAGCAAAAAATCCGAAATTACTTCATGTGGGTATAGTCTAGTTCAGAGCAGCACTGCCTTACGCTGGTCCTCCTCAGCCCTAGACTGACTGTCTCAGAATGGGGGTAGTGAGTTAATCTTAGATAGCAGTCGGTGAAAATGTACAGGGCTACTTAAGGGGACGCCTCGTTTCGATAAGTAATCTCAGTTGCGGAGGAGGACCGGCGTAAGGTAGTGCTGGTCTTAAATAGACTATACCCACATGAAGTAATTTGGGATGTTTTCTGTATAAAATATATGCTCTGTTTTGATTAATACATTGAGCTCTCTCTCTGTGGATCAATTTTATTACTAGGATACACCTGGATTATATAGCAACGAATCCATTTCTTGTACTATATATATATATATATATATATATATATATATATATATATATATATA
>OZ010591.1:39594266-39606766 GCA_963932145.1 Acanthosepion lycidas
TATATATATATATATATATGTATGTGTGTGTGTGTGTGCGTGTAGAAGGAAGAAAATGGTGGAAAAAAGGATGTACATAAAAGAAGGAGAAAAAAAAGAATAAAAGGAAGATGATAAAATGAAGAGGTAAAAAAAAAAGGATTGTTGGAAGAAAATAAGAATGTCTACCAGTATCTGCATTTATAAAGTCTCGTCTACAACGAGAATTTCGGAAGTGATAACGAGCATTCGTTCACCTAACGAAATTTAGAACGAGTGAGCGTCTAACCTCACAAAAAGAATGAAAGAAAGAAAAAGGAAATGAATAACAAAGAAAAGATGAAAGCATTGTACGATAGGAAGGGAGACAGACTGGTAAATATGATAGAAAAAAGCAAGAACCAGAGAGAAGTATTCAACCAAAATAAATCTTGAAGGAAGAGAAAACATGACAAAAAAAAAAAAAAAAAAGGAATAATCTGCAACGTTATTGGTCATGACCTGGTATCCCGGCATCAGTCACTTTCACACCGCCGTAAATTAGCTTCCCTGTGACTTTTCTAATAAATACATGCATGGTGATTGTTCTAATGAACTTTGTTTTATCTTTACATAGATATGAATTTAAGCTCAGGAACTGATTGGGCACTCAGTGTCATCATTTTAGAATTGAAATGACTAGATGTAACCGTGCTTTGTTTACTAACAGTTTCTTTTCTCGCACTTCTCGTTTGTTGAACTCTCTTCCGTCTCCATGCTTTACAGTCAACTTTGATGTTTCAAAAGTAAATGCAATGTCAGTCGTTATCAACTGTCTTAATACCTTTTCTTTTATTGTTATCGTACATTGATAATGTTTTGCTATATTTTATTCTCTCACATCCAGCAGCTCCTTGTGTCTTAGTGGATTTATTGCCTTGCTTGGAGGGAAATGATAAAAAGAAAATACAAAGGATGCCAGCGCAAAAGATGGCAGCATTTTTATCATAAAATGACCCCTTGGAAATGTGTCTGTGACATGTTCTTACTTTGTGCCACTCATTGCTATTGTTAATTGTTCCCTTTTCATCGTGTGTCGAATTTCATCTGTCATCCATTCCTAATTTCCTTGCCTAATATCTTTTGGTAACGATCTCGTTTGCTGATGTTGCTAAAGCTTCTCTAAATGTGTCCCACTTCCAGTTCATGAAAAGGCACCTTTAACTTTGAGAATTCTTTGAGGAATATTTCCCCACTCTTGACCTACTGACCAGAGAATGAAAATTGCTTAGCGTCAAACAAGAGAATACCTGAAGTAGGCAAATTCACTCTAAGTGGAAGCATTTCCGATTTCGGTAGAAACAATGACCATTGAACTGCAATGCAATATAACCTCTCCAAGATGACACTGAATGTTGGACAAGAAAGAGAAAACTTGACGCAAGAAAAATGTGATTATACAGAAGTATGCCGAGAATCCTATGCACTGAACATGTGATTAATGAGGAAGTTTTAAGGAAAGTGGAAAAAGGCACTTATTGTTAGAACAAGGTCTATGACATATAATGAGGCAAGCGAGCTTGGGTAATTTGACATTTCACTGGACATATTTGAAGACAAGAGAAACGGAGCTTAACAGAAATGGAGCTACCTAATAAGGTTGGGAAACTGGGCGGCATATTTATCTAAAAGAACGGTCGAGTAGGGCATTTGTGAAAGGTACCGGATTGGAATAGCAAAAGATTCTTCCTAAAAAGCTAAGCAAAGGTCTTAGAAACAGAAACAAATTCGTTAGAAACAAAGAAAAGAATGACAAACGGTTGCATACTATCAGGGTTTCTAAATGGCGGTGAATGTTGGACAAATATTACAAATTTAGAGAAAGCCTGAGGCAGTAGACATGTGGTTCTACAGAAAGATGCTGAGAATACCATAGACGAAGCCTATAAATAAGAAAGTTTTAAGTGAATTGGAAGTAAAAAAAACACTTATACTTTGAATAAAAAAAAAGGCTGCTTAAATTTGTGGGTCCCTTAATAAGGATAGATGGCTTTGAAAATTTGACACACACAAGATATATCGAAGACAAAAAAAGACGGGATGAGGCATGATAAGCTTATGTAAATGGATGGTAGAACAGGAAATTGGGGGGGGGATTACAAAAAAATCAAACATTATTAAGAGCTATAAAGGATAGGAAGTTGAGGAGAGCCATGATCGCCCACGCCCTGAAGGAATATAACATATAGAAGAAGTAGCATTATATTGTACCATTACGAACAATTTTCATTGCTCAGTTGTACAAATCCTGTTTTAAAGATTTCACAAAGTCCTTCACTCCATTGAAGCCGTTCCTCCTTCCTTTCTTTTTACATAGAATCTGTCATCGTTGGAACGTAGAGCCTTGCTATATAGTCATTGATCATCGATTTGATTTTCTATTTTATTCTTAAATCTTATGTCTCATCATTTTAATATTTCTTTTTATAAAAGAGATGTTTATTTTTCTTGCTGAAGTCTTTTGAAGGATACCGCTTTCTTCTTTTTCTGTCGTTTATTGAGTTTCATTCGAGTTGTACGGAACCGTCTTTTGTTGTTAATGACCTGATTGTTTGGTTATCCTTTTTCTGTCACAAGCATTCCTTTGGTTATATGAATAGTCACATCAAAACTTACTTTATACTATTGTTCTTTTTTTCTTTCCTTTTTATTTTTTCTTCAAATTATTAATAAGTTCATTATTTCTTTCTTTTAATTCCTTGTTTGTTTCTTTTTCTTTGATTTATTGCCGTTTTTTTCTCTTTCACTTCTTTCTTCATTTCATTCTCATTTGTATTCTTTTTACTTCATTTTCTTTTTTTTGTACTTAACTTTTATTCATAAAAGTTCTCCCATCTTTTTCCTCCTTCCTTTCATCTAGTTTATTTCATATTCCTTCTTTGTTACTTGCTCTCCGCCTCACTCTTTCTTTCATTATTTTTTTCTTTCCTTGGTTCATTCTGTCTTTTCTTTTAATACTTTTCTTTTCTTTTTGTCTTTTACTTTTTCTTCATTCATACCTCTTGTTATTTGTTTCGTTTCTTTCTCTCTTTTCATCTAATTTCCTTCTCTCTTTTCATCTAAGTTTATTCTCTCTTTTCATCAAATTTCTTTCTTTCTTTTCATCAAATTTCCTTCTCTCATTTCATCTAATTTCTTTCTTTTCATCTTATTTATTTTTCTCTTTTCATCTAATTTCTTTCTTTCTTTTTTTTCATCTTATTTATTTCTCTCTTTTCATCTAATTTCCTTCTCTCTTTTCATCTAATTTATTTCTCTCTTTTCATTTGATTTCTTTCTTTCTTTCCGTCTAATTTCTATCTTTCTTTTCATCTAATTTATTAAATCTAATTTCTTTCTCTCTTTTCCTCGAATATATTTCTTTCTTTTGATATAATTTCTTTCTCTCTTTTCATCTAATTTCCTTCTCTCTTTTCATCTAAGTTTATTCTCTCTTTTCATCAAATTTCTTTCTCTCTTTTCATCTAATTTATTTCTCTCCTTTCATTTGATTTCTTTCTTTCTATCTTTTCATCTAATTTATTTCATCTAATTTTTTTCTTTTTCATTTAATTTCTTTCTCTCTTTTCCTCGAATTTCTTTCTTTCTTTTGACATAATTTCTTTCTCTCATTCCATTTAATTTCCTTCTTTTCATCTTATTTTTCTCTTTTCATCTAAATTCTTTCTCTCAACCTAATTTCTTTCTCTGTTTTCATCTAATTTCTTTCTCTTTTCATCTCATTACTTTCTCCATTTTCATTTAAGTAGTTTCTCATTTTTCATACCATTTCTTTCTCTCATTTCATCTAATTTATTTTTCACTTTTCATTTATTTTCTTTCTTTTTTTTCATCTAATTTCTTTCTTTTAATCTTTGTTTCTTTTTTTCATCTAATTTCTTTCTTTTAATCTAATTTCTTTCTTTTTTTCATCTAATTTCTTTCTTTTAATCTAATTTGTTTCTCTTTTTCATCTAATTTCTTTCTTTTAATCTAATTTGTTTCTTTTTTTCATCTAATTTCTTTCTTTTAATCTAATTTGTTTCTCTTTTTCATCTAATTTCTTTCTTTTAATCTAATTTGTTTCTTTTTTTCGTCTAATTTATTTCTTTTCCTTTAATTTTTCTCTCCTTTTAGTTTTCTTTCCTTTTCTTTCTTTTTTTTCTTTCTTTTCTTTCCTTTCTCACATTTGTTTTTGTTTAATTTACCTTTTCTAGTGGGGGCAAGGAATTGCTTTTAGATTTAAACTTTTTTTCTTTCTTTTCCTTCCTTTGTCACTTACATTTGTTTTTGTTTAATTTACCTTTTCTTGTGGGGGCAAGGAATTGCTTTTAAATTTGAATACCTCCAAAACGAAACCGTTACCTTTTAACCATCATTGTGAACTATTTTTGACTTCCATCATCATGGATGATGTGAACCTCCAGGAGAACAACTCTCTGCGCCTTCTTGGTCTCATTTTTTTTTTTACTGATATGAAGTGGAGAAATCAATTGCTAGGCCCATATTTAGGAAAGTTGTTTTACTGTGTAGGGAGTGTTTTTCCCATTAGTGCACATTTTAAATCTACCATTCGTCCGTGAATTGAATATTGCTACCATATCTGGCCCGGTGCTCCTGCTATATATCCTGGGTCTATAATGTTATTGGTCATAGCCTGGCATCTCGACTTCAGTCACTTTCACACCGCCATGAAGTGGCTACCCTCTGTCATTTCTATAAATATTTACAAGGCAATCGTTCTGATGAACGTGCAACCATAATGGCAATTAGGTCGAAGCGTTTTAGTGTTGGAATAGCTACATGGGCACATAGCCAAGTGGTTAGAACGTTCGCCTTTTGATTATGAAACCCAGATTCGGATCTAATCATGGCCGAGATGCTTCCTGACTGGAGGAGTCGATATCAGCGTGCAATTAAATCAAAATCATTCAGACCTTTGGAAAGTGCCTGAAAACTATACCAAGGGTTGGCCCAACGGCTTGTGCGTAAAATTGGGTAGACGGAACCCTCGATAGCTGTGCTAGCACGAAGTCATAAGTCATCGTGGGCGAGGGCTTGAGCATGCTGGCCTTATTCAAATTGTTGATCAGGCTTTTCCCCAGAAACTGTAACTAATGTCTGATCAAAATAGTTGCAGTATAAACCTCAGGTAGGCTCTGTGGATGTTGAGGAAACACAAATGCTTCTGAGCAGGCGTCTGTAATAGGGATTGGCTAGCTGCCCTAGAAGACGGATATTCTCGTATACGAGTGGCCAGCTAAACTGCTAGATATAATCTTCATTATTATTGTAATAATTTATTTTCTGGTCGGGGAAGTCGCTTTCGGATTCCGGTGTCCCTGCCACATACGTTCTTGCAACGTTCTTGCAATGTATGTGGCAGGGAATGCAAAGCCAGCCATCATCTTCTGTCTTCTTGAACTCTATTCTTTTATTGTTGTCCTCATCCTCAGTATCCCCTGGCTTCTTAGTGACATTAAGATGCAATGATAAAAGCAATGTCATCTTTATCTTACTTTTTTTATTTTCACATTTCTTTCTTTTTATATTTTCATCCTTTATGTTCTTGCTTTTTCTTTCTTTCTTTCATTTTTTTCTTTCATTCATTTCTTTCTTTCTTTCTTTCTTTCTTTCATTTTTTTCTTTCTTTCTTTCAGTTTTTTCTTTCTTTCTTTCATTTTTTTCTTTCTTTTTTTCTTTCTTTCTTTTATTTTTTTCTTTCTTTCTTTCATTTTTTCTTTCTTTTTTCTTTTTTTCTTTCTTTCATTTTTTTCTCTCTTTCTTTCATTTTTTCTTTCTTTCTTTCATTTTTTTCTTTCTTTTTTTCTTTCTTTTATTTTTTCTTTCTTTCTTTCTTTCATTTTTTCTTTCTTTTTTCTTTTTTTCTTTCTTTCATTTTTTTCTCTCTTTCTTTCATTTTTTCTTTCTTTCTTTCATTTTTTTCTTTCTTTCATTTTTTTCTATCTTTCTTTCATTTTTTTCTTTCTTTCTTTCCTTCTTCCTTTTTATTCTGACTTCTGATTTTTAATTTATTCCGGCTTCTATTGTCAATTTTCTTTCTTTTCTTTTTTTTTTGGTCCATATCACATATATTTACATTTATTTTCTCACCTAATTTCTTTCTTTTTATTTTCCTCCAAATGTTTTTTCTTTCTTTAATTCTATTCTTTCCTTCTAATTTCTGATGTTTAATTTATTCAAACATCTTTTGTAACTTTATTTTTTTTTGTTTGTATGTCACATATATTTACATTAATTCGTCTCATCTAATTTCTTTCTTTATTTTTCTTTTAAATTTATTTTCTCTTTCTTTTGAGCCCTTTCATGTTATCGTTTTTTCTTTTGTCTTTCCGTATTTCTTTCTCAATGACATTCTGTTTCTTTTTCATTTTCTCCTTTTCTTTTTCTTCAATCTTGTCTTTCATATTTTTCTTTATTCTCTTCTTCTAATTTCTTTCTTTTTTCATTTGTCTTTACGTATTTCATTCTCATTTGACATTCTGTTTCTTTTTCATTTTCTCCTTTTCTTTTTCTTCAATCTTGTCTTTCATATTTTTCTTTATTCTCTTCTTCTAATTTCTTTTGTTTTTCATTTGTCTTTCCTTCTCATTGACATTCTGTTTCTTCTTCATTTTCTCCTTTTCTTTTTCTACAATCATGTCCTTCTTATTTTTCTTTATTCTCTTCTTCTAATTTCTTGCTTTTTTTTCATTTTTCTACTTTATTTTCTTGTCTTTCCTTCTTGTCCGTATTTCCTCTCGTATCAATTCATTAATTCGACTCTACCCACTATTTTGCCTATGACCAAAAATAGTAAGAGAAACTTATTAACCTGAGCATTTGTGATCATTAAAATTTTAATGGTTTTCCTGCGTCTAACGACTGATTGGAACCAGCTCCTATCCAAACCACTACTCAAAGCCTGCCTTAGTATGTTCGGCATTGTCCCACCCTATCCTAATTGAATCTTCAGCCCTTCCCTAGGATTCTTTACCCCTCGAAAAAAAAAATCCCCTCTGCTTCGTTACCGAGTTTTGTGCTACCCTAAAAATGCAGAAATTGGTGCTTGGCAGCAATTGTCAAAAGATGGAGTAACCAAATTAGCGATGTCCGCAGTGATCTCTCTTAAAAGAACAGCAAAAAAAGAGAGGGGGTTGTGGTAAGGATGAGAGAGAGAGACAGAGAGAGAGAGATTGAGAGAAATTGATAGATAGATAGAGAGGGGAAGAATTAGATAAACAGAGAGTGGATGAAAAACGAAAGAAAGAAAAATAGAGAGAGAGAGAGAGAGAGAGAGAGGAGAACCACGTAAATAGAAAGTGGGTGAAAAAAAGAAAATAGAAAGAAAGAGAGAGAGAGAAAGAGAGAGAGAGAGAGAGAAAATTAGGTAAATAGCAGGTGGTTGAAAAAAGAAATTATATATATATATATACAGAGAGAGAGAGAGAGAGAGAGAGAGGGAAAGGAATTATTTGGAGCGTTATAATATATATATATATATATATATATACAGAGAGAGAGAGAGAGAGAGAGAGAGAGAGAGAGTGAGAGAGAGAAAGAAATTATTTGGGAGCGTTATAATATATGTATATATATATATATATATATATATATACAGAGAGAGAGAGAGAGAGAGAGAGAGAGAGAGAGAGAGAGAGAGAGAGAAAGGAATTATTTGGGAGCATTATAAAGGAATGATCTTTCAGAAAACATTATAACAGAGAAAGAAAAGTTTCGAAAAAGATGTTAGTCGTAGTCAATAGCTTTTGGGAGAAAGAAGTAGAAAGAAACAGTGTAAGAAAGATAGATAGATAGATAGATAGATAGATAGATAGATAGATAGATAGATAGATAGAAACCGATGAGATAGATAGATAGAGAGAGCGAGAGAGAGAGGGAGAGAGATATCGGAAGAAGATAAACGACATAAGAAAATGTGCAGATAAGAAAAGAGAGATTATACGTGAGATTAATGAACAATTAGGAGACGTTAGAAAGGTGTTTTATACATGCGCTGGGTATGCATGCATGAGAGAGGGAGAATCGAGAGAGAGAGAGAGAGAGCGATAGGGAAATTTTGCATTTGACATACAAAGAGAGGAATTTTTATTCGGAAAAATACTTTAAAGTCCGTGTACAATTCAAAATACTTAAGTATTGTAAATTTAACGTAATTAATGTAATTAAACAGACTTTATGAACACCCTGTATATATATATATATATATATATATATATATATATATATATGTAGATAGATAGATAGAATTCAAAATACTTAAGTATTTTAAATTGCACACAGACTTCATGAACACCCTGTATATATATATATGTGTGTGTGTGTATATATATATATATATATATATATATATATATATATATATATATATATATATATATATATATATATATAGAGATAGATAGATAGTCAGATAGGTAGATAGATACATAGATAGGTAGGAACAGACTGAGGAGCATAGATATTAATTGACTGATATCTCTCTTTTTTCTCTGTCTGTCTGTCTGTCTGTCTGTCTCTCTCTCTCTCTCTCTCTATATATATATATATATATATTGATAGATAGATAGATAGATAGAGAGTGAAAGATAGACGTAATAATGTCGTTTTTTGACGTATAACGTCAAAAAACGACATTATTACGTCATTATTTTTGCACCAACCTAAAAGAAAGATCGATAGATAGATAGATAGAAAGAGATAGGGAGAAGAGAGAGAGAGATAAATAGAAAGAGAGAAAGGGAGGAGACCTAATTGAAAACACGGAAACAAAGATTATGAGATGAAAAAAGAACCAGAGAGAGTGGAGAGGGAGAGGGGTTGAGAAGGATATATATATATATATATAGAGAGAGAGAAACGGGTGAGAGGTGGGGCGAGAGAAAGAGAGAGCGAGAGAGGGAGGGAGCTAAAGACAAAATTGAAAAAAGGGACAAAGATTTCGACTTAAAAAAAAAGAAAAACAAACGCAAAAGAACGAGAAAGACAGACAGACAGACAGATAAGATAGATAGATAGATAGAAAAAGAGAGAGAGAGAGATAAATAGAAAGAAAGAAAAAAGGACGAGACCTAATTGAACACACGGAAATAAGGATTACGAGATGAAAAAAAAAGAACCAGAGAGAGAGAGAGAGAGAGAGAGAGAGAGAGAGAGAGAGAGAAAAGCAGGTATGAAGCTGAAGAGAAAAGGAACAGAGAAAAAATATCGATAATAAAGAAAAAAAGAGTAAATACAGAGAGAAGATGATTATGGAAAATAAGAATGAAAAGCTAGAGATCCAGTGACGGAGAAAAGGTTAAACAAATAACGACGTAAAAATACGTTAAAAAATACGTCAAAAAACGACGTTATTACGTCATTATTTCTGCACCAACCTAATATCTATCTTTAGCTCTCTATCTATCTATTTATCTATCTATCTATCTATCTATCTATCTATATATATATATATATATATATATATATATATATATATAGAGAGAGAGAGAGAGAGAGAGAGAGACAGAGATAGAGACAGAAAGAGAGAAAGAATGAGAGATATCAGTCAATTCATATCTATGCTCCTCAGTCTGTTCCTATCTATCTATCAATATATATATATATATATATATATATATATATATATATATATATATATATATATAGAGAGAGAGAGAGAGAGAGAGAGAGAGAGAGAGACAGAAAGAGAAAAAGAAAGAGAGATATCAGTCAATTCATATCTATGCTCCTCAGTCTGTTCCTATCTATCTATCTATCTATCTATCTATCTATATATCTACAAAAAATCTATCTATCTATTTACAAAAAAAAAAAAAAAAGAAAAAAAGGCAGAGAAAATTAATGCAATAAAACGGATAGAAGGTGGGAAGTCTTTTGTTACATTATTGAATATCAAAATCAGCCATTTTTTAAAAAAATATTTGCGTCTATTAAGCATTCACAGGCATTAGCGAGGAGTAAATATCCGTCGTTTATGTTTGACTCTGAAAGCATACACTTGGCCTGCGGTTAGGCAAATATTAATAAATTAGAGTGTGTAAACATTCTTTTTAGTGGATACTCGTATACTGGTGAGTGTATAACCAAAAGCAAGGGACCAACATTTCACTTTGTCATCGTAACGTATATATACGTCGACAGCAGACAATAGAGATAGTTGAAATTTCTAGCCGACTTAATGAGGAAAGAGGGCTTAGAAAATTTGATACTCGCAGGAGGCAAGAGGGACAGAGGAAAACAATGCATAACCTACCTAGCAAACATGAGGAAATGGCTAGTGGAACAATGTTTAGGAGAAATAACAAACATATAAAATATATAAAGAGCTATAAAATATCAGAAGTTGTGGAGGGCCATGATCACCAACGTCCTGAACGGACCCGGTATATGGAAGAAGTATAACGTATAAGTACGTCTACAGCAGCAAAATTATTAATTAGTAACTTCATGATTGATTTGTTTTTGAAGCTTTAGCAGGTTATTTAAAGCCAGGAAATGCTTTTAGAATATAAGAAGTTTTTAAGGTAATACTGACAAAAGTCTTATTTTTTAATCCATATCTGGAGGGGAGAAAAGTTAGATTCATATCTTTCTCAAGGGTATTTACACGTAAGGGAATATAAGTAACCCGACTTGACTTCCAGATCCGATACGCTATTCATTGCATCACCCGTACATCCAAAATCACAGAACCTTGTAGTCCCAAGCGGTCATCCATCTAGGTACTGACCAGATGCGATGTTGCTTAACTTCTGTGACCGTCCGAGAATCGGTGTTTAAACATGATATGGCCATATACCTAATAAACTTGAAAGTTATTCATCGAGCGAATAAATTATATAAATTACCATTCCTAGCACCACTGCAGAATTTGTGATCGTCTGCTCGGAGTAAAATCGAATAAAATATTTCATAGTAAATTAGCTCAACACTTGGAATGCCATACACGAGATATCTCGTGTTTGGCAGTTCTTATTATGACGTTGTCTACGAGTTATCTCGGGCCGACTCCGAGGCTTACGGCCATATCACGATGTAAACCCGGTTCTCGTATGATCACCGAAGTTGTAGAATGGAGAAAAAAAAAAGAAAAAATAAATCCAACACGCGGAAGATTTTATTTTTATTTCATAGATAATAATAATAATAAAAATACCAAATTTACTTTATCAACAAAGAAGCTTCACACTTCAAGAAACACCTGAAATCCTACCAACAAAAAACGAAGCGAATACAAATCTACACAAGTAAAGCAGAAATCAAAACATCTTGGCCAAATGAAATTACATATAAAAGAAAATAATAATAAAAAAAAAGGGAATAATAAAGCGTTGCATAGCAAATACCTAAAAAAAAAAAAAAACCCAAAAAACACGAAAGAAGCAGATATGGGCCAATAAGGAACACTGAGGAGTACTGGGTTGAAAGCTGAGACAGAAGACCTAATTATTGCAGCTCATGACCAAAGCCTCATAACCATATCCTATCACTGTCACATAATCAAGGATGGAACTAACCTGAAATACGGGATCTGTGGAAAATATGATGAAACTACGGACCATATTATCTCAGGATGTCCGGAACTGGCAAAAATTGAATATACATGCCGACATAAGATAGCGACACATGTGCACTGTAAGGTATCCAAGAAGCACAAAATCGAAACCACTGAGAGATGATATGAGCACCAACCAGACACAGTTACTCAAAATAACCATGGGACAATAACATCTGGAACATACTAATTCAAACTGACGGAAATAAAAGCCAACAGGTTTATCATAAAAGACAAGAAAATCAAGAGGTGTAAGCTTATTGACATAGCAGTACCATCTGAGAAGAACAGCTCCATAAAATTATCGAGAAATTGTCCAAATACAAAGACCTGAAAATCGAGATTAACAGGATGTGGGGAATGAAGATTGAGACTGTACCAACAGTAATCGGAGCACTGGGACTCGTGAAAAAAAGAATGGACAATTTTATTGACAGGGTCCCAGGTAACATCAACATGCAGGTTGCCCAGAAAATTGCCCAACAAGGACCATCCCATATACTAAAAAATGTGCTATCAATTAAATGACAATTCTCCTATAAGACCTAAGGACCGTAGTTTGGACCCGGCTCTACAGGATACAAAGCAGGAAATATAACATACACAAATAATAATAATATTTAAGCTCAGTACTAGATTATGTGCAAGGTTTCATCATTTTACAAGTGTAATGGCTAGATGTAACCACAAGTTCTACGTTAATAGTTTCTTCTGTCGCACTTCTAGGCTGTGGAACTCTCTTCCGGCTTTTCACTTCCCAGTAAACTTTGATCTTTAAAAACTTAAATGTAATGTCAATCGTTATCTTCTGTCTTCTTAATTCTTGTTCTTTGATTGTCCTCTCTTCTTAATAATGTTTTGCTCTCAGATTTTCTCACAATCAGTTATCACTTGCGTCTTAGTACAAAAATACTATTTAATAATT